>CM077171.1:20344905-20944905 GCA_039654105.1 Coreius guichenoti
ACAAGAATGGGACAACATTCCTATTCCTAAACTTGAGCAACTTGTCTCCTCAGTCCCCAGACGTTTGCAGACTGTTATAAAAAGAAGAGGGGATGCCACACAGTGGTAAACATGGCCTTGTCCCAACTTTTTTGAGATGTGTTGATGCCATGAAATTTAAAATCAACTTATTTTTCCCTTGCAATGATACATTTTCTCAGTTTAAACATTTGATATGTCATCTATGTTGTATTCTGAATAAAATATTGAAATTTGAAACTTCCACATCATTGCATTCTGTTTTTATTCACAATTTGTACAGTATCCCAACTTTTTTGGAATCGGGTTTGTATCTATCTATCTATCATCTATCTAACTGTATGTCTATCTAATCTATCTAATCTATCTGTATGTCTGTATGTCTGTCTATCTATCCATCCATCCATCCATCATCTATCTATCTATCTATCTATCTGTATGTCCGTCCGTCCGTCCATCCATCTATCTATCTGTATGTCTGTCTGTCTGTTTATCTATCTATCTATCTATCTATCTATCTATCTATCTATCTATCTATCTGTCTGTCTGTCTGTCTGTTTATCCGTCTGTCTGTTTATCCGTCTATCTATCTATCTATCTATCTATCTATTTATCTGTATATCTATCTATCTGTCTGTATATCTATCTATCTATCTATCTATCTATCTATCCATCCATCTATCCGTCTATCTGTCTGTTTATCCGCCCATCTATCCATTCATCCATCTATCCATCTATCTGTATGTCTGTCTGTCTTTCCATCTGTCTATCTGTTTGTTTGTCTGTCTGTCTGTCCAAGTGTTTTTCTTTTCTCACAAGACACACACACTTAATTTCTAGATTCCTACAAGCATAAAGCTGACTTCACCAGAGAGTGTTTAATATCACTACAGCACCGACATTAGAAGCGACACAATGTGTCACAATGCTTTGTTTGGGTGTTGTAGTTGATAGTTCATATTAGCATTCTGTTTAGACCCCCACCCAGTTACAAGCCATTTGTTGTTACTGTGTGTCTATGCTCGTAGTACCCGAGAGGCACCTCACAGCCTCATATGAGATGTAATCTAGCAGGATGGAGCCCCTGGCATGCATGGAGATGACAGCATACTGTGATCAGAATACTGCTGTGTCCTTCCCTTCTATCTCAGGGGTATAGGGGATGCCTGGCCAACTGATGAGAAACTGCAGAGGAGCCAGGGGCCATTTGTGTAAACACACACACACACACACACACACACACACACTGAACTATACAAATTGCATATACGATCACTGGCAGAGAGTAGATCGGGTACTTTTGAACATTCTCCAATCTCCAAAGGCCATAGTAATAAGAGTCCACTTAGAAGATCTGCCTGATTTTTTTTTTACTTGCTTTAACAATGTGCAAAGACTGACATTGTATACAAAAACATATTTTATTTATGAACTCCTAGTATCGTTTGGGCCTAGGCTGTATAGAAATTCAGAGTATTTTGCCGCTGTAAGCAGGGACATTCACTCAGCCCTGGTGCTTTAGTGAGCCATTGTGACTAAACGCAGACAGGAAATTCCTGAGGGCCGGCAGATTTGATAGGCTATAAAGCCCAAACAAACACCCACATGGATAGTTGTTTAATCCCCAGGATCAGCCAATCATTTATCATTACAAAAAAACAAAACCTTGAAAAAGTCACATGGCACCTCTCGCTCATTGCTGATGTCAACAATTCCTCTGCGCCAGCTCCTACGGGAGTCCCGGATGGCTGAAATACGGTCATCAAAATCACATTATCTTCCCCTGGATAATGTATACACTCCAATGGCTGAAAAACAAATCCTGTGATTCATTTCAATAGTGATGTTTTGTGTTTCATAATGAGCAATGGATCGTTAACCACATCATTATTTCCATATACGATATCCATTATATCTGCAATCTTGTTTATGCAACTGGTGAAGTACCTGAAATATTCCACCTGTGATCTTGACCTAATGTTATTTCTGGTTGTCTATCACAAGCCCCCCCATGTGGCCGAAGGCAAATCTATTGTATTGCATTGTACTTCTACGCTATATTTTTTCTATGCATAAACCTGCCACACACAAAAGCCTATTTTGCAGCCTCTATCCTGCTAATCTCACCCTCACGTGGTGTCTCCCTCTCTTTAAATGACCCCTCACCGCCAAAACACATCCAGCTGGAAGCTGATCAACACACGGCACTAACAAACAAGATGACATTACGGGTAAGCAAAGCACCCTCCACTAACCTGCAAACAGAATCAGCTCAAGTTTGGAGTAATAGCCAAGTATTTCAAGATTTACTGATGCGAAAATGTACTTGAGCACTTAAAAAGAAAGGTGCAGATATGATTAAATCAGTTTGTGGTCTGGCATATTCAATTCTAATCATTTAACCTATAGGAGCAGGTTTAGATGATAAATATTTGATTTAAAATGTGCACTTTTCCTATGAGATGACAGCTTGACTCTTAACTCTTCTGCATAGCTCATTTCTCTCTCTCTCTCTCTCTCTCTCTCTCAAGCTAAACTAATGATGCTTTAATTATTTTCCATGTGGCTGCACTCAAAGTAATGAGGACGCTCAGTTTCGATCTAAAAAGCACTCCATCACTACCTGTAAAACACCAGAAATCAGCTCGCTTTCCTTTCTAGAGTCATTGAGAGGCTTTTAAAAATCAATGGCTTTTGGTGCAGTTCCAAATCTGCACTTTTAAAACAAAAAAATTCACAGATACTGGTTGCTGCTTCCAGCATGCTCGTATACGCTGCATGATATCTCGTGTATATCTTTGTAACCAGTTATTGGAGCCTGGCGCTCAGCGTTGATGAGCACAGGAAGCGTGACGAGTTTTGCAATTTCCCTCGGTTACCCAAACAGTCTTCACCCTGTGGCACCAAAATCTATGAAAGTGGTTCATAATCCAGATAACAGAGCATGTGGCACAGAAGCACATCTAAGTCTCAGATAAAACAGGTGCTGGCCAATGGAGCTGAATTGATACTGCGGATGCAGGCGGCGTCTCACCTCTGCACAAATAAATGTCCTCCTCTCATGTTCTTCCAGTCATCACTGAGTTTATTCTCAATGTCTGCCCAATTTCTGACAGCTAGCCCAGTATCTTCATATTGCCTTGTTCATGTGATATCTAAACTGCTTTGCTTTTGCTTATGCTATGGCTTCATACATTTTGCATTTTGTGAATTGAGATTTTGCTGATCTTAATGGGCAATTAATATTTTGCCTACCACTGCAAAAAAAAAAAAATTATGTGATTTCATTCAGCAGTAACGGATGGGATCAGTAACTCAATCAGTTATCTATGTGACTACTGCTTGTTAGATTATTAATGCCATATATAGCTTCAGGTCACAGAATATTGCTTTAGCATCTTAATTTCTTTCTTAATTGGCAATTCTTAAAATCTATCATTTCCTGATAAAGTCAGAGATGAGATTCCTGAATGGACGCCTGTCGTAATTGCACAATTGTAGCCCATGATAGGCTGATATAATCTGTCATTTAGACATTATCAGCATCGCCTTTCTCTTGTGTCAGTTCCTAAATTTACCAAATTTACCAAGTCAATAGACAAGGCTTAAATATTTATAATATAAATGTTATATATTTATAAATTTGGTAAATATTATAAAAATATATGGAATATTTTACAAGCTTTTTGTTAAATAAGTATTGTGAATTTTGAAAAAAATATTGCATGTGTATTTCTGCATATGTGTTCATTTCAATTGCTGTAAGTGAATTATATGTACTAGGGCCACTGTCCTGCAGAGTTTTGCTCCAACCCAAATTAATCACACTTGATCCAGCTAATCAAGGTTTTACTAGGCATACTAGAAACTTCCAGGCAGGTGTGTAGAGGCAAGTTGCAGCTAAACTGTGCAGGACAGTGGGCCTCAGGAACAGGTTTGGACACCCCTGATCCATAGTCCTACAGTATACTAGAATTATATCAACCACCCTGTTCTCTTATCAGTATTATCGTAAACATCAGCCTTTGAAAAACCCTAAATAGATTGACCCCCCACTCTATACTATTCAGTGAAAGTGATGATGCTTGTTATTTTCTATGTTTCTAATCAGTTTGAGGCGTCCTGTCCTGATGGACTATGTCCAGGATGGAGTGTTATCCTGAAAGGAGAGACTCCAGCAGAGGCCAACAAGTAAGTCCTCAATCTCTTTTATTGACAAATGGAAAAGGCTTTCAAAAAAAAAGACAAAAAAAAAAAAACCTATAGATGAAATTTGCTTCTTTTATCGCTCTTCAGAATGGACCGTGAGATACAGGAGAGATAGTCCATAGCCCTATTCAAAACATCTGCTATGTGACAATGAAAATATCAGTAGCAATATTCTTTTTTTCCCCTCTTTGAAACAGAATCATCCAGAAGATCTCAAATAACTCATACTGGTGAATGACTCATTCATCAGGTTGTATTTAAAGACTAACTATTTCCAGGGATAACTATTTTGCCAGGTAAACTATTTCATAATTGAAGAGTAGTCATAACAACTAGATTTAAAAGTTTGTAGACAAACTTTGATGTTGGCTTGAAAAAGCCTAGCCGGGATGTTTGAAGTAGTTTTAACAGCTTTAACAGGCAACAGTGGAAAATGATCAGCAAAAAAATACCTTTTTGTACCATTTGGACTTAAGTAAAAATACAATAAAATGATCTGTGTGAAACTCTGCAAGAAAATATATAGTTAAAAATGCACAGATGTAGTTAACTAAGCATAATAATATCAGTTTTACATGTGAATATTAACATTTGCACAAATTTTTTAACTCAGAATACATAGATTGAAAAGGGGGCCCCGGTGCTGGAACAAGATGGAGCATGCTGGTGCTGGAACATGTCAATACAATCATATATAATTTTTCTTTAGAATGCCGAACAGAACAGATTTATCCTGGGATCAATCCAGGCGCAGTTCAATTATCATTTCTTTACAGAGACAAACACAAGCTAAAATGTAATCTGGGACAAACGTGATTTTCTTCCATCATTCCTCGTTAAAATTCACTTGTAGGACAGTGATGGAGAAATGCTTAAACACAAGTGCCTCATCTTAGCACAATGATAGCCCTTCAAGCAGCTGTCTCAGGTTTGGCCAAAATGATTTGTTCATTATAGTGTATGGGTCTTTCTCTGTCCTCAAGGTTTGAGATCAATTTCCTGTGTGAACGTGATGACAGAATAGCCTTCCATTTCAACCCCCGCTTCACTGAGTCAGATATCATCTGCAACTCCTACATGGCCAACCACTGGGGGCAGGAGGAGAGGTGCAGCAACTTCCCCTTTGGACAAGAGGAGCCTTTCCAGGTGATAAAGCATCATGGGAACATTTTTATTGATAAAGTATCACAAGCAACAGGAATTATGTTTGATTATGAGTGAGTGATTTAATCAGCATCGACTCCCTGTCTCTCAACAGATTGAAATTTACTCCGACAATGATAACTTCCATGTTTACATTGACGAAACCAAGGTGATGCAGTATAAGCACCGTGTGGAAGAGCTGAAGACTATCACAAAAGTACAAGTGGTGAATGATGTCAGTATCTCCTCTTTAGAGATCACCAAAAAACATTTTTACTGAGGGTGGGCAGTAAGGCCAAGCAGACGATTAATTTAGAGTGAGCCTTTTCTTTGTTTATCATTTTTTTTTTTTGCATTTCTGTTTACACACCTTTCATTGCTCTTGGGTTCATCTGCCCGTAAAGGTGTGATTAATGGTATTGACATGCCTTAGCTGTACTATATATTCATATGAATCTGTGAATAAATGAGGTTAAAAGATTCATGAAAGATTCGCCTCATCAGAGTGTTCTGGGTGACTTCCTGTTTTCATCAGTCACAAAAAAAAAAAAGATTCTTCAGATCCATCTGCGCCTCCTTATTAGAAAATGTCCTATGAAATCATACTAAAAATACGCTCACATCTCATTGAATAACAACACTCGCTGTCTTATTGTCTTTGCACGGAAGCATTTACTTCAGAATAGGAATATACAATGATACTACATAGCCTACATTACAGTTAGCCAAACTGACATAAAACTCTTCAACCAGTTTTCCAAAAGAAAACAAATGTATAATAAATATTAATAAATATACATACTGTACTTTATACTTTACAGTTCAAAATTTGGGGTTGGTAAGATGTTTTTAAAAAGAGGTCTCTCATGATCACCAAGGCTGCATTTGTTTGATCAAAAATAAAAACAGTAATATTGTGAAATATTATTACAATTTAGAATAATTTCTATGTGAATACATTTTAAAATGTAATTTATTCCTGTGATGGCGAAGCTGAATTTTCAGCATCATTACTCCAGTCCTCAGTGTCACATGATCCTTCAGAAATCACTCTAAATGATGATTTGCTGCTCAAGAAACATTTCTTCTTATTATGTTAATCAATGTTGAAACCAGTTGTGCTGCTTAATATTTTTTGGGGATTCTTTTATGAAGAGAAAGTCCAAAAGCATTTGAAATAGAAATATTTTGTAACATTATAAATGTATTTACTGTCATTTTTAATCAATTTAATGTGTCCTGGCTGAATAAAAGTAGGCTATTAGTTTGTTTAAAAAAATAAAATGGTACTAACCCCAAACTTTTGAAGTGGTCAGAAACTTTCTTTAATCAATGATAATGCAATGTGTTCCCATTTTTTGGCAGTACAGTTGTGGTCAGAATTATTAGCCCCCTTGGTAAATATGAACAAAGAAGACTGTAAAAATAAATCTGCATTGTTAATCCTTTTGATCTTTTATTAAAATAAATTCACAAAAATCTAAACTTTCATTGAAGTAAAAGAATTGAAAATGTGGGGAAAATCTCTTTATGAAATAAATGTTTTTCTCCAAAACACGTTGAACATACGTAATTATTAGCACCCTTTTATGCAATACTTTTTTCAACCTCCTTTTGCCAAGATAACAGCTTTGAGTCTTCTTCTATCATTATTTTTACAGCCATCTTTGATCATATTTACCAAGGGGGCCAATAATTCTGACCACAACTGTACATGACATCAAAGATTGCTGAGAGTGCCAGTCTGTAGCCTGACAGACTAAATATAGTATAAAGTGAGTTAAGTACATTACATCATAAGGGTATCCCATTATATAATGCTGTTTATAACCTGAAAAGCCATTAAAAGCTGATAATAGGCTGTTTAATGACAGGTGTGACAACTTTCCCCATACACTGTGACAAAGTAAATGTCTATGTTAAGTAAACTTTCTTCAATAGCTTTTAGCTAAGATTTTAAACTGCCTATAATTGTTTTTACAGAAGTGTCTTCTGTGGCTGTGATTGTATTGCACTCTGCTTGATGGTGCAGCATTCTGTTACTTAAGAACTGTCCTGGTTTGTTTTATGGACATTTTTCCACTCATGCTCATTAAGTTTGAACTAATGAATCACACACAATACCGTCACTCTGGACTACGCTATTGACTCGAGCTTTATTGATCAAATTGTTTGGTGTGCTTGTTTGTTTGTTTTTTAAGCACTTTTTGAGCTATATCAGGTTATTATTATTAGCCTATCATTATTATTATTCAATTGAATTACACAAATGGTCATGTGATCTTGTGTCGGCACCCATGATAGGGCGAACTTTTCCATGTAGAATAAACTAGATTTTTCTTTAAAAATGTCTTTTGTAGTGTCTACAAAATCTCTCATTCGGGTGTACACTATTTTAATGCTAATTCTCAAAAGTGTTCTTTTCGTTATGTGTACTTTTATTTAGCAAAACATTGGTGAGTGAAGCTTTAATTACGCAGCCAGTGTGTGTGTGTGTGCGCGCGCACGCAGCAATGAGGTGAATGGGAAAACTGCTCCCATCACATCAGGGACACGCATCGCCTTCGCCAGCAGAGAGTCGTGTGAGCCACATCCGCAGACACTCATTTCTTCCCATCAGCAGGAGGTGAAGGAGAAACACATTGAACACAGTCCGTCCTCTGACTGCACATGACGCGCGCGCACCTGCTACTGCACACATATCGGTATGTACTCACATTTCTCTGATTACTTTTATCCCGCGTAATTTTGATGCAGTTTATATTGTAGAATAAATAATTGCTCTTATTGCACGACAGAAGCAAATAAGGAGAAAGTGACTAATGCGTAATGTGGAAAATCGCTAGTAGGTAGTCCTACTTAAAAACAGCTGTATTTACGCCACAGTACGTATTACATGCAATTAATTATGTTTAACCAGCTTGTAAAGATTTATTGTTGCTCCAGATCCTTCATTCCCGAAAGTTTGCGTAATTCACCATTTAATTTTGAATGATTTTGAAGAAAAAATAAGCATACAATATTAAAAGACAGACTTATTTCTGTTACTTATTATTATTACTAGCCTGTGTTGAGAGTTCATTTTAATTATTTCCGAAGTACAATTACACAATGCTTGTTTTCTCTAGTGGTTTTGTTTGTTTGTATAGCAAATGCCTAGCTCAAAACTGTCTGGAATAAGAATTATTTTGCAAGATTGTGTCCTTAAGCAACATCACACAATATTACACACTATTTATTCATCTTAAGCAGCTGATTTATTGTAACAGCGACTTATTGTGGTTTGCATAATTCACAATTTAATCTTGCATGACAAAAGAGAATATTGAAAAGAAAATGAAAATATAATATTAAAATTATATGATATCTATCATTGATCAGGCAGTAGATAAGTTTAGTCAATGCAATTGCTTGGATTTCTTGTTAGCTTGTAATTTAATTTCCCTCCTAATGTATGTCATGTTTCCGTAGAGGGCGGTTGGCTAAATGATGGATTTCATTACCTTACTCGTTTTGGCTGAAGATGAAGATGCCTTAAGCTTTAGTAATCGACTCTGGGATGCCTGAAGCAGCCTTTGGATTCCAACTACCGCATATCAAAACATCACATATCTCCTGAATCTTTAAGGGAAACAAAAGGAATATGAATTTCACTGCAGGCTTGCTGAAAAAGGAGCCTCTGCTCTTAAATGCCTTGTTGTCCTTGAATGCCTCTTTCCACGGTGCCGAGGACTTCATGAGCGATGTTTTCCTCCATCAGAGTGGAGAACTGGAGAGACTGTTGCTGCTGACAATCAAAGAGCCCACCACTATCGCTCTCACGGTGATGTATTCATTATCATTTGTGGTGGGATTCATTGGAAATCTCATGGCCATTCGAATGCTTACCTGCCAGAAGAGTAAGAGGATGCAGAGCATTAGTGCCACTCGGAGTTTACTCATCAACTTGGCAGTGTGTGATCTGATGGTGGTTTGCATCTGCATGCCCATCACCCTCGGCCACACCATTTACACCGCATGGGTGTACGGAGACCTTCTGTGCCGGGCCGTTCCTTTCATCCAGGCCGTGTCCGTGTCAGCCAGCGTTCTCAGCCTGACAGTCATCAGCGTCAACAGATACTACAGTGTTCACAGCCCGCTGAATTCCCTCTCGTACTTCACCCAGAAGAAGATCTACATCACCATTGTGTGCGTGTGGGTCTTGTCCTCTGCCATTTGTGCGCCTTTGCTCTTCATGATCAAGCTGGACAAGATCCACTTGATCGACATCGCCGTGCCAATCTGCAGAGAGCTGTGGCCGCAGGCTAGACTCAAGCAGGTCTACAACGTGCTCCTTTTCGTAGCTCTCTACTGCATCCCTGTGACCTTTAACCTCATCATCAGCTTCCTGACGGGCCGGAAGCTCTGGAGGGCGTCTCAACATTTCGCAGACTTCGATCCACACAGCCAGGCCATACACGCCTCGCGTCTGAAGATGCGCAAGAAGATCGCCAAGGTGGTGGTCACTTTGGTCCTCCTGTTCGCCGGCTCCTGGCTCCCACTTTACGTGGCAGACATCCTCATTGACCGCGAGGTTCATCCCCCTTACTGGGTTCTGCAGACTCGCCCTTTTGCACAGTGGTTGGGCCTTACTAACTCCAGCCTCAATCCCATTTGCTATTGTTTCTTGGGCGATTTGTACCGTTCTGCCAGAGCAGTCAGGTCCAAGTATCATCAGAGGATGCTCTCTGTCATTAGATCCTCCAGCTCTTTTAAAATGTCCAGTTTGCTCTCTCTCAAAACGGAGAAATCTGGCCGGCGACAAGGTGCCGTGAGCCAGGTGTCAGTGGAGACTCTTTCTGATTGGTGTTCCAACAACAGCCAAATGGTGTCTCTCCAAAGCCTATCAGAGAAGATAATGTCTACAAGCAATCTTGAGTTATCGAACTTGTAGTCAGGGCGCATGTTACCTGAAAGGACACAGGGCACTTAAAGGGATAGTTCATCCAAAAACATCTTCTTTTGTGTTCCACAGAGGAAAGAAAGTCATACAGGTTTCGTAACGACATGAGGGTGAGTAAATAATGACTAATTTTTTTTTATTTTTGGGTGGACTATCTCTTTAAGTATTGCAGTATTGTCAAAAAGCATGTGATTCTGATGATTTGATGCAACATCAGCATGGTTTGTGTTCTTAACTAACCATCCACAGTTACAGTGCATCATGGTGACGCATACGGTGTGACTTCCTGTAAATAAAGGGCACTGTTTTGTAGCCATCACTGATTGTACATAAATGCTGAATTAAGGCCAGGACAAATGTTTGCATACAAAAATACCAAAAAATAAGTGTGATAAACAATTTAATTTGAATAAACAGCTATTCAGACAAAAACGAACATACACAAATTTCACATGCAGTTAATGCGCCAAATGTTTTTTACAGAGAGGTGTTCTAAAGTAATTTGACTCACATTTCGTTTGGAATTTAATTGGACATTATAGGGGTGATTTATTTGCAGGTACATTTGGCGTCCAAAGTCATTATTTTTTTCTGCTTTTTTCAAATGGTTATATTTTTAATTACTTTTAAAATTACTTATTGACATGGATCACAAGATGTTACAGACCTTAACAATATAATATCTTCTGTAAAAAGTGTCTTATATAGCTGACAATCATGATTTCTTGTTGTCCGAATTAGTGTATTTTTCCCATCGTGTATCATTGTGTAATCAAAATATTTCTATTTTACTTTTCTTTTGGTAATATTTCATTTATTTTATTTATAAAATACCTAAATAGTAATTTTCCTAATTCTACAACATTAAATTGTTTAAAAATAACTTGTATCTTATAAAAATGTCTTGTCCATTATATTGTCCATAAATCTTGCATCAATTCTGTTACCGTACCATACTTTACCTTTAAATTGGTGGAATTATCTCCCCCAACTATGTACAATACAGGAAATGATGTCACTTTCCCTCACTGATAAGATCTGAAGCACTGAAAGGTATGTGTGCTCTCTCTGAGAAAATATTTTAATCAAAAAAGTTATTTTGCAAAGCGTCAAAATGATCACAATATCAAAAGGAAAACATAATTCATCGCTGATCACACAATGGGTTGTTTAAAAGTCTTTTAATCATGATTTCATTAGTGCCATGTGCTCTTAGCATTTATGCTAGCAAGTGGAGTTTTTGGCTAAAAAAGTTTAAAATGGTCTATTCTGTTACCGTCAAACTCTGTTACCAAAGTAGAGTAACAATGTTGACAGTATGTAACAGAATTGATAGTAACAGAGTTGACAAACAATACTATAAAGAAATCTGTTTTGGTATTTTTTTCATTAAAAGTCAAAAAAAAGGAAGTAACTTGTGTTTGGCACGCACTGAATTATTAAAATTGAATATGTTTTCAATAAGATACTGGAAAGAATTTCTGTTAGTGAACAGTTGTTTTCCTTAACTTTTTGAAATGCAAAATCTATCTCCAATTATAGAATCACTCAGAGGCATATAAGAAGAAAAAACAAAACAACACTAGGCAAGCAGTCAATACAACAATGATCAACACTCATTAAAGTTTAGATTACTGAAAACAAGTATGCACTGCACTGCAAAGACTTGGTGGAGCTCACGACCAGACTGTTTTTCTAGGCGACAGTGAATAGTAGAGAAGGGATCCAGATCTGGTGCTCATTCTTTGCAGCCTACTCTTGTATTTGGTGTGGTTTGATAAAAACCATAGCAAATGCAAAAATGTGTGACTTCCTTTCTTCTCTGTGATAGACAGGTGTCAGAAATGGAAAGTTGTGCAGCACTGCTTTCTACTTTTCTGTAAGCACCATCTACTGTTAGAGAGTGAATCTGCATTTGCATTCAGTCTGTCTGTCCTTTTTTTTTTTTTCTTGCCGAGCAATTGTGTTGGTATTTACAGGCCTTTACTAAAAAGCAGGACAGATGTATTTTAAATCAAGGGTTTTCAGACTGGGGTCCAGGGCCCACAGCTAAACAGAAAATTGTAATGAAAAAAAAACAAAAAAACAATATTTTACTAAATGCATTATTTAGGACTTAATATTAATTAAACATGTTTAACACAGTATTTTAAACACATTAACCAAATTGAATATTCTTACCGTTTCATTATACTTTCTGAATTTGCACAAAATTTGCATTAAGTTTAGTGAAAAATATTATTTCCTTATGATCTACAAAAATATGTGACCCTGGACCACAAAACCAGTTATAAGGGTCAATTTTTTAAACGGAGATTTATACACCAATAAGCTGAATAAATAAGCTTTCCATTGGTGTATGGGTTGTTAGGATAGACAATATTTGGCCGAGATACAACTATTTGAAAATCTGGAATCTGAGGGTGCAAAAAAATCAAAATATTGAGAAAATCGCCTTTAAAGTTGTCCAAATGAAGTCCTTAGCAAAGCATATTACTACTAGTAATACATTTTTGATATATTTACGGTAGGAAATTTACAAAATATCTTAATGGAACATGATCTTTACTTAATATCCTAATGATTTTTGGCATAAAAGAAAAATGTTGACCCATACAATGTATTGTTGGCTATGCAACAAATATACCCATGCGACTTATGACTGGTTTTGTGGTCCAGGGTCACATATGTTAAAGAATAGTTTGTATTTGTCTGATTCTACAGAGTTTCTCTTTGCCTCTGTTGCCTTTAGCTTGATATAATTTAATTTATAAAGCTGTGTTTAAAATGATATTTATTGTGAAACTGCCATTGATAAATGAAAATAAATAAAAATAACAATGTTTCAGGTTATGCATCTAACTGTGCTCTAATCAGGCCTGGACTGGCCATCGGGAGTACCGGGTGAATTCCCGGTGGCCTGGCAACTGATTTGGCCCGCTGCCCTCGTTTTTTTTTTGTTTTTTTGTTTTTTTTTTAATAAATTATTTGAATTATATATTATTGCCTTTTTAATTATATATAATTGCACTAAAGTGATCATTCCCGAATTCGGCATTCGACAATAAATCATGAAACGGTTAGTCTTGACTGGCAACGCTAAGATTCAGCTCGCGAGCTCCGCGCGTCCGCCAAAACCGTTTCGAGTAATAATCAGTGCGACGGACTCGAGGAAGCGGCCAGGTGGAGCATTGAGGGAAAGCTCTCAAAGAAGAAGGAGCGAAATAAAGCAAAATTACTGACCTCTTCAGAGCTTCAAATGCAGGTCAGTTTCACCTGTAAAAGGCTACTGTGGTTTTGTCTTTAACGTAGCTAAGTATTAAACTGCAAGCAAATGTTAGCAGTAGCACCCCATTACTATCGAAAAAAGCTGTATGCTAAATGGCATCATTATCTATTGTAAAGTTACAGTAGTAATTTAGCAGACAGATATTCACATCGATTTATACGTTTGGAGGGAGCTAGGGCAGACAACAACACACACACAAAAAAATTAGTAATAATACAATAACTTCAGTATTATGATTTTTCTATAAAGATATTGTCATGATGTATTTATTATTATGTTAATTTTGACATTTAAGCAATTTAGAAAATTTGTTTTAATATATTTGCATGAAATAGTTGTTAAATATTGGATATTTAAGACATTTTAAGATAAAACAACACATTGTCCGAATGTGATACTTTGAATTTACCTTAAAATAAATTTAGATTCTGTGCAAACAAATTGCAATGTTTTTTTTTTTTTTGCAACAATGTTAAGACAGTTCTGTTCCTAAAGGTAGACCTGCTGAAGAAGAAGTGACAGGTACAGAAAAAAGTAGCAAAAAAGTAAACACACAAAAGGGTGAGAGTCGAGACATATCAGGGAAAATGAAGATAATGAAAAGGAAAAGGGAAGTGAAGGTGCAGTTCAAGAGAGAACTTTTAATCATTTTGCATGGCCTGAGCCTAAGGATTTAAACCTTTTTTATGTGATGACCATACAAAAAATATGGTTCTCCATGGTTCCAAAATTTGTTGTGGGTTTGTGGGATGGCCTGGATGGGTGTGACATTTCCCGGCCTGAAATTTTGTCCCAGTCCAGCCCTGACTCTAATAGTAGATAGAAAAAATACATTGTCGACTTATAGTGAATTTTCCAGATATTTTAATAACTTGTTTTGGCTTTAGAACAATTAGAATATAAAAGCCAATTATTTAATTGTCCTTATAATATCATGTTTAAAATATTTTTCTCAAACAATGTAAATGTGTCTTTACATATGAATATATACTATACCTGGCATATACACCTGTCATCATATTTGGGTCCTTGACTTAAAAATGTTTTGAAAACCCTGTTTTAAATGATGGTGGATACAAAAAAATGTAGTAATTGTACAGTGTATGAGTGTATTACATTGATGCATAAATTTACGTTCATTCAAATTTTTAATTTTTCAAGATTTTCAAAGGTGCATGAATGAAATGGTCAGAGAGAATGTATAGGTCCTGAATGCCTTGTAAAGATTCGTAGCAATTCGGTTTAATTAAATGTACTGTGCTTGATTTGTGAATAATCATTTGTATTTGCCTTTTTTAATGGAAACCAACATGAATAGAATCAGAGATGGTTCACTAAATAAAGCTGCCCTCAGATCTTTTGATGGGAATAGATCCACACACAAAAGAAGAGAATATAATGAAGTATAAACACAGCCATAGCCTCTTCATTTCTGTTATCATGAGACTTTTACTAAAGCAAAAGATGGACTAAACAGAATTCACTAAAGTCTGAATGACAGTGGGAACACTACAATAACAAGTGTTTACAGGATGCCATATAGACATTTTATATCCTCATTCAAGTATTCATGAATCCTCGTCTCAGCAAGAGCTCCATCTTTGCCTTCCACAGGCATGTGCACAGACACAAGCATTGTCCTTCATATTCATGCTAATTCTGATTACCAACTGTCACATCACTCAATATGCAGAATTGGGGCTTGATTAGCCTATAATACGCAATAATTCTATTTCAATTTAGTAAGAACGAGCGACTACTGAGAGCAGATTTTGGAAGCTGATGAATAGTAATTTTGTTCAGGAGATATACAGAGCGCAGCAGTTATAAACCCGAGCTCAGTAGCACATCTTTTACGGGAACTGGGCGTAATAGAAAGTACAAAGAGCACTTTTTGAATAGAAAAACAACAACAACAACCCAGAATCAGTAATATCTGGAAGATAGTATCATATGCGCTGACACCAAATGTATGTTTTATATTTTGCATTTAAGAATATTCCAAATAAAACTGTTGCTTAATTGAATATGACAAATGAAGTGCCTTGTTATTTTATTACAACTCAAAAACAAAAACATTGAATTTGCACACCAAATCTAAATCTACACTTGAGATCCATGGGCATGAACATGGTAAAGTAAACAGCCTTTAATGGCAATTCGTACGTATTTTATGAGGTGGCTAATTCGTGCGAATTTGTACGACCTCATTCGTACGATTTGTGCTTAATCGCAGCCTACATATTTGAGGAGTTGGTCAATTCGTATGATTTCGTACGAATTACCTACTCCTAACCCCGCCCCTACACATCACTGCAGACAAATCGTACGAATTCATACGAGTGAGGTCGTACGAATTAGCCACCTCGAACAAATAGGTACAAATTGGTCGTGAGATAGAGTTGCAACAACCAGTTAAAAGTAGATCTACACTGTCAGAAAAAAGGTACAGCGCTGTCACTGGGGCATTACCCTAAGGTACAAACGCGAAAAGGTAGTAATATGTACCTTTAAGGTACTAATTACCAGAGGTGGGGGACTCGACTCGAGTCAGACTTAAGTCACAAATTTTAGGACTTGAGACTTGCTTGACAAATACTAATAAAAGACTTGACTTGACTTTGACTTGATATTCATGACTTGAGACTTGACTCAGACTTGAGTTAAATGACTCGAAATAACTTGTCTTTTGTTTAATAAATATGTTTTTGAACGCACCGCAACCTAACCACGTGACGCAGCAGGCAAGCAGAAAGTTAACGTAAGAGCATTGACAGTCGTGACCATAGGCTAGATGTCTTACGGCGGAGTCTCTAACGTCATCACCGACGGCCATCTTGTCACAGGCAAGCTTTCTGGTGGGCTCTGTGGTACCTGATGTAAGGTGAGTGATCTGCACGAACACAAATACTCTTATCTCGCTGAAATCTGAAATTTACAAATGGTTTGGTTTCTTACAAACGTTATTAACGTGGCTATAATTCTGGATGCTTGAACATGTTGAAATTGCAGCTTTTCTTTTCGAAAAACGACTTAATCGTGCAGCATAGTTGTGCATCACGGCTACTTGCGCAAGTTATCAAGGCTGAGACCACAATCGAGCTGTTCAATTATATAGGTTTTACTAACACCAATAACGATTTTATGACAACTAATCTTTTGTCTAAATTACAATCTTTGTGGATGTGCTTGTAGTTATTAGCTGGCTAATAACAAGAAGCTTTGAGTGAGACCTAGTAGTTACAGTTTAGCTGCTACCCAGGAATTTTACATCAGTGGGAGAGGCAGAATTGCTCTTTCTTTTCAAAATAACTTAAGTTGCACATGATTTCCAATCGGTTTGGTTTGTTAAAAACATCTTACACTATGATACAGGAAATTGCTGGCTTTATAGGAGAAGATGCCAGACTTTTGTGCAGCCTACGGATGCTCCAATCACCGTAGTCTCAAAACGAGAGCCCGTGGGATCACCTTTCACCTGTAAGATATGACAATATTATGATCATTCAGGGGTGGCTAGTTCTAATTTGTCTTTTTTTTTTTTTAAAGCATAAAACATTTTAAAGCATGTATTGAATATCTGTGTACTATACTTGTATATCTTGTGTGTTTTTTTTTAAGGTGGCTGGAATAACAACCCTAATGCCAGCCAGTTCAAGTACATCTTTAGGAAGCTGATGGCCCGGTGTGGGGTTGTTAAACCATGCAGAGGCAATGTGACGGCACAGTCCCTACCAGCTGTCATCGACACCTCTACAAGCCTGTCAGCTGTAGATATGTCCTCTGCAGCAGGAGGAGAAGATGTTCCATCCCCGTTTGCTGACATTCCTGCCCTAGTACATGACCACAGCTACCTTCCCGTCCGCTTCGATGGTCTTGTGGACAACGCTCTCGTGTACATTTCAGGTAAAGGCTGACTGAAAGTCGATTTTGCCTATAACCAATAGTGCCAATAGTCAAATTCTGGGGGAAAACAATCTCACGATAGTCCAAAAAGAGAAATGTTCCCTTAATTTCCCCATGCTTATTAATGATTATTATTATAAGTTATGATATTATTATACTAACTCAAATTTCAGGATTTGTTGTGCGACAGGCTCTGAAGAAGCTGTCCTGTGATGTCTGCCGTGCCAGCCTGGTGACAGACGCTGCATCTGCCATCAAGGACCAGAGCTACCACCTGCTGACTTTAAAAAACAATGGAGGTCTGGTGATTCCATCAGAAGGCACAGTGAGGGTCGTCAGGACAGCAGAGTGGGTCATTCGTCAGGCATCAGCAAGTACCAGACGATCACAGCCCATCAAACTGCTAGAGGTCGTGTACATTGTATGGAAGAGGATAGGGTCAGAGGATGTGTTTGTGCTCGGGGAGCACATCGGCGAAACGCAGTATGGCATAGACAGCCACCACCATACGCTGTTAACATTAGTTGTGTCCTTGTTTTTTTAAGCTAAGGCTGCACCACGTCGCTAAAATGACTAACCTTAGCTTACAGAGCAACAACATGCGACAGAAGCTCAATAAAACCATCCTTTTCAAAGGGCATTAGCCCAAGCTGTGTTTTTTGGGTCATTTTTTATCTCTGTCCTCCACAGTAGTGTAGTTCTCTCTACAGGGTGGGGATTTCAACATGCAGCATTTCTTTATGTATATTTGTAAAGGAAAACCTAATTTTTATTGCAAATAAATGTCACTTTTATAATAGTTTAAAAATAGAGACTTTTGTGTAATTATTCCATATTTTGTGTAGTCATTCTATATCAGAACCCCTGACATACAATCCAAATAGTCTACAAGAAACTTCAGAGTGTTACCTTTCATTTGAGACCAGGATTATGCTTCTACACTAAGAGGTTGCCACACAGTAAGCCTTTTATTGTCAGTATGCATTTTGGGTAACCAAAAGTCCTATGGGGAGTTTCCATAGGGCATTTTACAAAACGCATGAGCATACCTTGGCAAATAAATGGTCTAAAGTACTCATATTTCATCCTATATTGATCTGCTTTTGCACACAGCTTCACAAGACCTGGTGCTTGGGCTCAGTTGTGTTTCTAAAGTCATATCAAGTGACCTAGAGGGCTGAAATGTGGTCAGTTCAGAGATGCTTGTTATCCGGCAGAAAGAAAAAACAATATTCTAGCCTCTATAACTCTGTGCCAGTACTTCACACAATTATTCTGATTGTTTCCTAAGAAACTACAGGGTCTCAGCTTTCTAAAGAGGTCAGGCATTTGATGGTAGGCAAAAATAGGTGGGAACAGTGCAATGTCGAGGGGAAAAGCCTAGTAAATGGCCCAACCCTGAAGAAGTTAAAATTAACATGTAATAATTCAAATACTATTATATACTGTATATTATACAAGTGTGTATATATATATATATATATATATATATATATATATCATGTTGCCATTCTGTACACAGAGTTTTAGTAGCCTATATATTGATTTAACATAAATAACAAATACCTTGTGCGTGTGTATAGTCATTGCACCTATCTGTTCTGTTCAATGTTATTTTCATATGGAAGTCCATGGTTATAATTATTCATAAGTATGCAGTGTCATAACTACATCTCTGACGTTTATAACAAACCAAACAAAATTGAGCAAGTTATGGTTATTTAAAAAGTACATGCACCATTAAAACACAATGTTACAAGTGAGCGAGCTGACTGTGACAAGATGGCCGCCAGGTGCGGACGTCGACCTCCATTGGCCAGCAGCGCGGACGAGACATCTAGCCTGGTCGTGACTGAACATGGAAGGGGCTACGCCAAGAATAATTAAGGTCGAGTACCAGGATTATGTGAATTTCAAGTTTCCATGGTAATCAGTCACTCAAGGGTCATGGCACGCCCATGCTCACACCCGCGCTGTATCCATCATTTTCATACAAAGAGGTCGCGATGAGTTCAAAGCGGTAAAAAAAACTCTTCACTACGAAAACGTCAAGCACTGTAAGGTGATGTGGTATCCCAATTGTGATGCACAATGATGAATTACTCTGCCTATTTCTCTTGTTGAATAATTAGCCAGTTTTGCTGAAGACGCCTAGCTGTGAGCGTTTCGGTGTGTGTGATATATGTAATATCCGCGGAAGTGTTATTAGTATCTCAGTTCGCAGATAGTTTGTTTCTGTGTTGTTTCTATATAAAAATGTCGATACAATGTAAAGTATTTGCTCTGGCCCTTGTTTTCAATCATTTTGCTCCGTTTTTATGCTTCTTGTTGTCATCTGTTGACAATGACATTGTACATAGTGATGGGGAGTCGACTCCAAAAGAGTCGATTCCTCGACTCTGAATAGCCCCAGAGTCGGGGTCGACTCCAGCACAGGAATCGACTCTCGGTGTCGACTCTGTTGCTGTGTCCGAAAACGCTCACTTGTTTACTGATTCTCTAATTGCCTATGAAGTGCATGGCAGTTGAGTGCACTATATAAGCAAGTAGTGAAGGAAATGAAGCGAGGAATTCGGACACTGACGTAATACACCGCGTCAGAGAGCCGTCGCAGAAACTTTGTCACACACATTTATCCTACATTTAGCTTACTTTAGAAATAGATAGTCACAGTGACTTTAGTTTGTAATTATACATAGGCTTCCTCGATGCCAGCTTTAGTTTAATTGATGGTATATTAATGCAATAAATATAGATTTGGTTTTCCATAGTTAACCTTGTGTTCATAATCATGCAATTTTGTCTTATTTCTGACCGTTTTGATATAAAGTAAATGGAGTCGAGGAGTCGATTCCATAGACTCCTACAGTGGGAGTCGGGAATCGGAGTTGACTCCAAAAAACCTGGAATCGAACACCCCTATTTGTACAAGCAAAATATGGCGGTTGGTTAGTGTTGTATTTGTCCCGCCCCTCCTCCACTGTGATTGGACGGCTGGGTTAAAAGTGACTCCATCATTTCGTTGTGTGTTCTGCATTGGAGCTGATTTTTGACAAATTATGTAACAAAAAGTAATTTTTATAGTCTCCCATTGATTGAATTTATATAAATAAAAAAAATAAAAAATGCTTAAATCCCCCCAACACTGCACAAATGTAAAACATTTTAGTAAAACATTATTAAAGTGAGTAATATTACATTTATTTAAAAAAAATTACATTACAATGTTACAGACTTTTTCTCACACTAACATACAACCAGTGTCATTCCAATTATTATTTTTTGTTTGTAGAGCTAGCAAATGTCAACCACCACATCAAGTCTCATGCCATTTTTGTTGATTTTTTTCAGCAAACGTTATTTGGGGTCAAAAAGACCCAGATAGATTACATAAATAGCATATTAAGCCAATTAAGCAAAAAGATATAAGATTAAAAATAAAACCGTCAATTAGACAAACGTCAGAAAAAAACTGGTATAACACTTGACATTCTGTCAATAAAAAACATTCTGTCCGTTAATAAAGACCTTCTGAAGCGAAGCGATGCGTTTAATGCATATAAGAAAAATATCCATATTTAAAACTTTATAAAGTAAATTATCTAGCTTTTTGTGAATCGCTTCCATATTCAACTTGTTAAAAATGGATTGATAAATCCATGATAGGAGATTGATAAATATGGATATTTTTCTTACACAAATGCATTGCTTCGCTTCAGAAGGCCTTTATTAACCCCCCGGAGCCGTGTGGAGCAGTTTTATGACGGACAGATGCACTTTTATAGACTTCAAAAATGACCCAACAGTCACTGCCATTATAAAGCTTGGAAGAGCCAGGACTTTTTTAATATAACTCTGATTGTGTTCGTCTGAAAGAAGAATGTAATATACACCTAGGATGGCTTGAGGGTGAGGAAATCATGGGCTAATTTTCATTTTTGGGTGAACTAAAAGTTAAGAGTTGATAAAAATCAATAATCCAAGGCATTCGAATATTATTGAAAAAATATAAAAAACCTTTATTTCATCATGGCTTTAACATTTTAAAACCAGGTGACAAGTACTGCACACCTAAGCGTTGTGGCTAATGAGCCTTCGTCAGGGTGTGAGCAACAAACACAGTCTGAGTTCTCTTTAGTTAATGAGTCATATAACAATCACCTGGTCACGCTGTACAGGACAAGCAGGAGAGAGAAAATTCAAATAATACAAAAAGAACGTATCTCACCCAATATATTGGCCTAATTTCAGTTACATTTACATTTTATGTAGTTTTAATTTTTATTTATTTTTAGATTTTTATTGTATTAACAACTCAGTTGTATGTGGACACCTTTTGAGTAGAAATGCATATTGCAATTTGTTTGTTGCAAATAAAACTCCCATAGTCCATAACTACTGTAGTTTTAACTTATTTTAATATATAAATTCAGTTAAATCATCAAAAATTTATATGACTTGCCAGTGACTTACTTGTGACTTGCACATGTGTGACTTACTCCCACCTCTACTAATTACGTACTTTTAAAGTAGCCTACTAATATATACATTTAAGGTACTAATATGTACCATTTAGGGGTAAGTAAGGTACAAAGATGTACTTTTTCACTTTTGTACCTTAGGGTACTGCCCCAGTGACCGCGCTGTACCTTTTTTTTTCTGAGAGTGTATGCGTTTCAGCAACACAGCTTTCTTCAGGACACATAGGGTGATATCAGGCAAATTGGGCCATCAGGTAAAATGAGCCATTTAAGGTTTGAGTGTCTTATCTCTTTAAAAGTTAACAGCCAATGGCTGCAAAGAATTTCAAACTGTTGCCATAACAGTACTTGACATTTAGCAAATTATTTTATTGGTCTGAGGTTGCTAAGGGGGGCAGGGCAATGCCTCATTTTGAGACCACACCAGAAAAAAGCAAGGTGAGTGGCCTGACATATTAAATCTTACTTCTCAATAATAAGGTTGATAAATCAATAAAAAACAAATGGACATTTAGAAATAATGATTCATAACCCATATCTTGATGGCCTCTGTGAGATAAATGCTGATATTTCGCTAAATAATCCAGATTTTTATTTAAAAAAAAAAGCAATTTTAGTTACCGGCCCAATCTACCTGAATGTGTTAGATAAAATGGGCCATTAATTTCAGATAAAATGGGCCACCTTCTGAGTTGAGTTTAAGCAGAAATTCTGGTGGTTCCTATTATTAAAAATTATTTATATTATTAATATATTGTATTATTGCATTTGTGACATACCTTTTTCACATTTTACCATATAAATGTGTTTGTTTGTGATGTGTGTTTATGTGTGCTTGACTATGTTTGTGTGTGCATGTTAGTGAGGTATGTGTATGTGTACACACAAACATAGTTGTGCACACATGGGCTCACACTCACTGAAAAGGGAAAGGGTGAAAGAGGTATTTTGATATAGAAGTGATAGGTGTTGAAATAAAGTAATGTTAAACTATTTATTACAGACAAACAGAAAGAATCAGAAAGGCACATAAAGGAGATAGAAAGGATGTCTGCCAAGGAAAGGGCCAAAAATACAATCGGTGGGTAGAGGAGAGAATGAGAGGAGCATTAGCTGAGTATAGGGAGACAGTTAAGAGAGGCCTAAAAGCAAATGTACGCTTTCTTGCGAGAGCTTGGGATATCCCACGAGCCATTGATTGAAATTGATGTTTTAATGTAATTTAAATTGATGTTTTAATGTAATTTAAATGCAGTGTTAGACTGTTACATTATAAAATTAAAAATAATTAAATGTGTTTTATCAGAAATGTCTCTGTTTGGACTGGCCCATTTTTGCTGATCAGCCAGCCCATTTTACCTGAACACTGTTCATCTCAAAAAATGTGGGACAGCTAATGTTTCAAAACCTGTAGGGCCTGAACAATTATATTTTATTACATCAACAGGGCTGCCAACTTTTCAAAAAAAACTTGGAGTGAGATTTGGTGGGGCCAACCAAAATTTTGCCGCGTACAAAGCAAATTTTTTTTGGCTCATTCAGCGTCATTACCGTACACACAAAAAAATAAAAAAATGTATATATATATATATATATATTAGTATTGTTTTTTTTATTATGATTTCTTTTTTGCCTTTGATAGATAAGTATAGGTTGATACATAATTAATTCTGTCTATTAAGACAAAATGCATGCATCTATATGACGCTTTGTATACAGTATATCCTATAGACACACACAATTTTAAAGCACTATATAGAGGCATGATTTTGTCTAAATAGAACAAATTGATTATACATAAACCTACATGTAATTATTACAATAAAAACCGTTAAATTATACGGTTTTGAACTGTAAAATAGACAGTAAACTAAGTGCTGTCCCGTAAAACCTAAAATGTTGCTACCGTATTTTGTACAGTAAAGTTCTGGCAACCACAGCTGCCGTTTTTTTACCGTAAATTTTATGGGGATTTTTTTTACAGTGAGCTTTTACAGGGAAGAAAAAGGGAAAAAAAACTGTCTGTTGCTGTTCTGTCTGTCCAGTCTGTCGTTCGGTCTGTCCTGTCTGTTGCTCTTCTGTCTGCTGTGCGGCTCTTTTTTGCTGTGGCTGATCTTTCAGTAAAAAAAAACAGTGTTGGGCAAGCTACTCTGAAACTGTAGCTTTACAAGCTACTTGTAAGTTAAAGTAGTTAAGTTACATTCAAGCTACCCTTTTGAAAAAGTAGCTACACTACAAGTTACTATCAAAAAGTAGCTAGCTACATTGAAACTACTTTTCTTTTTTCTTTTTTATTTACAATGACATTGTTACAAATAACTGAATAATTGTTAATGAAGAATGTTATAATATTTGGGGTTTCAAGCAACATAATGCAATGTAATTATGATATCAAAGAGTATAGGGTGAATTCAGGTTGGTTGGGACACTTTTTCCCAGTCATTTCAATGGCAAAAACTGTCAGAATCATTTGATTTTGTAAACTAGCCGATACACACAATACTCAAATATAGCCTATATCTCAAACTGGCTGTCAAAGTGCAAAATGGCTACACATTTAACGTCAGTGCAAAAACAAAAAGTATGCAACTTAAATTAAATACTCAGGAGTCAGGATTAGTCTAAAAATGCAGGTTAAACTCACAGCACATGCAGTGATGGAGCCTGCAGCATTTTGAACAGAGCCGCTCTGAGACGCCAGTCATGAGCTGCTCGCGTGAACAGTGCGCATTGCTTGACTGTTTCTTTTCGTTTCAAATTGTTTTGTTTAAAAGTGGACATTTCAAGCTTTCTATACACACATTTCTCATGTCTGTGAGGCAAGTAGCCTGCTGAGTTTCGGTTTATTTATGAGACGCGCTCCAGCTCCAGTTCATGTGCAATGCAAGTGATCGCTCCGGCGCCTCCATGTCACGATTATTGTCTGCTATAGTCTATTTGCTTCTTATTTATTAAATCCAGGCAATTGGCTGATGAAACATTGATTACAATTAAGATACAATTTATACAAAACGAAATTCACTTTAAAGAAAGGCTTTCTACAAAACAAAACTTAATGAAGTGGTCAAAATCATTTCTGACCCTATGTGTTTGACATATTACGCATCTTTGCACTTTTCCTAATCAATATAGCCTAGATGAAATTTAAAAATAGTATTATAATATTTAAACATAAATATGAAAGAAAATACATTGTTTAATGGCTACAACAAGTAGCTATAGTAGGCTACAGTACAGATAATTCATGTCTGAACGGGATTTGAGCGAACGTTGTTTTACCGGTGAGGGCGCGGTTCATGAGTGGAGCACGCCTGCATAGAGCGTCACACTGCTCCGCTTTGCTCATTACAGGCTCGTTCTCGTCAGAACCCAAAACAGAATGTAGCTTTTGGTCACGTTACACCGTATTTATTTGCACATTTATCTTGAACCCCCTCACCGAAAGCATAACTAGTCGATCACGAGTGGCTCAACAGGTAGATCTATAGATAAACTCATCTTTCAGGCATTTGACCGACCAGGTTGACACTTCAGCGTGAGAAATCGGGGGTGTGAGCGTGTGAAACCATCAAATGCGTGTGTCTCACGGCCAATGCGTGAGAGTTGGCAGCCCTGCATCAATTCAACACAAAAATATTAAAAACAGTCCTTATTAATCATAAGAACACAGTTAAATGTCATACATAGGTTTTTAGTTAGTGTCCCAACCAAGCGATTAACTAAAAAGTGGCCCAATTTGCCTGATATTATTGCTCAAACAGGTATTCTTAAACTAGTGGTGATTAGTGGATCATAAAGGACAGCTGGTTGATATGTGGGTGTGGCTAATGCTGCCTTTACATGCTATTGGAATTATCGTAAATAGGAGTTTCCTAGTTAAAAATTGCACATGAACGCCCTTTTGAAGTCATTCACTTCAACGCAACGAGCTCGTAATCACGACTTCAGAAGTGGGAATTACGAAATTTCCGATAGCACGTGAAGGCAGCATAAGACTAGCCTCTTGGTACAAAGCATAACACAACTAACACACACAAAGAAAAAATAAAGTAATTTAAAATTCAATTAGAAAAAAAAAATAATAATTTTTACATGCATATCGAGAGACTTTTTGGATTCATACGCTCAGGGCGACTAATGCTGCATTCACGCCATGTCGTAATAATTCGTACTGTTAATGATGTATATGTTTATATCCATACTGCGATATGCATTTTTTTTCTCATTGAATTTTAATTTACTTTATCCTTTTTTGTGTGTGTGTTATTGCATTTTAGTTGTGTTATGCTTTGTACCATGCTTTGTACCTAGCCACACCCACATCAACCAGCTGTCCTTTATGATCCACTAATCACAACTAGTTTAAAAATACCTGTTTGAGCAATTGATATGTGTCCTGAAGAAAGCTGTGTTGCCAAAACGCGTAGGCTATATCTACTTTTAACTGGTTTTAATGATTTAGCCCAGTTCATTAAAGTCTGTTTACTTTACCACGTGAGTGCCTTGGAGTATTTTTTCTACATAATTTGTGAGATTTAGTCGGACGAAATTAGAGGTTTAGAGGTTATTTGATTAATTACTGAGGTTATTATTCATTATTTCCATGAATTAGGTGTACATTTCAGACATCTTCACTTTCATTAAAACCTATATTGAGTGAAATGTAAATATATGCCTCTACGTAGCCTAAGTCATAGAATAATTTTACCTTTCAGATGAATCTCTTTTATTGGCATTCTGCTTTGTCTGTCAATTATTCAACTAAATTGTCAAAATAAAATTTTAAATAGAATAGCTGATTTAGTATTTTACATTATTGACTTACCCCATAGGGACCATCTTACCCCTCTTTTAATATTTGACATTTTGTGCTATAACAACTAAATTATCAAAAGTTATTATTTATTTCCAATAATTACACATTGGCTGATGCATCATCATCCTGCACATGCTAAACTTCCATCTAAATGTTACAGTTTAAAAAAGTAATTCCACATTGTTCTTAAGGGGGCATCTTCCCCCATGTTACCCTACATGTTAATGTTTTTATCTTTTATATTTATTTTATTTACTAACATACCAAGGGGCACACAAATCTTCGTTTTTTTTTTGTTTTTTGTTTGTTTGTTTGTTTGTTTGTTTGTTTTTGAAAAAGTTATGACACAATGAATTCAGAATTTTAGATTCTGGGTCACTAATAAAAGAAGCAAATGTGTGTCAACATTGATTATGTGACTTTTTGTTCAGATGGTCAGATGTTTTTTGAAGCTCAAGATGTTCTTTGGTGAATCTCAAATCATACTGGAGATCATGGTCATCAGGTTTGATCATCAAGTTCATTAAGCAAAAGACAAACCAAATACTGAGACATTCAGAAACGCCTCACTCAAATTATTGTGCTGATAATATAATTTGTATATATAGGAAGGAAAAATAGAAAAGAAACAATAGATGTGACAGATCTATTTCTTAAATGATCTATAATAAATCAAGCAGCCATTCTAATAATATAAGATATTAGAAGAGTCTGTGCTGTTATTGTTGTGTAAGACAGCAATGGCCAATTACACGGCAAATCTTCTAGACTTTTACGCTGTCCAACCCAGCCAGTGTTGCATTTGGTTTTCTCTTTTCAATTAAGCAGTCAACTAATTCCATTTACCCAATCTTGGCATGGCTTAAATGAAAGTCAATCAGGCATTTCAAATTCATTCTCTGCACCCTCTAAGAACATTATAGGGTCACATCTGCTTCAAGTACAATTATATCTATACTCAATGATGAAGTGACGTTTCACTCATAGTTATCGCAGGCAGAAAACAAAAGAATAGGAAGTATCTTCAGCAAACCTTGAAATGGCTCAGTGATTTACAGCAGAGCAAGTACTGAACGCAATCAAATATTAGTGTCACTGTCTCTTGATGGTGGATCTGGTGAAGAAGCTGTCAGTGATCAAAATATTCATTTTGAAGATGTTGAAAATGATAGTTTTGAGAATATGTTTGACATGGCGAATATGAGCCAGATGCTGAATGGGAAATGAGCTCTGACGAGGACAGTGATGATGGTATAAAACATCTGCTCAAACTGAACCCTTCCAAGCTCCAAAAGGTAACAAAATATGCTTTAATTTATTCTTCTGTAATTGTTACTCTAATATCAGGAGAGTCAGACCCGAATATGTAGTAATGATTGGCAAAACATTCATGCATTTAATGGTTAATCTGTAGCAGATAAATATGGGAACATTACCTCAAAGTTTGAGATAAACAGACCAAAAAAAATGTAAAAGTTTGTGGTTGGTAAGATTTTTTGGTAATACTTTAGTCTGATGGTCCACATTAGACATTCTACTAACTAAGTAACTTTGCAATTACATGTCAGCTAATTCTCATTAGAGTATTAGTAGACTGTCTAGTACTTAATATGTGCTAACACTTTATTTTGATGCTCCCCAACAGAGATTCTACTGACTATAAGTAAATTTGCAAGTACGTCAACTTATTCTACCAACACAAACCCTAACACTCTAACCCTAACCCTAACCTAACAGTCTACAGTCTACTAATACTCTAATGAGAGTTAGTTGACATGCATTTGCAAAGTTACTTATAGTAGAATGTCTAAATTGGACCATCAAAATAAAGTGTAACCATTTTTTTTATCATTCTTTTGAAAGAAGTCTTTAATGCTCACCAAAGCTGCGTTTATTTGTTTCGGACAACTTCAAGGCCTTCATTAGACATCGTCACAAACTCACTGAGATGCATCAAAATGTCATTGTTTTGAAGAAAAAAAGTCAAGTTCATGTTTGTAGATTGAGTGGTGCAACCATAATACATTTTTCCAGGATTTTTTTTATGAAAAGCATTTATTTGAAATAGAAATCATTATTATAAAGCCCTTGAAAAGCTTTCAATATCTCAAATACCTCAAAACTTAAACATAAATTTATGAAATAGTTACTATTATTTTGATGCTTTCGGATGTACTTCTACAAATTGCGGAAGAGTTTCAAAACCATTATGTACTTTAAGTAAAAGACATCAAGTATGTACAAATGTATGGATCAAAGCCATGTCATGTCATCATTATGAGCACAAGGGAAAGACAGAAGAAGAGAGTATAATGGGTGCCTAGTGCCTCTATTCCTAACCCTCCTAATCACAGTGATCATCATTATCATGCGAACCATTGGTCTGACCTTCAACAATCAGTTCAATGAGAACCCAGTGATGAATTCTCATCCTTCTCAGTGCAAAATTTACTTTTATGACTCAGTTTAACCCTGGTTCCACTTCCATTAACCCCAGCAGAGTGATTCATTTAATTAATACCATTCATTTCCTAACATAAATCCCAGATACCTGTTACGATCTCATCAGCAGTGGATGAGTGCAAGCTGATACACTCGTGCTGATCCACCCATAATAACCATTTCTCTCAAAAAAAGGTAATCTAAGATAAATATAATGCCATGCCACGGCATAGCCTAGTTCCAAATGACCAACATAGGGCCCATTAGTACGCATGTTGTGTTCCAAGTATGCAATTGCAGGACATGATATATGCAAGTGGTTTAGTATCAAATCCATCAGTGACATCAGAGAACATGTATGATATACAGCTAATGGAAATACTCAAGAAGTGGATCCTTTGCTTTAATCCATTAGCTGAGGCACATCAGCTTATGCCCACAAATTCTCTCAAGTTGTCAAAGGGAAGACCAGAGGGAATATAAATATAAGGTTTTGATTCTGCAGGATATAGTCAAGTAAAGATTGGGCTTTCGGTACATCAGGATGCAGTCAGGTGACAGATGACTTCATCATCAGGATGCAGAGTTCACCTAAATCTCAAGCCTGAATCGCATCTAGAGTGATAAATCATAAGTAATGCAGTTTAAGTGCTATTGTCTCAGATTTTTAGATCTTTAGATCAGCTCTTTATGATAACAGATAAATTAAACCTGCACAGTTTCCAAGCAGGGTGTCGTGTCACAAATGGACTTTGTGTATAATCCATTTAGAGATGAGACCTTTAGGTCAACCCTTTCTTTGGGTCAATGACAAATGAAAAAATTGTGAAAAAATGGTAAAAAATGGTGAAAAATGAGGGGGGGGGGGATAATTTAATAGTCTAGTTTGAAACGCGTGTCTAGAAAATAGAGATGCAATATTTTTATTCATGTTGGTATAAACATTCATACCATTTTCAAGAAAAGATTGGACTGAATGACTAAAAATATCATGTGGCATAACCAAGTAAAAAGTAATATTATATTTTCCTTACACCTTATACATGTGGGTGTACACAAATGTTTTTACAAATGTTTTAAAATATATTTTCTAAGGTAAACATTTTGTTAATATATATATATACACCGATCAGGTGTAACATCATGACCACCTTCCTAATATTGTGTTGGTCCCCCTTTTGCTGCCAAAACAGCCCTGACCCGTCGAGGCATGAACTCCACTAGACCCCTGAAGGTGTGCTGTGGTATCTGGCACCAAGATGTTAGCAGCAGATCCTTTAAGTCCTGTAAGTTGCGAGGTGGGGCCTCCATGGATCGGATTTGTTTGTTGAGCTCATCCCACAGATGCTCGATTGGATTGAGATCTGGGGAATTTGGAGGCCAAGTCAACACCTCAAACTTGTTGTTGTGCTCCTCAAACCATTCATGAACCATTTTTGCTTTGTGGCAGGGCGCATTATCCTGCTGAAAGAGGCCACAGCCACCAGGGAATACCGTTTACATGAAAGAGTGTACATGGTCTGCAACAATGCTTAGGTAGGTGGTTCGTGTCAAAGTAACATCCACATGGATGGCAGGACCCAAGGTTTCCCAGCAGAACATTGCCCAAAGCATCACACTGCCTCCGCCGGCTTGCCTTCTTCCCATAGTGCATCCTGGTGCCATGTGTACCCCAGGTAAGCGACGCACACGCACCCGGCCATCCACGTTATGTAAAAGAAAACGTGATTCATCAGACCAGGCCACCTTCTTCCATTGCTCCGTGGTCCAGTTCTGATGCTCACATGCCCACTGTTGGCACTTTCGGCGGTGGACAGGGGTCAGCATGGGCACCCTGACTGGTCTGCGGCTGTGCAGCCCCATACGCAACAAACTGCGATGCACTGTGTATTCTGACACCTTTCTATCAGAACCAGCATTAACTTGAGCAATTTGAGCTGCAGTAGCTCGTCTGTTTGATCGGACCACACGGGACAGCCTTCGCTCCCTACGTTCATTAATGAGCCTTGGCCGCCCATGACCCTGTTGCCGGTTCACCACTGTTCCTTCCTTGGACCAGTTTTGATAGATACTGACCACTGCAAACCGGGAACACCCCACAAGAACTGCAGTTTTGGAGATGCTCTGATCCAGTCATCTAGCCGTCACAATTTGGCACTTGTCAAACTCGCTCAAATCCTTACGCTTGCCCATTTTTCTTTCTTCTAAAACATCAACTTTGAGGACAAAATGTTCACTTGCTGTCTAATATATCCCACCCACTAACAGGTGCCGTGATGAAGAGATAATCAGTGTTATTCATTTTACCTGTCATAATGTTATGCCTGATCGGTGTATATGTATATATATATATATATATATATAGAGAGAGAGAGAGAGAGAGAGAGAGAGAGAGAGAGAGAGAGAGAGAGAGATAGATATAGATATAAAGAGATCCGGACCAAAAACGAGTGCTGTTCATTGACCCCTTTTTTTAGAAAGCTGTTGTACCGCAGGGCAGGCCATAAGCCCAGCCTGTCATCTTTTCAAAAACATGTTTATAGGACACTTATGTCCTGTGGAGACAGCAAGGTGACAACAAGTCCATCCCTGCAATGCTATCTCCTCCTCTGCAGAGGGACGGAAGCTTTGACCTTAGTGACATGGCAGATGTGTGATGGCTTGCTTTAACCCTGTGTCTGCAGTCATATCGCCTCAGCTGTGATAGCATTCCATCAAGAGAGGAGAGAGAGGATGTGTGCTGCTTCTAAACATCTGCAATCATCTCCCTGGGTTATTTCCCGGGGACACATCAGCTGGCCTTTCAAAAAAAATAAAAAATTACTAACTGCAAGGTCAACTAACAGCACTATTCCAGGCACCTTGAAGTAAGGAACATTTACAGATATGGATGGAAATCTTGCCTGCTGTATTCCTCAGAATTAAAATGTATTCAAAATTGACAATAAAATTTATGGGCATATACTTTTTACCTTGGACTCAACTGAAACCACACGTACGCAAAAATCATATATGGTGGCCTAATAAGTAATTTGATTACAAGGTTGGCCAAATGCTTTACTCAAAGAGTTTTCCACATGTGCAAGCTAAATAAAGCATGAGTGAGCAGATAGAAGGTTGTATGGAAAGCTTATACTAACATGGTCTGGGCATGTTTTATTCATATTACTAGCTGCAGGGACACGGTTCATGAGAATGAGGGTTATATATGTGTGTGTGTGTGTGTGTGTATGTGTGTGTGTACAGGTATATGTGGTTTATGAGGAAACAAATGTGTATAATGACATGGGTATTACAACGTAAACATGGTTTATGAGGACACTTCCTATATCCTTGTAAACCAAATGGCTTAAAAAAAAAAACATACTAAATGTTTGTTTGTTTTTTTAATTCAAAATATGCCAAAAGTTTTGTGTGATGGGTAGGTTTAGGGGTAAGGTTAGTGTAGGGGGATAGAATATACAGTTTGTACTGTATAAAAACCATTACGCCTATGGAGAGTCCCCGTAAACCACATATTCATTGTGTGTGTGTGTGTACAGTATATATATATACACCGATCAGGCATAACATCATGACAGGTGAAGTGAATAACACTGATTATCTCTTCATCACAGCACCTGTTAGTGGGTGGGATATATTAGGCAGCAAGTGAACATTTTGTCCTCAAAGTTGATGTGTTAGAAGCAGGAAAAATGGGAAAGCGTAAGGATTTGAGCGAGTTTGACAAGGGCCAAATTGTGATGGCTAGACGACAGAGTCAGAGCATCTCCAAAACTGTAGCTCTTGTGGGGTGTTCCCAGTCTGCAGTGGTCAGTATCTATCAAAACTGGTCCAAGGAAGGAACAGTGGTGAACCGGCGACAGGGTCATGGGCGGCCAAAGCTCATTGATGCACGTGGGGAGCGAAGGCTGGCCCGTGTGGTCCGATCGAACAGACAAGCTACTGTAGCTCAAATTGCTCAAGAAGTTAATGCTGGTTCAGATAGAAAGGTGCCAGAATACACAGTGCATCGCAGTTTGTTGCGTATGGGGCTGCATAGCTGCATACCAGTCAGGGTGCCCATGCTGACCCCTGTCCACCGCCGAAAGCGCCAGCAGTGGGCACGTGAGCATCAGAATTGGATCAAGGAGCAATGGAGGAAGGTGGCCTGGTCTGATGAATCATGTTTTCTTTTACATCACGTGGATGGTCATTGCTTTGGGCAATGTTCTGCTGGGAAACCTTGGGTCCTGCCATCCATGTGGATGTTACTTTGACACGTACCACCTACCTAAGCATTGTTGCAGACCATGTACACCCTTTCATGGTATTCCCTGGTGGCTGTGGCCTCTGTCAGCAGGATAATGGGCCCTGCCACAAAGCAAAAATGGTTCAGGAATGGTTTGAAGAGCACAACAACGAGTTTGAGGTGTTGACTTGGCCTCCAAATTCCCCAGATCTCAATCCAATCGAGCATCTGTGGGATGAGCTGAACAAACAAATCCGATCCATGGAGGCCCCACCTCACAACTTACAGGACTTAAAGAATCTGCTGCTAACATCTTGGTGCTAGATACCACAGCACACCTTCAGGGGTCTAGTGGAGTCCATGCCTCAACGGGTCAGGGCTGTTTTGGCAGTAAAAGGGGGACCAACACAATATTAGGAAGGTGGTCGTAATGTTATGCCTGATCAGTGTATAGATACACCTACACCTTTCTCAAAGTCTTAACCCTCATTCTCATGAACTGTGTGCCTGCAAGGAGAATAGTTCTTAGAAAAACTTTTCCTGCCCTCTAATACCAGCTAAAATTAAACTTGCTGTCACATATTTGCCAGGCCCTTTTCAGCCGATCTAATTTGATAAGAGGGCAGTGCATCGGTTGACACCACTGATTTCATTGTGAAGGAAAAACGTGATTGACCAGACTTTATGCCCTCAGTCCACGCAACCTATCGGCAGACCATTTTCATTAGCATTTCTCATTAGAGTGCTGTTGAAAATGATCACAGTGACATGCACAGACACCACTGGACCAACAAAAACTGTATAAAGAGTGTCTACATTCATTAAAGGGTTCTTTAAAAAAAAAATCCTTGTCTAGCTCAAAGACAGAAAGGGAGAGGCAGGAAATCAATTGGCAGTTCTGATTCAATTAGTAAAGCACAAAATACCTGCATGTCATTTTGATGTTTAACAAATTAATATCATTTTGCAAAACCCTTGGCAGGCATCTCATCTTCTATTCAACCTGAGAGGTCTGTTTGATATTGGTGGGAGTGAAATAGCTCTAACTGGTCTTGGTCTCAGGATCATGGTGTGCATTTACATTTTTGCCATTTAAAATCTCAAATCATTTAATTATTTCCTATTTATTTCAAATGTGCTTTTGTGCGTCTGTACTGAATAATTAGTCATATTCCCCACAGGCCAAAGCGGTTTCATAAATTCAGAAACAGAAAGTGCTCTAGAGGCTAATAATTAATAGGGTAAATATTGATTTTTAGATTATAAAATAGGTAACAGGCGTTTTAATTCGTCTTTTCGGTATGGATGAAAATTATTAAAAGAGTCGAGCTGCATATTGCATTTATCTTTTATTGCAAATATCTTTAGGGTCTATACACCAAGATAAAATGTGGAAACAAATGCAAGCTACCCATTTAGCTCTGCATACAAATCATATTTAACATTTGATTATGATTATAGATTGTGTCATTGCTGAAAGTAACATTAATGTGCCATTCTTGATATTGTAAGTCCTTACACTTCTACTCCAAAACACAGCAAACATGCATGGTGCTCACACACCTTTATGATCCTGAGCGGAAATTCTCATTTACAAAGAGCCATACAGCAAGACTGACTAACATCAGCAGTATCATTCATAACATACATTCCAATTTTCATTAAAAGTTGTGTGATGTTTATGCGCATCAGTGAATGCTTAAAAATTGATCATATTTGTGTTGGACTCAAGACAGACACAAACTCAGTCTCGTCTGAGTGTTTCTTGTAGCCAGGGTGATGTAAAGGAAAGAGCTCAGTCTATCTGTGTGGCCCTCATGACCACACTGTTCCACACACGGATCTTTCTGCAGTCAGAGGAAGACAGATTCCTGTCTGCTTCAGTACACTGGTAATACCTACAGCACACAAAAGAACACTGCAAATACCAAAATGAGTCCTAACAGCTTTAATCTGAGCAGTACAAGACTTGGCTACTTTTCCTAAATTTGCCACCTGAACACACAAACATTTTTTTTTGACTCAATTCTACAATGTTAAGTGCTTGAAAAAAAATCTCGCCTTCGTGGACAAAAATGGGCACCCATAGGAATGAATGGGAAAAACTATAATTCAGAGCATTTTGTTTTTTATTTGTCACATAAAACTCAGTAGATCCAACACAATGCAGATCATACATACACATAAATCAAGGGGTGAGCCTGTACAACATTCTCAATGTGGCAAACACACACTCACAACGCACACTCACACAAACACACACACACACAAGTCTGGACACTGTGTTGATCACAAGACCAGTCAGTTTATTACTGTTATGTCTTTGTTCCCATTATTATGTCAGGGGTCACCAAAATGGGCAAGCGTAAGGATTTGAGCGAGTTTGACAAGGGCCAAATTGTGATGGCTAGACGACTGGGTCAGAGCATCTCCAAAACTGCAGCTCTTGTGGGGTGTTCACGGTCTGCAGTGGTCAGTATCTATCAAAAGTGGTCCAAGGAAGGAACAGTGGTGAACCGGCGAAAGGGTCATAAGCGGCCAAGGCTCATTGATGCACGTGGGGAGCGAAGGCTGGACCATGTGGTCCGATCAAACAGACACACAAAAGAACACTGCAAATACCAAAGTGAGTCCTAACAGCTTTAATCTGAGCAGTACAAGACTTGGCTACTTTTCCTAAACTTTAATACTCAGACTGTTTTCTTAATAATAGCTGTATTATCCAACAAGAAGACACTAGCCAGTTTCCCAGAGGTAGTGGGGAATCTTTTAAAAAGTCTGGACACTGTTGATCACAAGACCAGTCAGTTTATTACTATTATGCCTTTGTAAGTTCCCATTAGGGGTCGCCAGCATTGTCACTGGCACGTGACAATAGCTAAAGAGGTATGTAATTTAATAACATCCCTCGAACCTGTATGCGGACGTACATTTTGAGGTAATCAGTCCTCATAGTCACACAGCCTGTAGTTAGGTGCTATAAATAAATACTATTAAAGGATGAGATTTTATCTTGCTAGCGCAGATCCCACAATCCATTCACGCGACCGGAGGTGCTTGCGACTTTTATTCATTCATTGATATCAACAATTCAATTGCCACTTGTGGCAATGTTAATTTCTAATATCATTAATGTGATTGTTACTAGTAAGAAAGCCATTTTAGATATCTGAAATTATATTGATATCAGGAATTGAATTATTTGTATTAACAATTAAATTCTTGATATCAGAAATGCTGATTGTTGATATCAAGAATTAAATTCCTGATATCAACAATTTAATTTTCAGCCTGAGTTTTTACTAGTTGAAATTCAATTCTTGATATCAAGAATTAACATTTTAATTAGAGAAAATTGAATTGTTGATATCAAGAAGTCATATCCTGGGAATGAATAAAAGTCAAAACAGCTTGCCATAGTTTGCTATCGACCGAACATGTAGTGAACTTGTGTACTTCTGTGCCATCTAGTGGTTACAAAGCTGTCAACACGCCAATACTCTGTAGTAGGAACATATTTTATGTATTTTTGTTAGGGATGCACAATATCTACTAGCCTATACAGATTTTTTTTTTTTTTTTAAATATTTGCATTGGGCTGATACTGGATATTTAATTGCATATTTTATATTTACATTACCTCTGCAGTCATCTTACACCATCAAATTAAGTTATTTAAAATCACAAAAAAACAGTGTCCAAATGAATTTTGAATGTAATCTTTAACAAATATCAAAATTAACATTTCATACTGTACATTATAATGTGATGGCTAAATTCACTTGTAGCATTTAAACTGATCATTTTAATTTTCAGTATTTCATTCAATTTATTCTGCTTACATGTATTGAGCTTTAACGTGTCATTGTAGTAGAAAAATTTGAGATACAACTGACAGTTTATCAATATATACACATAGTTTGAATCAGTCAGGCTGAACTTCAGCAGAGCTCTTTTACTGAATAAACGTGGTTATTTTATAAATGAACAGCACTTCTGTAAAACAAATAAAGGGCAGATAACAGCTTTACAGTGTTTGCACCATGCACTGATCTTTATTGATTTTTTTTCTTTTGAAACTGAAGCATTAAATAATATTATAAATAAAAGAAGAGCTATGTACATTGGCCAACAGGGAAAAAGCAAACCAAATGTCAAGAAAACATTTTAGGCTAAGACCTGATTTAATGTAACAAATGTTTCCCTTTTGCACTCAACATGATCTCCTGAAAAAAATATTTCATGCAACTAAGAAATTCATATGACTGAAAAGTACATCAGATTAAAATAAAACTTTTTTTTTTTTCATTAATATTGGCATGAAAACAATCACTAACATTTTTCTTTGCACAATGTGGCACCAACTGTATACAAAACACAGATCCTCATTTTAAAACAGAAATCAACAGCATAGGCAACTGCACACGTTTTAAAAACTTTTTTCCCATGTAACAGAACTTGTGGTTTATGAAATAAGAACATTTGGAACTCGTGTGACAAATCTCTACAGCACCGGAAGAATTGTGGCTAAAAATCTTTTCCATTTTTTTCCATGATGCAACATATTATAAGCACTACATTTTTTTAAAAGTAGGAGCTTTGATTGTTTTACTGCAAGTCAGAGACTCGCTTACAAAAATACCTTTTTTTATGTAAACTTTTCTCCAAAGGCACTGCTACCAAATGGACCCAACTGTGTGGCGATCCAAAACTGTGGCTTCCCCTGAAGGCTGGCTGAACTGGGGCGTCCCGTTCCCTTTGGCCCATCACTTCCACAACAATCCTGCTACACTTGTGCTCCACAGTATTAAATCCTATTCCTACTACAATATACAATCTAATCCACTTTCTTCCATTCTCTCATCTCTCACTGCCTTTAAGATTGGTTTTATACATGTGATCGGATGTGCAAAATGTGGCACAAAAACATGATGACGGAAAGTACAAGAACTTACTTTCTTAGTAAAGAAAATACTATAAAAAAATAATCATAATAAACCCTTAAATACTTATTTTGCACTTGCCCACGTTCAAATCACGACTAGAAGAGGAACTATAAACAAAAATGACATTTGTGCTTCAACTGTCTAAAGCAATTAGACAGAATAACTAGAAATAAATACCCTGTGCCTTCAATTATATTCCTAACAATATGCAAACAAGGCCATTATTTTACCAGAGCAAGAAATGAACAGTTTGCTACAGTATTATTGAGTGATGCATATTTATGAAGGACTGCAAGGCACACATGCTGACATCTATAGCATGCTGCAGATCACACCCTGCTACACACTAACAGAAGGATCAAAAAAATGACGAAAGACAAGATTTCCTTGACAAGAACAGGCCATAATCTGAATACTCCAGCCTCTGTTACAAAGAAATATCTTCTGATGTCAGTTACTCCATTTACTTGCTTCACTGCAGAACACTGGCACGTGTGTACAATAAAAGACTGTGAACTACTTTAAAAGGTTGAAACAATCCATGTGTAAAAAAAAAAACATTTCCATGGAAACATAAAAACTGAGGTTTGTGTGTTAAAAAAAGATTGAACAGGCAAATAAATGCGCCATCTTAAAGAAAAAAAACTGCTGTAATAGCAGCAGACCCCTTTATGATTTTAAAAAATGTGTAAAATGTTTGCTTGCATTTCAAAATGTTATCTAGCTTTTTTCCAAGGACAAAAGTGCCTTCACTTTTCACATTTAATTGTAAAAGGTTACAAAAATATTCTAAAATACTCTAATATGTGCACTTGCTAAAATGTACAATACTTTTTTTTTAATTTCTTGTGATATTTTAGTTTGGTGGTTACTAATAACTAATACATATAACTATACAACTAAAAACTGAGGGACAAATGTCTCTTGCTGGAATTATAACAGCCATTTTGACCAACAAATCTATCCAAACTATAAGAAAAATACTGATGAGGTGACGAGTTTGTTTTTAAAACACTGTTCGATATATTAAAAAAGAAAATTGTGCAGGCTTCACTGAGTAGGTAACCATCTAAATGTCTCTCTCCAAATTGTCCACGAGGTCCATACAAATACAAACAGTAACACATTTAGGGGGTTACTGGGAAATGGACTGAGGAAATGTAACCTGTGTGCAAGGAACATATATTCACAACAGTACTACTTTCAATGCCCACAAGATCCACAAAGACCTAAAGACTCTTTCACATGACTAGCATCAGCGTCCCCCCAATGCACTGAAGCATATAGTGTGAAGCATGAAGCTACAGCATTACCTTTAGGACAGGGAAAATTAACAGCGTTAAACGTCATTTATCATTGATCTTTTCGAAGTGGAGCCAGTGACACAGTCAGCAATGACTTTCATGCTTTTTCATGTGTCAAGAAGTACGTCCTGATGTGAACTACAAGAACCTACGCATCGCATGGACATGAACAGACACAAACCCTTCACTAGAGACTAACATTAGCTTTGATGTCAAAGGCAGCAGACCAGGAAAAACATCCAAAACTCATTTCATTTCCTATAAGAGTTTTTAAGAAAAGAAAAAAAAAAAAAGAAAAAGCAGGCACTGGTAAATCATCAAAAACAAACTATAATACAATGGTAATATAACTCTAATATAAACTGATAAAAAAAAAAATATACAACTACACAAATTCATTTGTACGGACGCGACATGTCGGGGAAAAAAAATAGATACTGTGGCCATGAAGTCATCACGGAAGTCTTCATGAAGATATCATTCCCACAATTTAACAATTCATCCACTTGTTTTAGTTAAATCGTGGCAGTGTTGTACTCTTTTGTTTCCTTTGCTTTAGTTGAATCATGGCCACGCTGAACTAATTCGTTCCATTTTTTAAATTTATTTAACCTGTTAACTGTCACCTCCCATTTTTGAGCATAGATATGAAAATGGTTGTAGTTTATGCACGCTCTTTGAAGTAGGACACGGAGCAGATTATTGTAGACGTGAAAGTGAAACTGTAAAAAAGTTATAGAAGTTTGTTTACTGTAAACCAAATGTACTGAACTAAACATTTTATGCAAAATATAGGCCTATATTTTACAAAATAATTTGGGCTCTAAACGTGCTAGAAAATCAAAGCTATATGCCTAACCAAGTTGTGTTCCAAATTTTAAGTTGATATCACAAAAATTGAGCCCGCTAAAAGGATTTAAATGACTGTTTCCCTTGTAATGCAATGTCCAATTTCAATTAATTTTGAGTGTGTAAGCTTTCGAATGATACCTAATTTATGATGATTGATAAAATATGTGAAAAGGGCAATAAAAATGTGTCCTGTTAAAGGTACAATATGTAAGAATTTTGCATTAAAATTGTCAAAAACCACTAGAACAATGCAACGTATTTTGTTGACTTGTGCAGAAATCCGCAATTTTAACCAGTAACACGGGTTGTGTCATTGCATCACCTCTCAATGGCGTCATATCCACCCTACCCTCAGCTGTCGGTAGAAACCATTAAAACAGTGCGCTTCCTGAAAAAATGCGGTAGTAGTTGTAGCGCCAAAGCCGACATTCTCTAGTAGCGTTTAGCAAGCCACAGTTGTTTGTTTTGCACATTTGTGATGGACCACAATTATTCATTATCATTTTTTGTGGCTTCTGTCGCTAAAGATAACCCCATAAAGCGAAAACGGCTGTGGAGGTGAACACAACAACATGATTCCACGCTCCGTCACTGCATCATCAAGCTACGTCTTTGTTATCGTTTTAAATAGGCGACCTCCAGCAGTGAAACTTTTAACAGGTTAAAACATGGCTAAGATTGGACTAAAACAAGGGAACAAATTAGTACAAAGTGGCCACAATTGAACTAAAACGAGGAAACTAATTTGCACAACATGGGAACAAATTTTTCATCCATATTTGATCCATTTATCAGTATCTTGTTTTTGTTCCCAGCACGTAATGTGCATGGCTCCGTACTTTTGAATGGAGAAAGATGCTTTTTGAAAGCAGATAGTTCAATTGCAGTATCTACCTGCAGGACTAAAACTAAACAAACACTGATCCTTTGGACACGAGTCATGTGAAAGAGCCTTTATAAACAGCATCATGTGAAAAATCTGCGTAGCAGGAACTCCTATCACCGTGTTTATTGTGCTGTGAAAATATTTTCAGCACCCCAGTAAAGTTGATGATGAACATATCATTCATGTAAGAGCTTCTCTGGTTTGGAATAGCCAAACAGTTTAAAGTCGGCTTCATAGAGCCTGTACAGCTCTTTTCTGGACTCCAGTGGTATGCTGGCGAACCAATCCTGCTCCCAGCTGCTGACCGTTCGGTTACGATGACTTTGCGGGAACTCGACGACATTGTCTACGCGGAGAATCCGCAACAAATGCTCAGCGTCATCATCCAAGGTCTCCAGCTTCCCCACGAAATCATAATTTATCTGGCAGGGATGGCACAGACGGTACATTTGTCTCCAGTGCTCGTTAAAATTCATCTCTTTCTCAGTGTTAGGATCCAGTAAATACTGAACGAAATTTGAGAAAGACGGTCGAATCCCAGCAGCAAAAGCATCCACGACTGACGCCGGGGGATCCGAGTAATTGCTGTATTTTTTCAGCATGACAATAGCGAATCTCTTGTAGAAGTCCTCGTTCTCTTGTTCGAATTTGTTGCGATAGGCAGAGATCAGTCGTACAAAAGGATCCCTGACAAACAAAAACTTGGTGTATTTCTTAAGCTTGATTTTCATGAGGTGCCGTGAGAACTTTCCATAGCGCTTCCAGAACTTGTTGAAGGTGAAGTGCAGGCTACTGTTATGGATGAGCTCCTGAGGAACATCTAGAGGGTCTTGGTAGGGCACGCCGTCCAATAACAGGCTTTCACTCAACACGATCATAATGCGCTTCCAGTTTGTGCAGGCCACCTTGGGAACGTAACAGTAAATAATTCCATGCCTGTCGTCCACAATGAGGTGATCCAACTCTTTATTGGGTATGTCATCAAAAGTCCTGTTCTTTCCAGGGAAGTCTAAAAAACTCCTGTTACTGCACACATCTTGGATCAGCTGTTTTCTACTCTCTTGCCTCTGTTTTTTCTCGGGATCAATTGGCGTCAGATGGATCTTCCACTCTCGTCTCGGGACAAATTTCTCATCTGACTTCTCAGAGGACTGATTGTGAGGGTCACCAGGGGGCGGTTCTCCTCTCACCTGTTCCGTGGGATCCGCGGTTCCTTCTAAAAACTGGTTGACAAAAGCATCTATGTCCATTAAGAACGAGCTCTCTTTGTCTTCCTCTACTTTCTTTTCAGGGTCACGGCGGCCCTGTGGAGAGAGACGGGACGGATGGGGCCCGGAGATGGTTGTGTGCAGGTAAAAATTAGAGGCCCCCACATCATCCCAGTATATGATTATAAGAAGGATCATGAAGACGGCACCCACGATCATAAAAATGCGGAACAGTCTCGACTTTCCCATTTTAGTTGATTTTGATTGAGAAAGTGCCATTTTCACCTCAACTCCATTACATAATCGACAGCCCAGACCGCATGCATCATACTCTGAAGTAGAGGAAAACAAATCAGAAAGGGGAAGTCAAGAGTGTGTCCAAACTACTTGGTTCAATGTTTTGCAATATAGTGATTATCATTATGCAATAGAATAGATTCTCTTTACATGACACAACATTTACATTTCTTTCTGATTGGTTGGTCGTGATTGAGTGTCGTGTGTGATCATCAGTCATTTAGTGTGCCATTAACCATTTATATACAGTCGGCAAGCATATGATGCATAGTGTTTAAAAATCTGGCCAGATTTTAAAAAATTGTGTAGTATATTCCAGCCTTAACCAGTCCATAGAAAAAGTAATTTTAACAAATAATTCATATTGTAATATTGCAGTGTTTGCCTCGCTTTTCTTATTGGACACTTTAAGATAAATCCTGTCAGGGATTATTTGAGCATAATAACCGACTGACTGTACAGTATCACTTACATAACGCAGAGGGTGTATAGTTCAAACTGATTTATTTAGTAAATGTAATGTAACCCTCGTCAATGGTTATTTTGCCACAGGGGTCTCATATCACTCTGAAGCAGTTTACAGGCTACTTACAAAATAATACATTAAATATTAATATGATTATTACCTTCCTTGTAGGGAGTGCAGAGAACACAGCTACATAGGAAACAGCAGTAAATAATGTATTGTTGGAACAAACCGATTAAATTCCTCTGGAACATTTGGCGTGTGACAAACCAAGAGGCTGATGATAACGCACAGCTATTGGCTCGTTTCGTGAATGGCGTCACAGCACAACACAAAATGATGTCGGCTACAAACGAAATATGCGTGTATAGTAATAAACAAATGTTTACGAGCTGACTACACGTGTGGATTTTTCGATGTAAGATTATTTTTACATTTAAATTCAGGTCAATTATTATTCGGCAAACTCAAAATACACTGAACAGCTATACATTTGCCATGCTCTCGTGTCCATTTCAAAGGCAAAGGCGACCCCTCACATTCAGCTGGACACAATGCAGCTCTTTGACACCATCTCTGACTGTGGGAGGAAGCTGCAAACATTCGAGCTTATCCGTGAAAACTCCTCGTTAGCCATTCATGTATAGATACTTTCTACTATGCAGCGGATTCCGGTTCAATTGGATAATAATGTGTCGATTGTTATTTCATTGACAAAATTAAGATATGAATCCAAATCTATAGCAAGTGCAAAGACGTGCCTACACCACTTTTTTCCATAGGAAGTCATGAAGCTACTCATGCCTGGGATTTTGTAGATCGGTTGTGAATCGAGCACACGGAATTAAAAGAATACTATGTTTGGTATGATATGGTCGAAATGATGTGTAACGTGTCTAAACGATAAACGGCTGTAACGAAAACGGTCTCACCTCATCCCTGGAATCTGAATTTCTCGGCAGGCAGACGGCGTCAGCTGAGGAGGGATGTGCGCGCGGGGTGTTGACACAGCAGCGCTTCAGTGCTCCGCACAGATATCGCGAGATTTCTAAGTGAACTCAAGGTTCTGCCGAAACAGTTTTGTCAGCGGACTCTTTCGCTTTCTGTGCTTCACCAGTTTTCCTAAACCGTTACAAAACCGTACAATTTATAGAGGGGAAATACCACATAATGGAAGGTGTCAGAGAATGAGTATTTTTAGAACGCCATGAGCGAAACGAGGCGCTGAGCGTTCTGCGTTTTTACCGGTCGCGAGAGCTGAAGAATGTTAAACTTTGAGTAAAACGCAGCGCTCATCACTGTCACTTTTCACCCAGCCGTCCAATCACAGTGGAGGGACAAATACAACACCGACCAACCGCCACATTCTGCTTAGAGCAATAATAACGGAACAAAATTATTTAAAACAGCCAGAGCAAATACTTTACATTGTATCGGCATTTTATATAGAATAAATACAGAAACAAACTATCTGTGAAATGAGATACTAGTAACACTTCCGCGGATATTCCGTATCATGACAAGCGCAGAGTCTCAAATGCAAAAAAAAAAAAACGCTGCGCTGCCAAAACGCTGTCAAGTGCTCACAGCAAGGCGTTTTCAACTGGCTAAAAACGCTTTGGTGGACATGGCCTAAATGCTGCACAACTGAAAATGCTGTATGGAAGACAATATAATTAACATTTTTCTAGTTATGCCTAGCTCTAAAATATTTTATTGGGTAGAAACAGATATATATATATATACATACATACACACTCACCTAAAGGATTATTAGGAACACCATACTAATACTGTGTTTGACCCCCTTTCGCCTTCAGAACTGCCTTAATTCTACGTGGCATTGATTCAACAAGGTGCTGAAAGCATTCTTTAGAAATGTTGGCCCATATTGATAGGATAGCATCTTGCAGTTGATGGAGATTTGTGGGATGCACATCCAGGGCACGAAGCTCCCGTTCCACCACATCCCAAAGATGCTCTATTGGGTTGAGATCTGGTGACTGTGGGGGCCATTTTAGTACAGTGAACTCATTGTCATGTTCAAGAAACCAATTTGAAATGATTCGAGCTTTGTGACATGGTGCATTATCCTGCTGGAAGTAGCCATCAGAGGATGGGTACATGGTGGTCATAAAGGGATGGACATGGTCAGAAACAATGCTCAGGTAGGCGATGCCCAACGATGCCCAATTGGCACTAAGGGGCCTAAAGTGTGCCAAGAAAACATCCCCCACACCATTACACCACCACCACTAGCCTGCACAGTGGTAACAAGGCATGATGGATCCATGTTCTCATTCTGTTTACGCCAAATTCTGACTCTACCATCTGAATGTCTCAACAGAAATCGAGACTCATCAGACCAGGCAACATTTTTCCAGTCTTCAACTGTCCAATTTTGGTGAGCTCGTGCAAACTGTAGCCTCTTTTTTCTATTTGTAGTGGAGATGAGTGGTACCCGGTGGGGTCTTCTGCTGTTGTAGCCCATCCGCCTCAAGGTTGTGCGTGTTGTGGCTTCACAAATGCTTTGCTGCATACCTCGGTTGTAACGAGTGGTTATTTCAGTCAAAGTTGCTCTTCTATCAGCTTGAATCAGTCGGCCCATTCTCCTCTGACCTCTAGCATCAACAAGGCATTTTCGCCCACAGGACTGCCGCATACTGGATGTTTTTCCCTTTTCACACCATTCTTTGTAAACTCTAGAAATGGTTGTGCGTGAAAATCCCAGTAACTGAGCAGATTGTGAAATACTCAGACCGGCCCGTCTGGCACCAACAATCATGCCACGCTCAAAATTGCTTAAATCACCTTTCTTTCCCATTCTGACATTCAGTTTGGAGTTCAGGAGATTGTCTTGACCAGGACCACACCCCTAAATGCATTGAAGCAACTGTCATGTGATTGGTTGATTAGATAATTGCATTAATGAGAAATTGAGCAGGTGTTCCTAATAATCCTTTAGGTGAGTGTATATATATATATATATATATATATATAAAGTGTAGGGATGTATCTTTACACACAAAAAATATTTTAAATTCAATCAGATGTTGCATTATTTCTTAACTCAAAAATCATCTATTATGCTATTCAGTTAATCAGGATTAAATATACTTATTACAGATTATAATCAAGAGTGTAAAATGCTAAAAACTAAGTGCAATTCATAGACACATTAAAAAGGTAAAGTAAAAAAAAAAAAAAAAAAAAAAAGGGGAGTAAAATCTAGGTTGAAAGACAACCTGATGCCACATAATACCAAATTGATCCTTCCTTTATATTAACTCCAACATTTCCCAAAATCCCAGATATTGTTACTGCACAAAAACATTATTCTTGTCCAAAATACTAGTTCAGTAAGGTAGAGCTAGCAAAGGTTTCATCATGTGTTTTTGCTTCAAGTTCAACAATAGAGAAAACATAAAAGACTTCAATTTCAGTTAAACTTTATTCCCATGTGCATTTAACATCAGGTAATCTGAATGGAGGAGGATACAGACCACTGTAGTGCCATTTTCGCACACTAGAGTACAAGTTTGCCTTTTGGAAAATCTTTTTGAAAAACAAAAAGTTTTCCTTTGGTGAGATGATGTAAAAACAGTTTATGGCATTTTGTGCCATGGTGACACCCTTTTGATGCGGTAGATCAGCCAAAGGCAGGAACAAGAACACGTTACGATCAGATCCACCAAGAGCAAGCCTGGATAATGTTGGCAGGGCAGCTTCTCCCAGAGCTGGATGATTTTGTTAAAAAGCAGCGGCAACAGTGGCACCAAATTCTCCTTCTGCAGCGACCAGTATTAAAAGGCACTTGACTGATGACAACAAGGAATACTCGTATAGGGGGGGATCTCTCAATTTGCTAGTCCACTCTCCTCCACTAAAAAACGGATACTGAAAATAAGATAACAATATAATTACGACTGTGTCAAGGTATTACAAAGACCATATCGGAGTAATATCGCTGCAGATACAGTACCTGCTGTTGGAATTACAGATCTCCGATGGGAATAATTTCTTCATTGATGAAAAACTCAATGGTCTCTTCCTCCCAATCATCGATGTTGCTGTCTAGCTCATCAGTGTCCACACCTAGAAAAGATCAGAAAATCCAGTGATGACTAGAATATAGTGTTCAACCCAAACTCAACCTCTAGTTAAGGCTGTCACAATAACTGCATCTCTGTTGACAATTAACTGTCACAGACTGAGCTGGTTTCTTCCAAGGTTTTATTTTTTCTCCATTCTGTCACCTGATGTAATTTGGATTCCTTGCCACTAGCTATGTTTCCATCCACCTATTTTTGTGTAGCCTGACAAGCCAGACCCACATCAAGATGTTGAGTCTGGGAACACACCATTGGCAGGGCTCAATCCGAGGGGCAGGATAAACAGTTGTCTTTCAGATTCCCTCTGCACGCAATAGGATAGCGCTACAACCAACCAGAGCAACGAAGAAGATGAAGCAGAGCTAGTTGATAGATTAAAGCTCCAAACACATCTTCCTTTTTTAAGAATGACTTCAGTGCCGTTCTTTGTTCTTTTCTCAAAGAAAAGCTTAACTCCAAGTCTTCCAGAGTCGCAGCCAAAGCCGATTCGAAAGACCGCTGTTCGCCAGCTGCTTTGTTTTCAAAAGCACGCAGAACCGTCACAACTCTGCCGTCATTATGTTAAGCCCGCCCACCGACTCTGTACACGATGTGATTGGCCTGACTAGAGTTTGGTTTTTCAAGCTCACAAGCCAACGGAGAGTCGCTAGACGACCCTGGCTGCAAATTACATTTGCTGCCGCTAGGGTGCATCTAGATTTCTAGGCAAATTTGTGTGCACATTTTGGGATATTGCATAAATTATTTAAAAAAAACACTGAGAATTAAAGAATATATAGAACGCAGAGAATTACGCCAAATTATATTTATGCAGTAGTTATAATCCATTTATTCACCTTTTTTTTAAATTTCCAACTTAAACTGTCATAAACCTTGAATGCTTTGGAGCACAGAAGTTTGGTCTCTTTATAACACTTGGCAGATTACTGCTGAAGTGAAAAAGTTTTAAAGTGAACTTGAAAAAATATATAAAATTATGCATTAATTGTTATGAAAAAATGCAAAAAATACAAATTTCAATTTTTATATGAAATATCTATTTTCTAAAACACATTTTACTCTGTGAGAAAATCAAAGCCATAAATCTAAAGGTGTGTTCCAAATTTGAGGTTGACATATCAAAAAATGAGCTTTCAGTAATAATTTGTTTGTGCGCAGAACTAAACGTTTCCAATAGATGAAATTCATCTCCCATTTATTTCCAATGCGGTCATTTTTGACCACGAACACCACAAGTGTGACTATTTTGTTCAGGACCATTTAACCTTTTCGAATAATGTCCATGATTTTTTTTTTTGCGTTCACACAGCAAGTGCCAAAACAAACATAACACAAAATAGTGCTTACCTTTATTATAAAAATAAAAATATCTAATTTAAATTTAAATATCTACACAAAGTACACATACTGTATAATGACAGTGGACCCTTCTCAGCCACTCCAGCAACGGACGCAACCCGGAAAAACTATCGGTACGGATTTTTGCAGATAACCGATTGTTACAGCATGGAAAACAATCAATCGGTCGACCTCTACCAGCGAGTGTTTGAAATATCTACCGACTGCGTTCGGATGGGGTTTCTGATCCCCGTATGAGGCAGAAATATATTTATATGCGATACTGAAGGCTACTGCCCCGCCCAGCACGTTGTTAGCCCTGGCTCAACAGTGGAAAAGTGCCTAATAAAACTCGAGAGCTGTTCTCTGCATTAGTTACCTCCTCTGAGTTCAAGGCGGAGAGGTCTCTGCTCCTGGTACATGTCACTGGCTCTCTCACGGTATTTGCGATACTCCTCCATCATGGCACGTCTCTTGTCCACCAGTTCCTGTAAAGCACAAGGCATTCATCTAAATTTGATCCACATTTAAATACTGTGCATCCTAGAGAGAGAAAGAAGAAAAAAAAGAAAAAAAAAAGAAATTAAATCTTATACCTTTGATGCTTTAGACTGACTGAGACGATCTTTCTGCTCAAAGATCTTGGAGTATTTCTTCAAGTCCTTCTTAATGAGCTGTGGGTTTTAAAAAGCGAGGTGGGATTAGAGTTCACTCTGAAGGGAGCTGACAGAGTAATGAGAGTGACCCTGTAATCTGACCCCATCTCACCTTTATTTCCTCTTGAGTCAGGAGAGAGGGTGGACGGGGCCTCCACAGCAGCTGGCAGAAGCGCTCCTTGTTGGTCTTCTGCAGCAGACGGCCCTGGAATGTCCACAGCCAGAAGGCGTTGTCCACCTAAATCAAAAACATTTTATACAAAAAACATCTGAGACGCATTTCCAATCCAAACACATCAGATGCTGATGTAAAACTTCCAACAAAGAAAAGGTATGTACACTATAGAACACGTCATATTTTAAAATAATCAATTTGTTGACAGACTAGCTGCATTAGTAGAGAACAGCAGTACGTGTGCCGACAAGGCTGAGAGGACATTAACATTAGTAGCATCTCAAGCGATTAGAACAATGTGACAAAAACCAAAACAAATGTTTAAGTGTCATGATTGTTACAGTCCATTTACATTAGTTTAATTCAAATGTTTGGGGTCGGTAAGATTTTTTAAAAATGATTTTGAAGGAAGTCTCTTATGCTCACCAAGGCTGCATTTATTTGATCAAATAGAGTAAAAACAGAATTATTGTGAAATATTATGATTAAAATAACTTTTTACTTTTTGAATATATTTTAAACTAACTTATTCCTGTGATCAAAGCTGAATTTTCAGCATCATGTCACATGATCCTTCAGAAATTATTCTAATATCCTGATTTGATGCTCAAGAAACATTTCTTATTATTATTAATGATGAAAACAGTTGTGCTGATGAATTGTTTTATGGACATTGTTTCAGTATTATTTGATTCTTTCTGACCCCAAACCTTTTGACTGCTACTGTTAACTTTAGAACAAATATCACATATAATATTACATAATGTTTAATGTGGCTATTTTTGTATTTGAATCAGTTAAATCACCTTGTGACTCCACCAGGAGACAGATGTCACAACATATCGTCCAGTGGGGTCCCATTCCACGTCTGAGGCCATGTAATGCTCTGCGATGTTCATCATGGTGCAGTCTGACGTGTCCACAAAAGCAAGAGCTCCATTCATGCTACAGGACGAAACGTGAAATTATACAAAATGACCCACTCTAAAAGTAAATGCATACAAAAACAACACATTGTTTTGAGTACAGACCTCCTCAACCCAGCCAAGACCAAAAACTGCCCCTGTGGACTCCAGAAGATGCTGTTTGCCTGTTGCTTGTCAAACATTTCTGAAACAATACATTTTTGGGTTAATATTTAGATCATGCACATATGTTAAAAACTATTTGTCAAGATAAATGCAGTTACAACATGAACTCACTTATTAAGTCAATTTTGCCGTTGTTCTTCACATGGTAGAATGATACACTGATTCTGGGAGATTCACCATGTAGCACAGCAAACTTGCTGCCATTTGGTTCCCAAGCAAAAGCAATGATGCTCTCTGTAAGATGGGTAGAGAAATCAGAACCAAGCGTAGGTATAAAAGACAGTCAGAAACAAGAAACAGCTACATAATTCTTTACCTACCTTTCATCTCCACCACATCCACAGGAACCTGCTTCTCTCTCATTCGGAAGATCTCAAAGTTGGTGACGACGCCCTGAAGTACAAAAAGAATTGAGCAAATCCATGAAAAGGAAATATTTAAGTTTAACCTGGTAGAGCAAATTCAAGGCAGCTCTTATACCTGCGTTCCTTTGGGTGTTCGGTCCACCTTCACGCAGAGATAGTCTCCATTTTTCTGCCAGTGAAGTTTACAGTCCACAACATTAAATAGGTTGCGGACTCTGATCTCGTTCCTTGATGGAAGCTGCATGAGTGTGACCCTTGCTGGGATGTCCTTATCCTCAGGAACCCAGAATGCAATGATGTTATCACCAGGTGACCAGGAGAAATCCCTATGGAAATAAATTTTACATTAAAATATATATTTTTAAAAACACGCACATCAAGCAGATAAATAATACAGTGTAATGAAGTGATTTTTTTTTTTTTTTTTTTAAATATACACAACCATTTAAAAATTTAGGGATTTTTTTTTTTATTTTTAATGAAATTAATACTTTTTTTTGTTTCTTGAGCAGCAAATTAGATATGATCAACATATTAGCATGATTTCTGAAGAATCATGTGACACTGAAGTAATAGCTGCTAAGTTCAGGAATAAATTACATTTTAAAACAAAATACAATCGAAAAGTTTTTTTTTTTCCTTTTTAACATTTTACAATATTACTGTTTTGACTGTATTTTGATCAAATAATTACAAACTTGGTGAGCTTACGAGATTCTTTCAAAAGTACTGACAATTCGTACTTTTAACTCCAAACTTTTGAACGGTAGTGTATTTATGTTTTCAATTGTTTTATTTTACTCACTTAATTCCGTTTATCTTCAAACTCTTCTTGTCCAAAAGACCCATTGACTACAAAAGGAGAAAAGTTGATTTGTTAATTAAACAATGAAACCTGATGATTTTTCAACCTTTCGTCTCTGACACAAGATACTTACAGGAGTCTCATAGATGCTCAGTGTGTCCTGTGTCATCCGGGCAAAGAACTTCCCATCTGGACTCCACCTGAGCAGAACAAGTTTTAGATTAAGTAATTGCGTACATTCCAGTTCAACTATAAATCAAATTAGTAACACGTGCCATGAAAATCAACTCAAAACACACTTACTTGAAAATTGGCCAGTGGGCAGAGCTTTCACAGTGAAAGCCTCTTTTCTTCTGTCCTGTGAGAACATCCCAGATAATAATCGCCTGCGGGTCATCTTTAGTGTCCATTAGAGGACTGAACGTGACAACATATCTGCAAACACAAATGAAATAAAAAAATGTGTTTAATAGCATGAAAAAGAAAATCTGAATTCACCATGTAACGCATAACACATTGAAAAATGTTGTGCTAGTTTAAATATGTCTTTAAAAATAAATGAAGTAGTGACTGAATGATTCAACTGCCATTATTTGGCTACTCTGAGATTATCACCATAAACTGAATCATGCAAGTGCGTATTTAATAAGAGTTAGTTTCCAGGTGTTAGTTCCAAAATCTCTATATAATAAATATAGTAATAATGATATAACAATAATTATCATCATACAATAAATTATGCTTTTCCATTTTTGTGAATTGAGTACACATTGTGTATAATATGTATTCACTTAACCTCATTAAATTGTGTTTTATTTTATATACAAGAACCCATTTCTACACGAGTATATGGCATACCTCTCACAGGGAGAGAAATCAATGAGCTGGACCCCCTGATGACTGAACCTCTGGATCTGCTTGAACTTCTCACCACCCCACAGAGCAATGCCTCTCTGATGGAATGTGGCCAGGTAGGTGCCTTTTGGAGACCAGCGCACGTATGTCTCGGTCCAGCGCTACAAGAAAAGTGTAACAAAAAGATACTGCATACAGTATGCACAGCCACATGGTTATATTTTAAAGATGAATGGATGAACGCTCCTAAAACATTAATAAATAAACACTATTTCAACTTACTGCTCTCTCCTCCACTTCAATAGGCTCCTTGACATCATTAGCAAATATGCCTGTTCTTTCACCAGAGTCATAGATTACGCTGTACTGATCACGACAGTCAGAATCCTCCAACCAGTGACGCAGATTTCCCTGAGATCAAAACACCAAATGTTAAACAAGAAGCATATCAGATTTAAGCATGCATGATAGGCAGGGTTGGATTACACACAATCAGAAAAGTTCTTAAGAATAACTACTCACAAAATCTTTAAAGGGCTGCTTCTCAGGAGCTTCCCACTCATCACAGATTGACATGTACCTACAGAAACGAGAAATTTTAGATTAGTGTTTGACTGACAAATATATCTCCAAGGCTGACATATCAGTCGATATTTTGCATTTGCTGAAATTTGTTTTCTTTGGCCGATAAGTGTCAAAAGCAGGGCTTTTTTCAGGAATTTTAAATAAGTATAAATTCAATTGTAGTAATGGACCGTTCACACCAAGAATGTTATATAAAGATAACCATAACAATAACCATATTATCATCCACACCAACGTGCGATATCAAGGAGCGCGTTTACATGCACGTTCTTAATCCGTTTATGCTTAATAAGCTAACAATGCATGTGGTCATATAAATGCGTTAGCCCCTTTTTCCTTTATAAGCATAAACTGATCGACAGCTAGATTTTTGCCCCTTACCCTGATATCGCCTGGCATGTAAACACATTAACCTGCAATCTGTCAACTTATTGAAGTGCACATGTGTGATGTGACAGGAAAGAGTCCTTACTGTGGATTTAAGCGGAGGAAATATATCACAAACTCTGAGTCTGACTCTTTCTTGACCCAAGAACTTATAAAAAAAATGTTTTCTAATCTTGTGCAGCCGAAGGAGAAGTGGTACAGTCAAACTGCTGCATCTGTAACTGCATGAGAGGACAATAATCCGTTTTGTTTCCCGTTTACATGTTGCAAACCTCTTTGATTTTTAATGCTTTATTTAACATCACAAACCGACATAAATGGAATACTCAGAGTCAGATACACGAATTACTACATTTTGACGACACTAACGAGAAATACCTTGATTAAAAAAAGTCTTGTAAACACGATTTACTTGCATTGCGGTTTACAGGTTTGCATGTAAACCGAGACGACGGGTTATTTGAATTAGGGTTGGGCCCGACAGATACTGCCATTGTCTATCGCTGCAGAGATCACGATTTTGAGCCGGCATCGTGATTTCCCCGCCCCTCCCCGAAAATAATGAAGTTGTTCCCGATCACAATACAAATTACATTCAAAACAGTACAATGAACAATTTAAACACTAAAGATTTTATTGTACAAAAAACAGCAAAGGAATTATAGGCTACTAGATGTTTTACACAAACTAAACCAATGATATTCAAATGGCGGACCGCGGTCCGCATCCGACAGAACGGTAGCACCATTTTCCTGTTCCTAGTCGAAGTGAGCAGAGCATCAAAACAGCAGACAAGCACTCAGGATTGTTTGTGGTAATGATATTTCAGCACTATATCCTCTAGTAGATTTATTTAAAGCCAAGCGCGCTTCATTCAAGCCTTTTCAGCTCCGTGCGTGTTCTCTCTTTTTCTAGACGCGCACCACATTAACGGAGCTTAACGCTCAAACGCAACCCGTCATCGTCAATGTCATCGTCCATCGCGATGTTTCACTGTAGACATTGTCTACCAAATTGGCATCAGACGTCGCCCAACCCTAATTTTAATGTGCTGTTTTTTGTGAATTATCAGCTTATTGGTGTGCATGTAAACCATAGACCGTAAAAAAATACGGACGACGCGTCTTCACTACCTTCCACTGAAGAAAAGTGAAGCCGCCAATGTCCGAATATGGCGCTGACATCTTGCGCTGATTTGGGACCGAGTCTGCGCAGCAGAGAGCAGGAAGTAGAGGCGTGGTATCAAAAGCCCGCCCACACTCTCGCAGATGCAGAACAACTGATTATGTCGGTGTGAAAAACAGTTATAGAAATGTAGAAATTAAAGCTAAAGCTCCAATGTCTTCCCGAAAAAAGTCAGTTGGTGCCTCAGTGACAACTTCACTCAGAGAAGCTGTCAATCTCAACTGTCAATTATGATGTCACACCCCCATTTTTATAGCATAAAATAACTAAAACCAAACTTATTTAAAAAAAACGAACACTTGAAATGACATCAGCGTGATAAAAACTGCCTAAAATGACAGAAATCATCTTTGGTAAAAAATATTTAAAGTGTAATTTGATTGTTTAGTTTGTCTCGCGTCACATTAGAATACATGGAGGGGCGAGGATTATGACCTATACTGGGACCAACCATCCGGGGGCAAAAGAACGGCACTGAAGTCATTCTTAAAAAAGGAAGCTGTGTTCAGAGTTGTCGACCGGATACGGCAAAAGTTTAATCTATCAACTAGCTCTGCTTCACCTTCTTCGTTGCTCTGGTTGGTTGTAGCGCTATCCTACTGCGTGCAGAGGGAATTTGAAAGACAACTGTTTATCCCGCCCCTCGGATTGAGCCCTGCCAATGGTGTGTTCCCAGACCCAACATCTTGATGTGGGTCTGGCTTGTCAGGCTAGCAGCCTTTGGTATTGCAGGCAGATAATATTGTGTGTGGCACGCTTGATGTAAACTTGCTGATTCTGTTTATTATAAGCACACGCTGCAGTTTTGTCGGCTGCCACTTTAAAAGCACGAGCTCGTTAAAGCATGATGGACTCTGGTTGGCTGTCAATGATTTATTGCTCATAAGCTGGAGAGAAAAATCGTTTTGAAAGCATTTCCAACAATATCCTTCTTCTGTGCCGTTATCCTTATAATTCTGATGTGAACTAATTTAGACCGAATTTTAAAACTATGTTTAGCGTTATAGTAATCATCCTTGGTGTGAATGGGCCTTACTAGCTTGAAATTAAATCGTGTGACATCTATATCGGCCACCTCTAAAATACTGTCATCAGCCATCAAAAAATACTTATTGGTTGAACTATTTTATATTGTAACAAATGCTGTCACAATAACAGCACAATTTAGGACAACATACTTATCAAAGTCTGTGAACAGATTGACACGGAAAGTGTGCTGCTTGTCCAGCTTGTAGCCATCAGCGTTCTTGACTGCTTCAAGAGCGTGACTTGGTGCAGAATACTCCAGGAAAATGTACCTGTGAAGATGAAACACATTAATTATTATAATTCAAAGACTGACACAAAACCACCATGCATTTTCATATCAAGAATCATATTCATCAGTATTAGCATAATAGGTTACAAAAGTACAGTTTCCATGTATCTATTTTAAACAAATATCCCATTTAAAACAGTAGGCCAAACATTAATAGACGTGTAATATCAGCTATAAAATTCGCCAAATGAAAACGATGGTGTATCCCTACTTCCCATAGCACACCCAGGCAAACCAAAACTTACCCCTTAGTCTTTCCGTCTGCGTCTGGATAAAATTCATTAGTGATTTTGCCAAACTTTGAGAAGATCTTGTGGATGACGTTCCTGAGTTTCTCCAGGCGATCTGGTCCAACTTGAGGGACATTATCAACCACAATGACCGAGTCGATGCCGTCAGCCTCCTGAGGTTTATCCTTGAGAACATCCCCCAGCAGCTCTGCATACGGAGAAACCATCCAATAAAGACCCGATCAACATCTTAAACATGCTATGGGTAAACAGATGTTACAGCACTACAGTGAACTTTCTTAAATCAAGAGCAAACAGCTGCTGATTCAATGCTGTGACACGCGCGTCTATTTCCCTAAAGCTGATGCTACGGTGCTTTGTCCTGCTCGCGCACATGCTGAACATTAACAAGAACGCTTTAAATGCAATAAAAAGCGTTTACTTTTAAACAGGGTAGTTGAGCAGCATCAACGGCTACTAAACAATGAATCCGATGGGTGTTCGTGTTAGTTTCAGGTTGACATGTTCAGCTTTAGAGGTTAGTGTGTGACTCGTATCCCGTTAGCAGGCGGGCTATATAGCGTAGGCCTCTCTTACCCTGATCACTGATGTCATCCACGAAATCCTCCGGATCACTGAACGAAGGCTCTTCTCCGTCGTCATACTCCATTTCGTCCTCCATATTCTCCGTATCTCGCATTTAGAGGTCGATTCCTGTCAGTCTGGGCTGGTGAAAAGTCGGTGGTAAATTTCACAACAGTAATCCGGAGATTTTTCTCACTCGGCCATGTGCAAAGCAACCGGCGCCAACCACTGCGAGCGAGAGAAGGACCGTACCATGTGTGCGGAGAGAGGGTGAAGCCCCTTAGTGATCGTTTAGTATTCATGTACAACACAAATTTAGGATCAACGATTACATTTTAATTTAGAACAAAAGTATATGTCCTTATAAGTTATACATGCTGTTCAAATGTGCTAAATGTGTATATTTTACTATGAAATGTGACATGCTTGACCCCTTTTATGACAAACATGGTCTTTCCCTGTGCTTATCGCTCTGAACTTCCTGTTCATGTGACAAGTATCTCCCGTCTGAATAGGCGTACTTCACTACCGTAGTATGCAAAAAGCTGTGCGTCAAACTGGGACTCAATTTGCTAGTCCTGGTAATAGGATATTCACTTCAGAGAGATAAGCAAAGGAAAATACCACGTTTGCCATAAAAGGGGTCAAGCATGCTACATTTCATAGTAAAATATACACATTTTAACCACAGTGATAAATTATAAGGACATGGATGGATGGATGGTAAATGAGTGTGATATATACGGATGTATGGTACATACAATTTTTCCAGTGACCATAACTTTTAAATTCACTGGAAGCCTGGTAATGATCTAGAAATGAGACACTTTAATCTTTGGGGCGTCTGGGAACATTACAAGAGAGTAATTTTTCAAATACATCCACAGGCCATGACTGTAATACACAATTTATGTCTACATGATTTAGTTAATTACTGAAACCTTAAGAAGCTATTTTATTTGGATGTTGTACTGCTGATTACACTGATTGACAATGACCTGTGGCAGTCCTAGATACACAAGGAAACTAACTATTAAACACAATAGGGGATTATTATATATTACGCACAGTGGAATATAAAGGAAGATATTCTACTCTTTTCATCCAGTAAATGAACTGTGGACCTGTATGAAACTGCTGCTGTTCCATATTTTGGGGTGTAAAGATACACTTGTTTAAAAGTTTCTAATACATATAGTTTTGGTAGAAGGAGGACAGAGCAAACTAACCTCCTCAAAACCTCCTAATTCAATTCCTAATTTATTTTCGACAATGTTGGTTCATGTTGTTAAAAGCTATTATTTCACAGGGACCTGAACTAAATAAATCAACTAATTGTAACTCTTCCTCTTTATACACTACAGTTCGAAAGTTTGGGGTCGGTAAGATTTTTAAAATGTTTTTTAAAGAACTAACAGTAAAATTTTAATTTTAAAATGTAATTTATTCCTGAGATGTCAAAGCTGAATTTTCAGCATCATTACTCCAGTCTTCAGTGTCACATGATCCTTCAGAAATCATTCGTATATGCTGATTTGAAACATTTCTTATTATTATCAATGTTGGAAACAATGCTTAATATTTATGTGGAAACCTTGATTCATTTTACTGTACACACTGTGAAGAATTCTTTGATTAATATAAAGCTTGAAAGAACAGAACAGTAGGCTTTATTTTAAATAGAAATTTTAATATAAATAAATCTCTTTACTGTCACTTTTGATTTATTTAATGCATCCTTGCTAAATAAAAGTATTAATTTCTTTATAAATAAATAGATCAAATGAAAGGCCAACTATTCTTTTCCGAGCAAAAACAATGAAATTGATGTTGGACATAATGTTAAATCTTTATAGAAAAAAAACTGAATTCCCTTGTTTCTTTTTCCTCTTGTAATATTGAATGTCATGTTTTAAAGAGATTTATAGTACAAGGTGGGGTCGTTTAAGAAAATAAACACTTCTTCATACATAACCAATAGGGGGCGCTCTTGTTGCAAGGAGTTTGCAGTTCGTATTGGTTTTCTTCAGTTGGTGAGAGATTTCCCAGTCTCACAAGAGTCAGATGATTTGTTCTGTCTGGACAAACTCTGGCCATCTGCACAATGATTGGTGTCCTTCTAGCAAAGTTTTTGCAGTTGTGATTAGATTACTAACAGTAAAATTCCCGTAGGCACATCTTTTCCAGCCAATGTCAGAGCTGACATTTTCTCTCACTCCTTAATTCTGGGAAAAATCACTGTTGGATGTATATTTGAAAGCCCAACACAGGCCTAGCAGGCAGATTAAAATAAAGGGCAGACTGAAATATTGTTAAATAGTCTGGCAATGACTGCTGCCCTTATTTATTACTAAATATCAGCATTCAATTTTGAAGTGCAATGAAAGGCAGCCTGGAGGAAATGTAAGTATAACACAAGTCATGAGTTTTACCTCACACAAATAAGCCATGGTCAGCCCAGAAAAGGCACTTTGTGTGCTTAGACATTATCTTCTTCCTTGAGCTGGGGATTTGTCAAGGTTTACATGGGGAATATTTGTTTAGATGCGTCTCACCATAATAGGACCTCTTTGTTCATAGTCAAACATTAGATCCCTCACAGGAAAGGAAAAGTTCTCAGCAACTCTTATATGACAATAAAGCCTAAAATAGCTGGCTACAAAGATGGGTGGAGTTTTGAAAAAGATGCATCTAAGCTTCCAGTTAAAATGGTACTTACTGAGCACAGGCCCCAGTTGGGGGTAACACTTCCTCTAGCACTTAACTCTTGCATAACCTCTGTTTATTTGTCTCTGTTTGAACTTGCTCCCAAAGCCATGTGCAGGAAATGCACACAGTTCGGTTTTTCATATATGGGAAAACAGCAGATTTAAACTTTACACACAACTAAGACATGAAGAGAGCTAAAAAACAAATACTAATAAGATGCAGAAACAACAATAAATGACCCGAAATAATTGGCCTATTGGCCTATATCAGTGGTTCTCAAACAATGGGTTGTGACCTAAAAATAAGTCGTATTCTGATCATTAATAAGCAAATAGATGTAAATAATGAAATGCAACTATTCCTATGATCAGACCAGATATTTTAAACAGGGTGTTGTTGACATCAAAGGTTGATTGTCCAATCAAACTATGGTATTTGGAGATAAATTCATCTGTCACATAGTAGCTTTTAACAGCATTTTTATTTATTTTTGTCCGATAAATTACTTTGGGGTTGCCATGGGTCATGTTTAATGTAAAATCTGGGTAGTGAAGCAAAACCATTTGAGAACTGCTGGACTATTCAATAACTCATAAGATACACACTGTACTTCTACAGGGGAAAAAATACAGTAAAATGCTACAGTACAAACCTTTAAATTGGTTAACAGTAAGTTACCTTACCATATATGATGAAAAACTGTAAATATTAAGACTGCAGAAATTTTACTTTAAAATAATGTTTTTTGCAAATACAAACTATGAATTACCATATAATGTATGGTGAAAAACAATAAAAGAATATTCTCAGACATTATGTTCATATCAGTAATTGTTATTTAGTGAATGTTTATTGCATTATATTTGTTTCAGAGAGTTTGTGTGAGAGACTCTGGCCACTGTCTATATACGAGTGTTGGCCATGTTTTGTGGACAGGCCATGAACTCTGATTAATAATGTGGCTTTCTATTGTACAGCCTGTGGTGGCTATCAATACATTTTAAGGGGAAAAAAATAAGATTGGTATATTAATAATATATCACTTAATACAATATACAGTTCCCTTTCAGTCGGTCACGTTCGACGTACGTCGGACGCCACCAACGAATTGGGATCACTTCTGGGAGCCCCTATCAGCTTCGAGTGTATAGAGAACGAGCCAATGGCCATTGGCGTGCGAGATTTGCATCTCGCGCTCCGCCCCGCATCGCGGGTATAAAGCGGAAGCGGATGCCGCGCACATTTGTCATTCACTTCGGAGCCGAATGGGGTTGAGGAAGAGAGGCTGTTCCTGCCTATAGAAAGCAGAGAGAGAGAAAGAGAATGAGAGAGAGATCGATCGAGGTGCTGGTGAGAAGGCACACTGCAGCGCGACCGCGTGCACTTCCTGGTTTGGGAAAATCTGCTGTTTCCACAGCATTTCCTGTTGGTTCGGTGAGGGCGTTCCATACAGTGAGAGCAGACACAGGCTGCACTATCCCCTGTGATTCTGCCGCGGTTGTCCCTAGGTGCTTCAGCACTATTAAAAGAGCGGTTTCCCCTAAAAGAGCAACACGGGTGTGACACTGCGTCTTTTTCAAGATGTCATTCCACCCGTGCGTTTCTGGATGCGGTCGTTCCCTGTCGCCAGCTGACGGTCACAATCGTTGTCTCACGTGCCTGGGCATTCAGCACGCTGAGGCAGCTTTTGTGGATAGCTCATGTTCCCACTGCGGGAACATGACTATCTCTGCGCTTAGGTCGAGACTCGCCTACCTTCGGGAGGGTGGAGTCCCCTTACCTATGCCTCGATCTAGTGCTATTCCTGCGCAGCAGAATAGACCTACTTCGACGAATAGCCAGGGTGACCTGAGGATCACGTTTAGGGCAAACCCCTATTCCCTCTGAAGCACCACAGCCGGTAGTGTTTCCGGAGGAAACCGCTGGCCCCTCCCATGGGCGTCCAGTGGCGACCTTCGGGGCTCCAGCAGACGAACAGATGTCGATCGCTGCATCGGAGGGGGAGTTCCAGTCCTCGGAGGATGAAGACTCGGCTGCGCTGCCTCCCTCTGAGAGAGTCGCGGCGGCCGAGTCAGACCCTGAGTTGATGGCTATGCTTTCCCGGGCCGCCGAAAAGGTCGGGCTCGTGTGGAACCCTCCACCGTGTCCCGAGCCTTCTAGGTTGGATGACTGGTTTCTTGGGGCGGGTCGCGCTGGTTCTCAGCGTCCCGCCCCAGTGCCTTTCTTCCCGGAGGTGCATGAGGAGCTCACGAAGTCGTGGACGGCACCTTTTTCTGCCAGAAATCGGCCGAGTGGCTCCTCCCTCCTCACTACCCTCGACGGTGGGCCAGCCAAGGGGTACGTGGGAATCCCGCCAGTGGAACGGGCTGTCGCGATGCAACTGTGTCCGGTGTCCGCTTCCAACTGGCGCGGTGACCCGCGCCACCCCTCCAAGGCCTGTAAGTTCTCTTCCAGTCTGACTGGAAAGGCTTACAAGGCCTGTGGACAGGCTGAGTCTGCTCTGCATGCCATGGCGTTGCTTCAGGTGCACCAGGCCCAGGCGCTCATGGACATGCACGAGGGTAGGCCTGACCCAGAGCTTCTCCGGGAGCTCCGGACGGTGACGGACCTCGCCCTCCGGGCGACGAAAGTCACCGCCCATTCCATCGGTCAGGCAATGTCCACGCTCGTGGTCCAGGAGCGACACCTCTGGCTCAACCTGGCCGACATGAGGGAGACCGATAAATATCGGTTCCTGGACTCCCCCATCTCCTCGGCCGGGTTGTTCGGCGACGCGGTCGAGAGCTTTGCCCAGCAGTTCTCGGCCGCCCAGAAGCAGACGGAGGCCATCAAACACATCCTGCCCCGGCGGTCAGCTGCTGCCTCCACCCAGCCGCCGGTCGCAGCGCCTCCGCCTGCTCGTCGCCGAGGGCGTCCGCCCGCCACCGCCCCCATTCCCGCCAAAGCCCAGCAGCAGCCTACACCAGGGCATCGGCGTGGAGCCGGCCGTGGAAAGGACGTCCAGCCCGCTCAGGTCGCTGCCAAGCCCCTGAGACGGGCCACCCAGAGATGGAGGGAACTGCTCTTCAGGAGGTGGTAGCAGCACCACTCCTTCTCCCAGAGGAGGGCCGGGAGAGAATCCTTGGTTTTCATTTAATTTCTGTTCCGCCGCTGACCTTCGTGCCAGCGGTACCCAAATTTCCACCAAAAGAGCAGTTTCCAAAATCTCTGGGTGCCAAGAGAGCGTGCTTGGCGGTGTACGACGCTCCGATGCCTTGTCGCCCTCCAGCGCCTCTCCAGTCGCCAGCAGGGGGTGTTGGCTGTGCTCAGGACGCACACGAGAGGCCTCCTCACACCCGAGCGCCCCCTCAGCGGAAGCAGGTAAGTGTTGCACTGCACACTCAGACCCCACTTCGGGCCGCTATGCCGTCCAAGTCGGGTCCCTGCACGCCGCTGCGCTGCCCCGCTGCGGGTACGTCTGTGGTGCCGTTAGTCCCGCTTGCACGGTCGCTGGGAGCCTGGTTAGCGCTCCCCAGCCCGTCGTGCTGGCTCATCCGTACTATCAGACTCGGCTATGCGATTCAGTTCGCCCGGCGTCCCCCCAAGTTCAGGGGCATTCACTTCACCTCTTGTGTTGAAAGAGAACGCCCCCGTGCTTCGGGCGGAGATCGCAGTCTTACTGGCGAAGGACGCGATAGAGCCGGTCCCTCCAGCCGATATGAAGACGGGCTTCTACAGCCCGTACTTCATTGTACCCAAGAAAGGCGGCGGGTTACGGCCAATCTTGGACCTGCGGTTCTTGAATCGGTCCCTTCACAGGCTGCCGTTCAGAATGCTAACGCAGAAACGCATCTTCAGGTGCATCCGTCCCCAAGATTGGTTTTCAGCGGTCGACCTGAAGGACGCGTACTTTCATATCTTGATTCTCCCTCGACACAGACCGTTCCTACGCTTTGCGTTCGAGGGACGGGCATATCAGTACAGAGTCCTACCCTTCGGGCTGTCCCTGTCGCCCCGTGTCTTCACGAAAGTCGCGGAGGCGGCCATTGCTCCCATGAGAGAGCGTGGTGTTCGCATCCTCAACTACCTCGACGACTGGCTGATCCTGACTCAGTCGCGGGCGCAGTTGTGCGAACACAGGGACATGGTGCTCAGTCACCTCAGCCTGTTGGGACTTCGGGTCAGCTGGGAAAAGAGCAAACTCTGCCCCGTGCAGAGGATCTCTTTTCTCGGTATGGAGCTGGACTCGGTCAATCTGACAGCGCAACTCACAGAGGAGCGCGTCCAGTCGGTGTTGAACTGCTTGAATTCGTTCAAATGCAGGACAGCGGTACCACTGAAACATTTTCAGAGGCTCCTGGGGCATATGGCATCCGCAGCCGCGGTGACGCCGCTCGGATTGCTTCATATGAGGCCGCTTCAACACTGGCTACACGACCGAGTCCCAAGATGGCCGTGGCAGAGCGGCTCGTTCCATGTCTCAGTAACACAGAAGTGCCGCCAAACCTTCAGTCCGTGGTTGGACCCTTCGTTTCTACGGGCAGGAGTTCCCCTAGAACAAGTGTCCAGGCATGCTGTTGTCTCCACGGATGCCTCATCCACCGGCTGGGGGGCCACGTACAACGGGCTTGCAGTTTCGGGTCTGTGAACAGGGCCTCAACTGCAATGGCATATCAATTGCCTCGAGTTGTTAGCAGTTTGTCTTGCGCTGGGCCGCCTCAAAGGGCCGCTACGAGGCAAGCACGTTCTGGTCCGTACGGACAACACTGCGGCCGTTGCGTACATCAACAAACAGGGTGGTCTACGCTCCCGCCGCATGTCACAACTCGCCCGCCATCTCAGAAGTCAGAAGCATCTGAGGTCGCTTCGTGCCACTCATATTCCGGGCCTGCTCAATCGTGCAGCCGACGAGCTCTCACGACAGCAAGTGCTCCCAGGAGAGTGGAGACTCCATCCCCAGGTGGTCCAGCTGATCTGGAGTCGCTTCGGGACCGCACAGGTAGACCTGTTTGCCGCCCCGGACACGTCTTACTGCCAGTTGTTCTATTCCCTGACCGGGGGGACCCTCGGCTCGGATGCGCTGGCACACAGCTGGCCCCGGGGCCTACGCAAATATGCGTTTCCCCCAGTGAGCCTTCTTGCGCAGACACTGTGCAAGGTCAGGGAGGACGAGGAGCAGGTCTTGTTAGTTGTGCCATACTGGCCCAACCGGACCTGGTTCCCGGAACTAGTGCTCCTCGCGACAGCACCTCCTTGGCCCATTCCTCTGAGGAAGGACCTCCTGACTCAGAGACGGGGCACCCTGTGGCACCCGCGTCCGGACCTCTGGAAACTCCATGTCTGGTCCCTGGACGGGACGCGGAGGTTCTAGGTGGCCTACCACAGACTGTGGTAGACACCATCACTTCCGCCAGAGCCCCCCTCTACGAGGCGCCTCTACGCGTTGAAGTGGAACCTGTTCGGCGAGTGGTGCTCTTCTCGACGAGAAGACCCCCGAAGATGTTCGATCAGCTCTGTGCTTTCCTTCCTGCAAGAAGGGTTGGAGCGAAGGCTGTCTCCCTCCACCCTCAAAGTGTATGTTGCCGCTATCGCCGCAAATCACGACATGTTTGATGGTAAGTCCTTAGGGAAGCACGATCTGATCGTCAGGTTCCTGAGGGGGGCGAGGAGATTAAATCCGCCTCGCCCTCACTCTATACCCTCTTGGGACTTATCTCTGGTGCTAACCGCATTGCAGAGGGCTCCCTTTGAAACTTGAAACTTAGTTAAAAATCCTGTCTTGGAAGACAGTACTCCTGACTCCATTGGCTTCCATCAAGAGGGTAGGGGACCTGCAGGCATTTTCGGTCGACGAATCGTGCCTGGAATTCGGGGCAGGTAACTCTCATGTAATCCTGAGACCCCGGCCCGGATATGTGCCCAAGGTTCCCACCACTCCCTTTCGGGACCAGGTGGTGAACCTGCAAGCACTGCCTTCGGAGGAGGCAGACCCAGCCCTGGCTTTTCTCTGTCCCGTTCACGCTCTGCGGACTTACGTGGACAGAGCGCAAAGCTTCAGGACCTCAGAACAGCTCTTCATCTGTTACGGAGGCCAGCAGAAGGGAAAGGCTGTCTCCAAGCAGAGGATGGCTCACTGGATAGTGGATGCCATCGCCTTGGCGTATGAAACCCAAGGCGTGCCTTGCCCACTCGGGTTGAGGGCCCACTCCACCAGGAGTGTGGCCTCTTCCTGGGCGCTGGCGCACGGCGCCTCGCTGACAGATATATGTAGAGCTGCGGGCTGGGCGACACCTAACACGTTCGCTAGATTCTATAGCCTCCGTGTAGAGCCGGTTTCTTCCCGTGTGCTCGCTTCAAATAGCCAGTAACACCGAAGGGCCTGTTCTAGTGTCGGCTTGCTGCGCCATTCCCCTCCTCATGGACCGGATACGTGCGCTGATATGCTCCAGTCGAGTTCCCCAGAACGGTGAACCCTGTTGAGTCCTCCACAACCCGCGGCAGTCAGACGTGGCGGAGCGTCCGACGCCAGGTCTAACACTCATATGCATTGGTGGAACTTGTGTTAGGCTGGGTATCCATGTGTTGTGACCCCTACGGCGGTCCCATATGTGTATTCTTCCACGGTACGGCGAGCCCGTGTCTTTCCCTTGGCAGAGCTCGCTCTGCCGTCTCTGTGCGGTGTAGTGTCCCACCTGCATTGGCCGGGGCCACCCCTGGGACTTCCGTATGTTGTACTGCCCACGGCCAGTCCATACGTCTATGTTCCACATGATACCTCCCTACGGGTAGGATGTGGCTTCCGCAGCAGCCCCTCGGGGCACGCTTTCCCAGCGTTATCCAATACTCTGCTGAGTGGGTCTTGCGGAACAGCAGCAGTGACTCTCCCTGCGTGAGTTCCCCGCCCCGAACAGACGCGGGTCTGAGGGGCTTTCGCTGGGCGCTGGAAGTGGTAGTAACTGTGGCGTTATCCATAGGGATCCCAATTCATCGGTGACGTCCGACGTACGTCGAACGTGACCGACTGAAAGGGAACGTCTCGGTTACGTATGTAACCCTCATTCCCTGAAGGAGGGAACGGAGACGTACGTCCCGTCGCCACAGTTGCTGTACCATCATTGCACGGCCGAGTCACTAGTTCGGCTCCTCAGTGAAAAACAAATGTGCACGGCATCCGCTTCCGCTTTATACCCGCAATGTGGGACCGGATATGTGCGCTGATATGCTCCAGTCGAGTTCCCCAGAACGGCGAACCCTGTTGAGTCCTCCGAACCCGCGGCAGTCAGACGTGGCGGAGCGTCCGACGTCAGGTCTAACACTCGTATGCATTGGTGGAACTTGTGTTAGGCTGGGTATCCATGTGTTGTGACCCCTACGGCGGTCCCATATGTGTATTCTTCCACGGTACGGCGAGCCTGTGTCTTTCCCTTGGCAGAGCTCGCTCTGCCGTCTCTGTGCGGTGTAGTCTCCCACCTGCATTGGCCGGGGCCACCCCTGGGACTTCCGTATGTTGTACTGCCCACGGCCAGTCCATACGTCTATGTTCCACATGATACCTCCCTACGGGTAGGATGTGGCTTCCGCAGCGGCCCCTCGGGGCACACTTTCCCAGCGTTATCCAATACTCTGCTGAGTGGGTCTTGCGGAACAGCAGCAGTGACTCTCCCTGCGTGAGTTCCCCGCCCCGAACAGATGCGGGTCTGAGGGGCTTTCGCTGGGCGCTGGAAGTGGTAGTAACTGTGGCGTTTTCCATAGGGATCCCAATTTGTCGGTGACGTCCGACGTACGTCGAACGTGACCGACTGAAAGGGAACGTCTCGGTTACGTATGTAACCCTCGTTCCCTGAAGGAGGGAACGGAGACGTACGTCCCGTCGCCACAGTTGCTGTACCATCACTGCACGGCCGAGTCACTAGTTCGGCTCCTCAGTGAAAAACAAATGTGCGCGGCATCCGCTTCCGCTTTATACCCGCGATGTGGGGCGGAGCGCGAGATGTAAATCTCGCACGCCAATGGCCATTGGCCCGTTCTCTATACAATTCGACGGTGACGTCCGACGTACGTCTCCGTTCCCTCCTTCAGGGAACGAGGGTAACATATGTAACCGAGACGTTATAAGTAGTAAGATATACAGGCACTAATATGCCATCCTGTAAGACCTGAAACATTGCAAATGTATTTTTTTTTACCATAAATACATAAATATAACAGGATATTTGTTACATTGCATATTGGATTATACAATATGCAGCAAAGAACAAGCCAAAAAGCATAACTCAACAGTTTTATTGTATTTATACATTTCTTATATACAAAACACATAATGCAGTTAATCTGGAATTTCACACTTTTTACAATCACTGGATATGTAAAACATTAGGGAAGCAAAATATGAAAGTGGAAAAAAGTACAGTAAAACACTGAAAGGAGTGTTAAAGTAGACATCATATTAACAGTGACACTCATGAGATCCTAAGAGGGACAAAACACCAGAGCAGCAAATGTGATGTAAATACCTTAGTTAAATCATCTTCAGTAGACTGAAATCACAACTGGAAATAGTTTCTCTGGATTATAATTTATATCAAATTAAGTACTCTCCATATGCTTTCTTGATTGCCTTTATACTTGTGTCTGTGTTCCTTTTCTGCTATTTATCTTTCAAACTCTCCCAACGGATTTATGGTCTTAAAAGAGGAAACAAGGATGAACACAGCCTTGAATTAAAGAATCTATTCCGCTTCTTTATGTGCACAAGAGCCAGAGATCTTCCAGTAAATGCATGTGTTTTGCTCCCACTGGGAAGAACTGTCAGGGACAAAGGTTCAGGGCGTGTCCAATTTCTCAAATCAAATCCCTTCCTGCCAACTTTCAGTAAGCCAACATGGTACTGCAGTGATTACAAGGAAGGATAGAATTTAAATGCCTTAAGGGTACAGAGAAACATTGTTAATTGCTTTATAATATAAATGAGCCAATGTGTCCACTGCAGTACATAAAATGAGCTTGACGCTCTTGTTAAAACTTGAAAACTATTTGATAACATATCTCAAGCTGTCCCTCAACACAAAACAACAGCAAAACAAAACTGCATTGAAATTGACACCTGCATTGAAATTGAAACCGCTCGCCCTCCAAGAAAACTGTGAGTCAGCGACTACCTCTGATGCCAAAAACAGATGTCTGGAAAACAGATAAAATTGTGCCGCCACCAACAACAAACACTCCTCAGCATTAGCAGAGATCTCCGGGAAGTCACTTCACACCCTGTCCATGGAGTAGTTCGAAAGAATAGATCACAACATGGGTGCAACAAATTGGGGGCTCGTCCGGGATCGCAACCTGGGACTCTTGCAGGCACATCAGCTAAAGCCAAAAGCACACAGCTGTTCACAGCTGCCTTTCAATAAGACCTGGAGAATAAAGCTCAGTCCCTGGCTGAAATCAGGGAAGAATCTTTACATCTGCTGATAGTATAACTGAACAGCATCAGGTTGTCTCCCTCTGTAATCTCCTTGTAGATTCATGAACTACATAGGTTATATACATTTTGAGAGGCTTAACATCATATGAATACTCATAAAGTACATATGCTGTGCAATAATGACATTTAAAGAATACCATTAATGCATTATTCATCTTAAGTTAGTGGTGTTAGGCATAACCAGTGACTTGACCCTACTCTATATTTCAAAGCTTGTAGCTTACCGTGAAGAGACACATAAAAGCAGACACAGTTAACATGTACAAAAGCCGCCGTTCACTCTATGTACAAAAACCCTGCTTAGTTGTTAATGAGAATTTTGCATCTCATCTATAAACTCACAAGTATAGATAAAGCAAAATGTGATTTAAATGTTAGATTATATCAAAAATAAACCTGTCAAATGACATGAAATTAACTACTTGTACCAAGCAGGATGTTCAGTGCAGGTTTGCTATTTATTTTTAGGATGTTATTTGGGAGAGGGGCCAGTGTAAAGTTATTGTGCATTGTTTGAGTTTATCCTTGAGAAAAGAGGTGAAAATACTCTAAAATGATTGACTACCAAACTGCTTCATTTTCTTTGCATTGACAAACTGTAATACCCACAAATGTTCTTGGTTTTTTCACCATCTAAGGTGTCTTCAAACTTCCTGTTTCACAGGAAAAAATTAAAATGAGTGATGACAGATTCATGCTATTTTTAGTATGAATGTCATGTCTCATATATAAAGGTCTATATAATGGAGTACTTGATCAGCTAACACAATATGCAAAGTACATTTTGCACCATGGTTTTTTTCCTGCACAGTTAAGGTAAAAATGTTCAAATGAAGTCCAGATGGTACTTCCTCCTGCGATAGGATGGAAAATGGCACTCAAACAATGGCAAAAACAGATCGAACTACTGTAAATGTCACTGCAACATTATGTCCTTAAGGTTCTCCTGAAGAATTGTATCTTTGACGGCATGAAAGACAAAGCGAATGTTCTCAGTGTCAATGGCAGTGGTGAAGTGGTGGAAAAGTGGCTTGCTGCGGTTGCGACGTTTGCGGTTGAAGCACTGCACGAGATAGGCCTGCACGTCCTCCAGTCGGTGAGGGTCTCCCCGGAAGTCGGAAAAGTGCTTGCAAATGCTGACTTTGCGTACCTTGTCCACCAGAAGGTCCATCTTGTTGAGGAAGAGGATTATGGACACATTGGAAAAGAGCTTGTTGTTGACTATGGTCTCAAAGATGTTCATGGACTCCACCAGGCGGTTAGTGCGACGGTCTTCCATCAGCACCTGGTCATACTCGCTGGAGGAAACCATGAAGAGGATGGAGGTGATGCCATCAAAGCATTGAAACCATTTCTGTCTCTGAGAGCGCTGTCCACCAACATCTACCATCTTAAAAGGGATCTTCTTAATGATAAAATCATGCTCCACAATTCCCTTGGTGGCCTTCCTGGCCAACAGGATGTCCTGTCGGCTTGGTAAATAATTCTGTAAGAACAGGTTGAGCAAATAAAGTCAATACCATATATATATATATATACATAACAGATTTTTTTACAATTTGCTTTAGCTAAATTTATCTGAAATATTTTTATTAAAAAGGATAATTATTTGCACAGGTCTATTAAATTTTCACATTCTACCAGGATCTTCTTTACTCACTCATGCAACTTAAAAACTATACTTTTTGCAAACTTAACCATTCCGATATTTGTGATTCCTAGGCAATCTTCTGTCACCAATACACAATCCTTAATGAAAACTGCCACAAGGGTAGACAAAATGATCTTTGAAGCAGTTTTCAAAGGGCCCACATCCCACCCAAACTATAACATGTATCTGTTTTGTATTTGGCCGTGGTTTCCATGCTCACACAAAACACTTCCAGGCCTTTTTTAATCATTCATCTGAGACACACTTTGTGTTCTTGGCAACCTTGGCCAATATCAATCTCAAAGAGGCCATTTTACTTTTACTTTGGCCATTTTCAGTGTCTCCAGTCTTCAATGCCACCACCTCTGCTGGGAAACATTGCATAAAAAACACTATTCTGACTATCTTTCCAGATGACTATCTTTGTTTATATAACAGATATATCATTTTGAAAACACTGCATGTTCATATACCATGAAGAACTGGCACTATTAAATGCTGCGTTATCATGACTCACCAGTTGGCCAATCCGATCCAAGTTGTCCAGGAAATATTTCACTGATTCACTCTGTAAAAAAAAAAAAAGACCACAAAAACGATAGTGTTTTACTCTGTACACAGAACAAGAGCATTTCAGCTTATTCCCATTTACACAAACTAAATATAATAATTACATTAATTAAATCAGTTCAGCATCGACTAATAAAGTCACTATAATTAATTAAAGGATTCATACCTGGAGGTACCATTAAAAAATTTGGGGCAAGTAATACTTATTTTTTGAAAGAAATTATAATTTTTTTTCAGCAATGATGCATTAAATGGACCAAAAGTGACAGTAAAGACATCTACATTTCTATTAAATGAAATAGAAAACCCTGACAAAAATTATCTCATAAATGTATATTGTGGCTCGAAGCAGGGCGGGGCCGAGAGCAGTGGGAGCGGAGCGAGGCCAGTGGCGCGAATGTTAATGAGTGACACCTGCGTGAAACACCGGTCTCGAGCCCATGGATAAGCTCCGGAAAGATAAAGGAAGAAATGACGACCAGGCCTGGGACATTTACGGTGATGCTTTATTATCTTTATAAGCGACAGTCGGCGTGAGGTGGCTGCCGCTTACTTTTGTTTTGTTGTTTGCTTATTTTGTGATTAAAGTTTACATTTATAGTTTGCCAATTCCCACCTCCTTCGTCCCTGAACATGAACTGTTACATATAACATATCAGAATGATTTCTGAAGAATCACATGACACTGAAGAGGAGTGATGGCTGCTTAAAATTTAGCTTAGCCATCACAGGAATAAATTACATTTTAAAATATATTAAAATAGAAAACAGTTATTTGAAATTGTAATTATATTTCACAATAATACTGTTTTTACTGTATCAAAAAATGTAAACTTGGTGAGAATTAAAGACTTTTTTCAAAAACATTTAAAAAAAATCTTACTGACCCCACAGAAGTGTAGTTCTTCAACTTCTACTCAATCAGGACAATAAAAGTGTATATAAAACACATTCTGAGTTCTTATTCTCACATAGTGCTTTATTTGCAAAACTCTCATTTAACATTTTTATTAAAACGAATATGGCAACACAATCCCAAAAGCTGTTCTAATTCAGGAATGGAAAGTCTAAAAGTAACAGGATGTTCCTATCTTTGTCTGAGAACTATTCGGGACACTCATACCACACAGTGCCCGTCAGCAGAACTTCAGTCAACTCTAAAACGCAGCTTTTACACATAATGCCCATAATCTCCTGTTACTTCATAAAGTGCTGTAGGGAGTCATTCTCAAAAAAATCATTCTCAAATGTTGGACCAACATTTGGTTAAGTGCACATTAACACATTTTACACTCATGACTGCATTACATTAAGGTCGGTTTACATTAGAGAACATTGGCTGTAATAAATGGATCCTATCATTTCCAAGTACTACAAATGAACAGGCACAGGAATGACTGCAGGCTTTTTATCTTGAAGTCAGCTCAGACTTTCACTCCTATACTACAGGAGAATCAGGCCAGAGGTCAGAGCCCAATCCATAAATAAAGCTGACTGATGAGATGTCTGAAGCTCAGGGTGATCAGAGTCAGTACGGCATGTTCACACTGGTCTCTTCTTCCAAGAATCAATTATGTCTGCTGCCTTCATAAGCCACAATCTACTGATAACTGCATTTATTGCCCAATATCTGGAGACTTTTCCCAGCAAAAACATGTTCTTTCTTAATGGAATGGACTCCCCAGAATGAAGAAATAGAGAGATGAACTAAATTGCTGTGTTGAACATTATTTCCTGACAAAGTTGTTTTCATGCAGGCTTTTGGATGGCAGACACTGCGGCCTTGGCGTTTCAGTGAACATTGTCTGGAAAAGCAAATTGTGTCCTCTAGTTTGTGTGTCTCACAAAGGCCCCTAGCCTGGCCCATGTTCCCAACAGGAAACAGCTGTGTGTGAAAACAGGGGATTAGTAGAACAGCGCTGGCCCTCTATTACAGACTAAAGCCCAACACCCAAACCCTGCACACACACACACACACATTTTATGGGGACTTTCCATAGACATAATGATTATTATACTGTTACAAACTGTATATTCTCTCCCCTAAACCAACCCATCACAGAAAACTTTCTGCATTTTTACCTTTTCAAAAAACATAACTTAGTATGATTTATAAGCTGTTTTCGTCATGGGGACCAAAAAATGTCCCCACAAGGACAAACGTTCACACATTTTGTCCCCATAACGTAGGGTATACCTGAACCACATACACACACACACACACAACTACAAGGCACACCATCATTAGGGTAACACAAGCAGGAAATCACATAGATATCTGATAGCAGCGCCTGTGGCGTTTATCATTCTCTCCTCTCTCCTTAGAATACACACACGCAATGAAAACATTCTTCTACTGCACTAAAAAAAATCTTTAAGTATATATAAAATATATAAATAATTATTTTAGATGGGCAATGTATAAAACACTTTTTTATTATATATTTTTAATATTATTAAATTAAGTAATGTATTTTTTTTACTTGCATGACTTTTGAAATAAAAAGTCCAAAAGCAGCCCAAAATGAAAACTGAATAAAATCATTTTTGTTAACTGAAATAATTGAAACAACATTATTAAAATAAACTGAAACTAAAATATAGTCATGACTCCAAAACCAAAATTAAACTGACACAATACATTCAATTTTAAATACACAGGATATTATAACATTTTAAACCTTTACAACCTATCTGAAAATTAACCTAGTTAGCAATAACACAAGACTGCACGAAAAACAGTGTTAAACACTGTTAAATGACATTAGTTACGCATTAATCTCAGCTTCCCAAAAATAATATAAATACAAAATAAATACAGTGAAAAGCTAAAACTAAACTGAATCTAAAAAACACTTAAAAAACAGTCAGAATGTAAACTAACAAAACTAAGTTACTTTTCTATAATAATTGTAATGTAATGTTATCGACAAAACAAAGTACCATTATATAAAAGTATATAAATATTGTTATGATAAATTCATTCCTACGCAGTGTAGTCAGAAGCTGCAGTAGAGCAGAGCTAAAGCACAGGGCCACAGGACTGACCCTTATCTAAGCTCTCTGATTGGTCTCTGCTCTGTACAATAGTATATTCTGCAGGTCATTGGCCAGTAAATCTCGAGGTCTCCCTCCTCCCTCGATCTGAGCTCAACGCACACATGACGGCCTGTGGAGAGTGTGGGAAAGATCTGCGCTGAGACCTCGCAGGCCACAGCCGCAACTTTAGCACAATGTAGGAAAGTGTGCCCATGGGTATTTGTGCAGTGAGTAAGGGGAAGCATGATTGAGCACGGCCATGTTCATAGGCTTTAACCCCTCTCTTCCCAGTCTTCTTCAAATAAACAGCAGATCTGCAGAAATGAGATCCAATTAAAGGCATCCCTCATGACCCTCAAATACAGACGCTAATCGCTAAGAAACTAAGGGAAATGGCTTGAAAGAAAACAACTTTGAAAATTTTGAGAGGCACATGACATAAAACTCACCCTAATAAATATTTCCTTAGTCTCTGTTTCGATCAAATGGCATCAGTGTATCTTGGGAGAGAGCATATATGAGCACAAAGCTGAGTGGAAGGGATGAATGCTTTCCTAGAGCTTCAGTGAGTCCAGGGCTTCTTTTTTTACCTCACACTTTGTTATATCTGACAGTAAAACCTTCCTCGGCAGTGAGTGGCAATCCTGTTAAAGTGATGTATAACTGCCAGATCCAGCAGCTGCGCTTTGTTGGTGGATAACTGTTCCACAGTGACTGACAACAGACATATCACCAAATGTTTTCATTTTTCTCTCTGTAGGAAACGTATTGTGCCTAGAAAAGTGAAATACAGCTGTATGTTCCTATTTTTCCCCAAGAAACATCGATTGGCTGGCTGAAAGGAATAGTTTAAACAAAAATACTCATGTCATTCTAAACCTGTATGAGTGCTGCATCATCACGAAAGTTTCAGCCTTTCCAATGTAAATATTCAAGCGCTGGAGCATGCGGAATTCGTTACTCACATGCTGTGTGGGAAGTTTTAACATCTGAAGCGCGCGCCCAGAAAGCCGCGTCAGTGCGTAAAATTGCTCTCTCTTTCATGTCTTTCTGCGCTTGAATGGACAAATTCTCTCAAAATTAAAAATGCCCGTCTCAGCGAGTATCCTAGTAAACATGGTCGGTTATGTCTCAAGTGAACGCAAACACAGCGTGCATTCGGTCTTTATTTTATTAGCCTACTTTATTAAATTTCGGTACCTGAAAACTATTAGACCTGCCTGAAGAGCACTGTTTATTTCATTTTTTTATTTGTTATATTGTATTTATTTGTGCTATTGTTTTTATTTCTGACTGTTTACTTGTCTTTAAAAATGTAGGCTATTAAATTTATATTGGTTAAGCTAGTAGCTTTAGCTGTGGTATCAAAATTAGAATAGAGGATTGTGAATTAAAAGTATCTAAAATTTTTGTGTCATAACTGCCTGTTTTTGTGTAATAGCTGGTAAAAAATATTTTTGGTTGGTTTAGTCACCGGCCATTGGCAGGTGTGGCAAAAAGTTAGTTTTAGGCCCTGGTTACACCTTATTTTGATGGTCCACTTCAGATAGAACTATAAGTAACATTGCAAGCAACTACATGTCAACTAACTCACATTAGAGTATTAGTAGACTGTTAAGTTAGGATAGGTTAGGGTTAGTAGAATAAGTTGACATACAGTTGCAAAGTAACTTATAGTCAGTAGGATGTTTGTTGGGGAGCATCAAAATAAAGTGTTAGCAGATATTAAGCACAGTCTACTAATATTGGTAGTTGACGTACAGTAGTGTGTCTAAAGTGGACTAGTGTATTGCTCATTGTTAGTTAATGTTAGTTCATGCATTAACTAACAGTAACTAATCGGACCTTATTGTAAAGTGTTACCAAATATCAAGTCCATAGCAAAACTTCCAAAATCATTTCTGTTCATTTCAGTGAGAAAAGCAACCCTCTTCTGAAGTGACGATGTCTGCCCTCGCCTCCGTAAATATCAGACTATGTAAATAATCCTCACGCAAAACAAACAGAGTTTGATTTCCCGGTCCTTGGAGTGGGATTGCCTGTTTGGTTTGGATGCGAGAAGAGAACTCATATTAATCCCCCACATGGCGCTCCTTCACCTCCAGAACTTCACAGAACCTCGGGCTGCTCCCACACTGTTGATCTAGCTGTAACCGTACACCTTGCCTTTAATCTTTGCGGATAGATTCATATTATGATTTTTGAGTTTGGAGGAGACCAGAAGAAGGAAAATGGATGAGTGTCAGGGAACTCTGAAAACAATTCGAAGACGTACATTATGCCAGAGGCATGTTAACAATAACATGAGCTGTGTGCCTAGACACAAAAGACTAGAGTTGTGTACCTTAACGCTGATTATAAAAGTGACATCAATGGGGACAGGTCTCACACATCCAACTAATCAACAGAGAAATTGTTGATCGATATTAATTATGGATTTGTATTGATTTTATCGGTGAGTTGTTGCAGCTCTAGTGTCATCATTTCCTCAGCTCAATTTAAGTGAACTGTGGCTGTGACCTCAGCAGCAGACACAGTCTGTCAAGTCTTCTGTAATGTGAGAATGTGTAAAAAGCGTGAGACTAAGAGCCGAGCCGCTGTGTTTGTTCCTCCTACGGCACTCTATGGCTCTGTGGGTACTTCCCACTTTTCTCTCCTGTGTCTCACCTCAATCAGTTCAGCTCCTATCTTATCCATTCGCCTAATGGCAGCCCCTCAGGAAGACTGACCCTAGACAGGCCTGGAAACAAACCACTGATGGGTGGAATAAAAACAGTGTGGGAGATAAAAAAAAATTGTCAAGAAAAACAGTGTGGGTGTATGATGTTTTCAACAACAACCAAACATCCAAGGACATGGCTACATGTAAAGTCAGTTTTTCCTCTTCCAGTACGGTGCTCCCCTTGAGTCTGTTTTCAATAAGAACAGCCCACTCGCCATCTGTTTCACAGGGGCTCAAAACCTAATATATATTGCTAATCCTCACACTTTTCTCACGGACATTAAAGTGGTATTAAATTGTGTCCTGAGCTTTATTGAACGTGCAGATATAGGAGTAATATAAAACTGTCCAATGTCTCTCTGAGCCCATCATTCCCAGAGGACCTTTCAGAGAGCAATTGAAATCTTGGAATCTAAAATTAGTGCACTTTGTATAACATATACATATACTGTATGTATAATGTACACCACAGTTCAAAAGTTTGGGGTTGGTACGATTTTTTTAATGTTTGGCTGAATGTTCTCACTAAGGCTGCATTTATTTCATATAAAAAAACAGAGTAAAATAGTAATATTGTATCTGTTAAATATCTGTTTTCTATTAATATATTTTAAAAATGTAATTTATTCCTGTGATGACAAAGCTGAATTTTCAGCATCATTACTCCAGTTTTCAGTGTCACATGATCCTTCAGAAATCCTAGTAATTCTAATATGATGATTATATATATATTTTTGTTATTACCCTGATTTAATTTTTTGGGTGCCTGAAAAAATGTAAGGACAAAAATTGACTGAGCATTTGAATAAAAGTAAATATGATCTCTCAATAATAAAAAAAATTATCCAGATTTTTTTTTAAGGATTTATCACATGATATTTTAAACTTGTTATGAATGGGCGTTTAGACTGGAAACCACCTGCAGACAAATGCACAAACCTTTCGTTTCCATTATGAGGAGTGAAATAACCTTGATAGACCACTTAGGTGTATAATCTCCAGCATAGGAATGTCAAGGCAATGGAAGTGTTTGTCATGGTCATATCAAATCTCAGCAATGCCTGTGGAGTACTTTGACTAAGTTGTACTATAATGGCCTAGATAGGGCAGACAGACAGATAGGACACTGGAGGAGCAGGCCAAAATGAGCTTGCATTTATCGCTCCTGACAGTCTGTCTACAGATAGCACATGACAGATGACAGGGCAGTCAAAGAAATATGGCTGAATGCACTAGCGACACCTCTCAGAGTCAAAAGCCTTTCTGCCCTGTCACTTCCATTATGTCTCCTGAGAAATGAGGGGTTATAGGGATGTTAGCGAGGACATGACGGCCAGAAAAGATGGAAGAAAGAGGATGTAGGAATGATAGGAATCTGAGAACATTGAGTTTAGTGCTGCTTGAGATGTTGGACTGCAGGTCAAGGTCTATCAATTATATTTTTTGACAAAATGAACTGTTTGTGTCTCAGTATTTCTTATTTTTAACTCTTTCCCTGCCAGCGTTTTTTTTTTTTTTTTTTTTTTTTTTTTTTTAATGTTGCCAGCCACCGTCAGAATTTTTGTTAATTTTCACAAAACTTTAATGGCCCCCAAGAATATTTTGTATGAATATCTGAACATGCAATATATAAAAAGATTTATTCTATCTTAATGCATTCTTCTTTTTTTTGTTTATCAACATTTGAATGTGGGTAAGTTTCATTAAAAAAAGCAACATTTTGAGCGAAAAGCTAAGAAAATCGCAGTTCCCTTTCAGTCGGTCACGTTCGACGTACGTCGGAACTGACCGACGAATTGGGATCTATTTTCGGAGACCAATCTACTTCGAGTGTTAAAAAACGAGCCAATGAGGATTGGCATGCGGTTGACGCATTCCACGACCCGCCCCGCATCGCGGGTATAAATACGGAAGTGGAAGCACCGCATATCGCTTTCAACTTCGGAGCCGAACTGTGCTTTGTTCTCTACAGAGTGTTACGAAGCAAGTCAAAGAGGGTCACTCCAGTCCACGTGTTGGTGTAACGGCGCTGTCAGTCGAGATCGCAAAAAGAACAGCTGTTCTCACAGCTTCCTGGGTGAGTGCTCTCAGCGGGCTTGCACCCCTGAACCGCTGCGAGCCGCGGTCATCCCCCTGTGTGCCTCGGCACTGATTGGAGCGTTTTTTTCCTTCTAAAAGAGTAACACGGTTTGACCCTGCGTCTTTTTCAAGATGTCATTCAAACCGTGTGTTTCTGGATGCCGTCGTTATCTGTCCCCAGCTGACGGACACGATCGCTGTCTCTCGTGTTTGGGCGTTCAGCACGCTGAGGCGGCTTTCGTGGATGACTCATGTTCCCATTGCGGGAACATGACCATCGCAGTACTACGGTCTAGACTCGAATACCTCAGACGGGGTGGAGTCCCATTGCGCATCCCCCGATCTAGTGGCCCTTCTGCTGCGAAGCAGAGGGCTGCTACTTTGGCTGATGCCTTTGGTGGAGACCTGAGGGTTACTGTGAGGGCACTCCCGCCGGGTCAACAGGCTCCTCGGGCCCCTCCCCCCTCTACTGCGCCGGTGGAGCTTCCGGAAGAGCAGCCTGGTCCTTCCCACGGGAGACCGTCTGTTACTTTCAGGGCTCCGGCTGAGGACATGGTCTCGATAGCCGCATCGGGGGACGAGCTAATGGACTCCGGAGATGAGGATTCGGCTGCGCTGCCCCCTTCTGGTGTGGTAGCGCTGCCCGAGTCTGATCCGGAGCTCACGGCTATGCTTGCCCGGGCCGCCGCCAGTGTTGGGCTCGAGTGGAACCCTCCACCGTGTCCCGAACCCTCGCGGCTGGACGATTGGTATCTCGGGACGGCCCGCGCTGGTTCTCAGCGCCCCGCCCCAGTACCTTTCTTTCCGGAGGTGCATCAGGAGCTCACGAAATCGTGGATAGCGCCTTACAGCGCTAGAAACCGATCGACTGACTCCTCCGTCCTCACTACCCTTGATGGTGGCGCAGCCAAGGGTTACGTGGAGATCCCCCCAGTCGAGTGGTCAGTAGCGATGCAACTGTGTCCGAAGACCGCTACTGACTGGCGCGGAAATCCGCGTCTCCCCTCCCGGGCGTGTAAGTTCTCGTCCGCACTAACGGGCAAGGCTTACACAGCCTGTGGAGAAGCTGCGTCATCTTTGCATGCCATGGCGCTCCTGCAGGTCTACCAGGCCAAAGCGCTCAAGGAACTGCACGAGGGTAGTTCCGACCCAGGGATTATGCAGGAACTGCGTACCGCGACGGACCTCGCCCTCCGGGCGACGAAAGTCACCGCACGCTCCCTGGGTCAGGCGATGTCCACACTTGTGGTCCAGGAACGCCACCTGTGGCTGAACCTGGCGGATATGCGTGAGACCGACAAGGTACGGTTTCTCAACGCCCCTGTCTGCCAGGCCGGCCTCTTCGGCGACGCCATCGAGAGCTTCGCCCAGCAGCTCTCGGTGGCCCAGAAGCAGACGGAGGCAATCAAGAACATCCTGCCCCGGCGACCTGCTGCTGCCTCCACCCAGTCGCCGGCTGCAGCACCTCCGCCTGCTCGTCGCCGAGGGCGTCCCCCTGCGTCCGCCTCCGCCCCTGCTAAGCCTAAGCAGCAGCCTCCACCTAGCAAGCAGGGTGCCGGGCGTAGGGGTACTGCCCAACCCGTCGAGGGTCCCGCAAAGTCCGCCGGCAAGCGCAAGGGCAAGCGGCCCTGAGACGGGCAGCCCAGGGAGAAGAGGAGCTGCTCCAGGGGAGGTGGTGTCCGCACCCCTCCTCCCCCCGGAGGAGGACCGGGGGGAGAATGTCTCTACTGGTCATCCCAACATCCTGCCGCTGGCTCTCCGGAGTCCAGCGGTACCCACATTCTCAATAAAAGAGCAGTTTCTTCCCTCCCTGGGCCCCAAGAGGGCCAGGTTGGCAGTGTGCGACGCCCCCGGGCCTCACCACTCCTTTCCTCCCCTCTCCCCCTCGCTGCCCCACCCCGGGTACGTCTGTGGTGCCGTTGGTCCCGCTTGTTCGGTCTCTGGGAGCCTGGCTAGGTCTTCCCAGGCCGTCTCGCTGGCTCATCCGTACTATCAGACTCCAGGCCGCCCAAGTACAGGGGCATCAGGCCGCCCAAGTACAGGGGCATCCTCTTCACCACTGTGCGGAGTTGCGATGCCCATGTCTTGCGGTCCGAGATCGATGTCCTGCTGGCGAAGGACGCGATCGAGCCGGTTCCTCCTGCCGATATGAGGTCGGGGTTCTACAGCCCCTACTTCATTGTACCCAAGAAAGGTGGTGGGTTAAGACCAATCTTGGACCTGCGCATTCTGAATCGGGCCCTGCACAAGCTCCCGTTCAAAATGTTAACGCAGAAACGCATTTTCGAATGCATCCGTCCCCGAGATTGGTTCGCAGCGATCGACCTGAAGGACGCGTACTTTCATGTCTCCATTCTCCCTCGACACAGACCGTTCCTACGCTTTGCATTCGAGGGGAGGGCATATCAGTACAAAGTCTTGCCCTTCGGGCTGTCCCTGTCGCCTCGCGTCTTCACGAAAGTCGCGGAGGCAGCCATTGTTCCGCTCAGAGAACGCAGCGTTTGGATTCTCAACTATCTCGACGACTGGCTCATATTGGCCCAGTCCCGGGATCAGTTGTGCGAACACAGGGACCTGGTGCTCTGTCACCTCAGCCTGTTGGGCCTTCGGGTCAACCGAGAGAAGAGCAAACTCTGTCCCACACAGAGGATCTCTTATCTCGGTATGGAGCTGGATTCGGTCAACCGGACAGCGCGCCTCACAGAGGAGCGAGTCCGGTCAGTGTTGAACTGCTTGAATACGTTCAAAGGCAGGACAGCGGTCCCACTGAAATATTTTCAGAGGCTCCTGGGGCATATGGCATCTGCAGCCGCGGTAACGCCGCTCGGATTGCTTCATATGAGACCGCTTCAACGCTGGCTTCACGACCGAGTCCCGAGATGGGCGTGGCAGAGCGGCAAGTACCGGGTCTCAGTTACTCCTTACTGTCGCCAAACCTTCAACCCCTGGGCGGACCCTTCGTTTCTACAGGCGGGAGTGCCCTTAGAACAGGTGTCCAGGCATGCTGTGGTCTTCACGGATGCCTCATCCACGGGCTGGGGGGCCACGTACAACGGCCACACAGTTTCGGGTCTGTGGACGGGGCCCCAACTGTGTTGGCACATCAATTGCCTAGAGTTATTGGCAGTACGTCTCGCCCTGGGCCGCCTCAAAAAGCCGCTACAGGGCAAGCACGTACTGGTCCGTACGGACAGCACTGCGGCCGTTGCGTACATCAACCGTCAGGGTGGTCTACGCTCCCGTTGCATGCTCCAACTCGCCCGCCATCTCCTCCTGTGGAGTCAGAAGCGTCTGAGGTCGCTTCGGGCCATTCACATCCCAGGTGCGCTGAACCAGACAGCCGACAAGCTCTCTCGTCAGCCGACATCTCCGGGAGAGTGGCGACTCCACCCCCGGAGTGTCCAGCTGATATGGGACCTCTTCGGAGCCGCGCAGGTAGACCTGTTTGCCTCTCCGGACTCGACCCATTGCCAGTTGTACTATTCCCTGACCGGGGGCACCCTCGGCACGGATGCACTGGCGCACAGCTGGCCCCGGGACCTACGCAAATATGCGTTTCCCCCAGTGAGCCTTCTTGCACAGACACTGTGCAAGGTCAGGGAGGACGAGGAGCAGGTCTTGTTAGTTGCGCCCTACTGGCCCAACCGGACCTGGTTCTCCGAACTCACACTCCTCGCGACAGCCCCTCCCTGGCCGATCCCCCTGAGGAAGGACCTGCTTTCTCAGGGGCGGGGCACTCTATGGCACCCGCGTCCAGACCTCTGGAAACTCCATGTCTGGTCCCTGGACGGGACGCGGAGGTTCTAGGTGGCCTACCACAAGCTGTGGTAGACACCATCACTTCTGCTAGAGCCCCCTCTACGAGGCGCCTCTACACGTTGAAGTGGAACCTGTTCGTTGAGTGGTGTTCTTCCCGCCGGGAAGACCCCCGAAGGTGTTCGGTTAATGTCGTGCTTTCTTTCCTGCAGGATGGGCTGGAGCGAAGGCTGTCTCCCTCCACCCTCAAAGTGTACGTCGCCGCAATAGCGGCGTATCACGATGCAGTGGAAGGTAAGTCCTTAGGAAAGCACGACTTAATCGTCAGGTTCCTCAGAGGTGCGAGGAGACTGAATCCTCCTCGTCCAACCTCGATACCCTCTTGCCTAGCCCTGGTGCTCAGAGCACTTCAGGGCCCGCCCTTTGAGCCTTTGCAGTCTGCAGAGTTAAACATCCTGTCCATGAAGACAGCGCTCCTGACTGCATTGGCCTCAATCAAGAGGGTGGGGGACCTGCATGCACTTTCGGTCAACGAATCGTGCCTAGAATTCGGGCCGGCCTACTCTCACGTTGTCCTGAGACCCCGGCCTGGATATGTGCCCAAGGTTCCTACCACTCCCTTCCAGGATCAGGTGGTGAACCTGCAAGCGCTGCCCTCGGAGGAGGCAGACCCAGCCCTAGCTTTGCTCTGTCCCGTCCGCGCCCTCCGTGCCTACGTAGACCGAACTCAAAGCTTTAGAACCTCAGAACAGCTCAGCAGGCCAGCAGAAGGGAAAGGCTGTCTCCAAGCAGAGGTTAGCCCACTGGATAGTGGCTGCTATCGTCTTGGCTTACCAGTGCCAAGACGTGCCTTGCCCGTTCAGGGTGCGAGCGCACTCCACAAGGAGTGTAGATTCCTCCTGGGCGCTGGCTCAAGGCGCCTCGCTGACAGATATATGTAGAGCTGCGGGCTGGGCGACACCTAACACGTTCGCTAGATTCTATAGCCTCCGTGTAGAGCCGGTATCTTCCCGCATCCTCGCCCCTAGTGGCCAGTAGCGCTAAGTGCCCGTTCTAGTGTCGGCTTGCAACGCCACTCCCGCCCTCTGGGCCGGATACGTGCGTCTATTATCTCCAGTTGTGTTCCCCGGAAACGGCTAACCCTGTCGAGCTCCTCCGTCACCCCTTCGGTGTCAGACGTTGCGGCCGTCTGACGCCAGGCCTGCACCCGTATGCTTGTGGAACGTGTGTGTAGGCTGGGTGCCATATGTAGCGGTTCCCTAACGGCAACCCCATATGTGTATTTTTCCACGGTACCAGCTACCCTATTTGGCTAGCCCCGTGTCTTTCCCTTGACAGAGCCCGCTGGTGGTGTTCTTCCCCCCTGGGACCAGGCTGGATCCACCCCAGAGACTGCCATATGTAGTACTACCCTGTTAGGTTAGTCCTTATGTGTATTCGCCACCTCTCCTTCCTCTGAAGGACGTGGCTCCGCAGCGGGCCATCTCCACGAGACGGGCACGCTTTCCCAGCGTTATCCAATAGTCACACTGAGTGGGTCTTGCAGGAACAGCAGTGACTGACCTTCCCTGCCGGGAGCCCTGACTCCCACTCCAACATAGGTGTGGTCCAGCGAGCTCAGGCAGGGCGCTGGAAGGGCCAGCATCCCTGGCGTGTTGGTAGGGATCCCAATTCGTCGGTCAGTTCCGACGTACGTCGAACGTGACCGACTGAAAGGGAACGTCTCGGTTACGTATGTAACCCTCGTTCCCTGAAGGAGGGAACGGAGACGTACGTCCCGTCGCCAGGTGCTGTGCTTCAGCTGAAGGCCGAGTCACTTGTCTCGGCTCCTCAGTTGAAAAGCGATATGCGGTGCTTCCACTTCCGTATTTATACCCGCGATGCGGGGCGGGTCGTGGAATGCGTCAACCGCATGCCAATCCTCATTGGCTCGTTTTTTAACACTCGAAGTAGATTGGTCTCCGAAAATAGATCCCAATTCGTCGGTCAGTTCCGACGTACGTCTCCGTTCCCTCCTTCAGGGAACGAGGGTTACATACGTAACCGAGACGTTTTGTCAAAGACTATGGCTGAACCCGAAACCTAAACCTTCAATCACTATTCCCTACATTAGTCCACTAATACAGTTCACTTGAAGGAGTGAATGAAAACAAGTGAGTGAATTCGGACAGCCGTTGAGTGTACATCGGCTGTACACTCGTTGCGGTGCAATGTGGGATACAATGAATGCACTCGATAACGTCCACTATGGTTTTGGACACCACTACAAATGGCTGTCCCTTCAAATAATGCCCTATTTGGGGGTTTAGGGGGTGCTTTCAGATTCAGCCTACATCTGGATCGGATTCAGAACCATGATCAAAACATAGAGACAGTAGACCGAGTCCATCAACACCCCCAAAGCTTCACAGTCCTATAGCTCGTTCTGGGTCAATATTTTATTCGGTAACATTAGGCAGTTTTGATTTATATGCTGTTTAATATTGATGATCACATTATTTTACATATGCATCTGCTTACATATGATATTGCTTGTTTCTGCTTCTTCTTCGCCTGTGTTTTGATCAGGAGATTCTGTACTCTTTCAGAAGATGTGTCATAGTGCCCCCTACCGTATAACAGTGAAAACAGAAAGCCAGAAATATCCGTCAATGGCAGGGAAAGAGTTAAGTCATTTTGGATAACAGGGGCTAATCTATACATAAATGCAAATTAAAAATGTTTAGCAGCACAAACATTGATTTTTAAAACAAATTCAAAAATTCTGATTCAAAAATTTAAATAAGGATAAGCCATCACTGCATATTGGGGCATATCACGGGACAGTGATAGGAACTCAGTTATAAAAGTTACTAAAGTTTTCCTATAGGGCCATTTTCCTAGTTGCGTTCGCACCGTCAGTAGGAACTCTGAAGTGACGTAAGCCGGCCAACAGCGACAACATTTAAGCGCGGCATTCAACAACATCAACAACTGGAGCTGTGTTTGTGCTGTGTGTCGTGATGGAATGTAGACGTAAAAGTTATGTGATTGAAAGAGCAAAAAGGAGGGCTAAGAGACGAAATCTCCTACAACAACTTGCAGTGCTACATATCATCGAGGCTGAGAAAAGAACACAACGGCGCAGACAAATGCGGCATGTAAATGCCTTCAACATTAGCTTTTTGTATATTTATGTGCCATTAACATTAGCTTTCTGTATGTTAGTTTGTGGAGTAAGTATATGTAAACTATGTGTTTACATGGCTTTTTAAAAATGGCGCGTGTTGGTGTTTCATATGGCATGCGTTTGACCAATAAATGTAAACTTATGTCACTGGTAGCTCCTATTGTGCTGGGTTAGACTCTACTCTGAAGTAGGGGCTAATTTAGTCCCCCCCATTAGGGATGTTAATGATTAATCGATGATCGATTAATTGTCAATAAGACATTTAATCGATAAAACTTTTCGATCATCGATTTAGCAGCGTGCTGCTCAACCGCGAAACACGGGAGGAAAAATTAAGCGAGCACGCCGGAGTCATGTTTGGGACCATTTTACAGCTGGAGTTACACCTTCATCATGACTATGAGTTTGCGTGTGCATTTGCAGCCTTTTGTTTTGTGTAGGGCTGCAACTAACGATTATTTTGATAATCGATTAGTTGGCCGATTATTTTTTTTATTAAATGATTAATCGGATGAAAAGCCTCTTTTTTTTTTTATTGACAAAACACACTATTCCACATCCTGTCCAGTGCTGTCCTTCAAACAAACATGTCAGCTGTGCTATGAAAACATACATAGTGAATATATCTACCATTACATAAATTAACTATGGTTTTACATTGAATAAAACAAACAAAAATAATAATAATAATAATAAATAAATAACAGGGTTATTGTAGTTATTCAATGGTAACCACAAATTAACCATTATTTTGCTTCAAATCCATAGTTAGATCTATATGGTATTTGTGGGGTTATACAAATGGTAATCAATACGGCAAAAAACATGGTTTTACTATAATAAAACCATGGTTAATTTTCGTAAGGGTATGTTTGTGCTATACATTATGTAAAAAAAAAGTTGCTAAGCAAAAGGAGTTTAAATCACTACATTAAAATGATATTAAACAAAAACAAAAAAAACACAAACTCAGTGTTACCAGATTAGACGAATGTTCTGCAGGAACACACACACACACACACATTCGCTCTGGACACAGTAACCTGTTACTGTCATTTCTTTATCCTGTAAATAGGCTTCAAGAAACGTCTAACATTTATATTCAATTACACGCTGTTATCCCTTTACAGTTAGCCTACTACTCTCATAAAATACTTGAATTACACGTTGACTTTTAAACCTAAATTTAGCGTCCAACAGCAGATATTTCAGCTAAATGAGTGTTTTTGCGCTGAATATTTGTCTCCCTCTAGACTGCGTTCTGTCTGTTTGACGCGCATGCGCGCGCCCGCCGCGCCGGCGCTCGTTCAGTGAAGTTTAACACAGACTGTCAGGACGCGCTTTCATGCAAAATGGAAATACTCGCGTGAATTTAGTAGCATTTACAGATGAGGAAATACTTACTGTTCTCTATATAGATCAGTGTAAAAGACCTGTAAAAGAACGTTTTGCACTGAGGACGCAGACGCACACACACATCTGTCAAAGTGCATGACAGGGTATGTTAAACGCTAATGCATTCGCTTGAAGCTTAAAATAAACAATTCTCATGTTTTGGGCACTTGGATCATGTCCACTCCACTATTTCTAGATGCACATTTTGTCTATAGAAATGTGTTATTCAGTGTAATTTGGCGCGACTGGTTGAAGCTTTGCGTACAGAGGGCAGACCCGACTAATCGATAATGAGAATCGTTATCGATGATTTTCACTATCGATTATTATCGATTTTATTGATTAGTTGTTGCAGCCCTAGTTTTGTGCAAATGCATGTTGTAATATTGTTTATTTTGTGTAGGCCTATCTATATCTGATTTATCTCACAGAGGATGCATTTTGTTAAGAATTAGAGTGGTAGGAAAGCGTGCCGGTGATGATCTTCAGCACGCAGCTCAAACAGCAATGCACAACTAATAATGACTATGATTGGGACTGTCATATCACATAACATTAGAGCAATATTGTAATAAAACATAGTGAATTATTTTTGTTTAGTTGCCTGTTTCATCGCGTTGCTCCAGGAAGAGCGCGTCCACAACATGAGTCACGCATTCTGACTCGCACGTAACTTAGTTCAAGTTCACTTGTACATTTGCGTCGTTTTGTGCAGATATAATTTGTAATATTGTTTATTTTGTATATATATGTGATCTATCTCATATAGGATGCGTTTCTTTGAGAAAAATAACACACTAGCAAAGTGCTCTATTTTAGAAATCTATTACAGTAATGAGAATGAGAATTTTTAATGCAAAAAAAATAGGATTAATTTCCTTTATGCAAAATATAATAAATTACTTTTTCCTTTGATTTGAGGGTGAAATATAACCCACACATTTCGTTTGTAAGTAAAATATTAATCTGCAAGAAATTCTAAAACTATTCTGTTTGTCTCCGAAGAACAAAAGTGAGATGCATCAAAGATTAGCATCAAAAACATTTCCACCAAAAATACAGTATGTGTTTGGAAAAGTGTTACACAACAGATATCCAAATATAGTGAAATATACATGTCTATTTTCATCTAATTTCCGGATGCCCTAAACGGAGGAAGTATTATAATTGCTTTAAATCTATTTTTACAGATTAGCTATGTGAAACAATGCAGTAGATGAACATGAACAATTGAGGTTTGAAAGTAGTAATAATGTCATGAAGCCATTTAGTAGCAAAGCTATTTATCTAATGTCTACATCTGCCTCATTATGTGCTTTTTCTTGCTCTCTGTAAATAAATAAAAAAAAACTGAGGAATTATTAAAATGTTTTCTGGAAGAGATCTCGGCAAATATCTCGGCCAAAACCCACAAAACATCTGGTCAGTATGCCTTCATCAATCTTGCCACTGATTAACTGCAGTAATTAACCGTAACCCTCTCTGAACCATGAATGACATTGTGTCTGGGTTTCCTCCATTTATTTCAAACTGGACCCTGCTATGAATGTCCCAGTACAGTGTCTATATCCCAGCTATGTGAATAAGTCTGGCTGTGTTCCGGGGTGGAGAGTGTTACCAGTTGACCGGGAGTCAACTGAACAACAATAAGGCATTATTTACCCTGGCCACAGCCAAAGGAGTGGTGGGACTCAGTGAGAAAAGTTCTCCCAAAGCTCAGCACTAATAGTATTGCTTATTGCATACACTCTTATGCGGATTTGCTTTAATTACAGAGTGTGTAAAAACCAGGCAACTATTGACTAAGCATACTCTGCTCCAGCGGCCACAAACGCTCAGCCGTAATCGCAGCCACATCCGTTAGAGGGAGAAGCCAGATTGATTCAACAAGAAGAGAAGATTGACAAAAGCGCAAAGTCTAGGGAGGTGCCGATACAAATTAAGATGTCGCCAGACAAAAATGGAAGATATCCACAATGAGATCTATATGAAACATACAACTTCACTGATTCAAAAGGATTTAAAGGCATAGTAAATAAAAATTCTGTCATCATTTACTCAGTTGAATGGTCGTTCCAAACATATTTTTTGTATAATGCTGGCAGTGAACTTTTTTTATACTCACTATTAAGGCTTGTTCATACCAAGACGAATGTTCAGTGCAAAAAACTAATTTAGTGCGATAAACATTTTACTTTGAATAAACAGCTGTTAATGTCTGTTCAAGCTGACATGAACATTCGCATGCCATCAATGTAATGGATTTTTTTTTTATGGAGAGGTGTTCTAATTTCTTTTCTATTGCACTGCAAATAAAACTGGCCAACCAGATTTGCATTTTTGGTCACATGCCTAGAGCCGCAGCTTTTACATAAAACTACAACTTGATGGCACTAACAAACATTATTTTCCTGAGCGACAGACTTGAAAAGAAAGATGTTCAATCCATTTTTATTGCTTTCATTCTTAAAAAGTAAGTATAAATATTTCTGCAAAGCAGTTTTACAGAGAATATTATGGAAGCTTTTTTCCGCCACAGAATAAAAAATAAAAAAGGTAATTGCGACTTTTGATCTCATAATTCTGACTTGTTTTCTCGCAATTGCGAGTTTACATCTTGCAATTCTGACTTTTTATCTCAAAATTGCATGGTCAATTTATAAAGTCGCAATTGCGAGAAAAAGTCAGAATTGCAAGATATAAAGTCAGAATTGCGAAAAAAAAGTCTTAATATATTAAGTTTACATCTCACAGTTCTGACTTTATATCTCACAATTGCGAGTTTATCTCGCAATTCTGACTTCATAACACACAATTCTGAGAAAAAAAAGTCAGAATTGCAAGATTTGAACAAAGTTGCAAGTTGTAAACTACAAAATGAAATAATTTAATTGTCAATAATATCCAAGTGGGCACATGTGTTTAAATGTGTTTAAACATTTTAATTGCGGTCTAAAGTTAATACATTAAATTTGAAAGTACTAAAAATGCATTCTGTAAAAAAAAATCTCGCAAACATAGTCGCACAATATGACGTTCGATGATACAATAACATCCTTCAAATAAGAAATTGAATCAGAAGTTATGTTAAAACAGAATATCAGTTGATCTTGTTAAGGTTGATTTTTTTACTTCTTTTGCCTTAGTTAAATAAGGCATCAGAGTTACGTTTTAACTAAGTGTAATAGTGCAAAATATTTAATAGTATGTAAGTTGCAACTTAGTGCCCCTTTACATCGAAATTAAGCTAAGCTGTAACTTCCACACAACTGATGCAACTTGGTTTACAGGAGCACACAAGGAGAAGTTTAGCATAACGTTATTTTCAAATAAGCACATCAAGATGCTTGTCTGTAAAATACTCTTTTAGTTATCCACAGGAAAAAAAAAATGGGTTTCAAAATGGAAATCAAAATGGGTTAGGAATGATATGCGGCTGAGTTAATTTATTTGTCATTATGAGTGAACCATTCCTTTAACAAATCTGCAGATAACCTAGTACTAGCTTTTGACAGAAATAGCCATGCATTGGCTTCTAGTTATGCTTTTTGTCATTGTGTTTGTGTTGTGACGAGTGTGTTATTGGGGAGGTGGACTAGTCTCTGGAGATCTACGCTGCAGCTGCTCAGGAATGTGAGCTGTTCTGCTTATCTCCAGCTCTTCTGAGGACGGCTTATGTTCTGCTATAAGCCATCGCTCCTAGCCCGCTTAGTAAACAAATACACCCTTCCTCTGTATGGATTCACTTTATGTATTTTGGATTGGCCCTCTAAGACCATCAAACAATTCAAATGGTCTCCACATTTACAGAGTGGAAACAGAAAAATAGAGCGAGGCAGGCCCAGGCCTGGTGAGACCTCCAGGAGGCATCGTAAACTATTAAAGATCATCCTTAAAATTGTTGTTTCTGGGAAACTATACGCACAGCACGGCCACTTGATCTGCTGCCAGGAATCTCATTAAAACATCTCGTACAGAAAAACTGGGGCAACAGGAAGCTTATCAGCACCCATCTTATTTTCAGCCGTGAGGAATTTAAGACACATCCCAGCAACATCAATCTCCCTGAGGAATGTTGAATGCCGCCCAGCTCTTGGGCAGTATCTCTTGGGGGTATCTTTCTTGGGTTATGAACTGAAATGTTCTTATGTGGGGCGGGTGTGTGAAACCTGAAAAATGTGTACATGAGATAACAAGCTCACTAATGGAATGATATATAACGATGTTGTGTGTGGTTATATGTGCTGAAGCTCGCAGGACAAGCCCCACTGTTCTTTGGGATGGTTCTGTGTGTAAATGAAACAGCCCTCCCGCTCTTGCACAAAGAGACATCATTATTCCTCCTGCAGATTCTTTCACTTGCAAAATCCCAGCGAGCTTCCCTTCGTGGCTGAGGTGGCTTTTCACAGATGAAATATGACTGATCCTTCACTTAAGGAACTGACATTTAAGAAACATAGATCTTGTCCTCTGACAAAGCTCTCATATATGTGTTACAAAATGCATTGAAATCCATTGATTAGATCCTGACCATCACGGGGGGAAAAAATGATCAATCAAATGTCCACTTCATGTCCTGAGGGTGAAAAAATACAACAACAACAGACTATAAGATGATCGTACCATGTCAAGAACATATCCAGGTTACATTTCTATGGAAGCCTGTAAATTTTAAACAAAAAAGTAATGTGACGTACTGTATAATATAGGGGTGGGAATCTTTAGGCACCTCACGATCCGATCTGATTCCGATTCTGGGAGTCACGATCCACTTCCAAAACAATTCTTAATCTACTTTCTTTTTTTTTTATTAAACAATTAGTTTACCGACTTGAAAACCTTAAAAAAAAACTTATTTAATTACATATGTAATTATAAGCACTTTTAAAAATAATTACAAATTTATTAAAACAATTGCGAGCGCTCTTCACAAAGCACACATGAACATTTGAAATTGAAAGCAGCATTCAGTCAGTAAATTTCATATTTTTAATATATAAGCCCACTGCATTCCAAACAACATAAATGATGCCTTTGTAGAGCATTTGTAAGGAAAATACCGGTGGGCGAGACCGCAAGCATAAGCGTAACATCAAGCAAAGCGCGCTTTTCTCACAGCGCATCCTATGCAATGAAGCCCGCGAATGTCCTTGTAATTCGTTTCAACCTTTCTGAACTTTATGAAATATTATTTTATGGAAGGTTCGAGTGGTGTGTGTGCAGAGGTGGACTTAACCATTAGGCAAAGGTAGGCGACCGCCTGGGGCCCCCGATAGCCAAGGGCCCCCTAAAATGCTTTTTGTATACGAGATGCTTGTCAGCGCGGTTCACTACCACGACAACCGCCTGCACGTCCGCGTTGAACGTGCATCTTGTAGAAAGTGTAGGGCCCTATGATTTCTGCGATTCAGAAAACGCGTACAGGATCACGAAATCCATTCATAAAAACGGAACGTCACGGAATGAATGGCACAGACGCACGGTTTCGTTTACTACTGAAGCACGCGCGACGCTCGCCTGCACAATTCATTCACACCGAGACACAAAACATGCAGGATTCATATTTAAATAGTATTTTTGCCGTTTAATATTCACATACACTAGTAGTCCATATCGCGTTTTGATTGAAGTGTGCTGACTTGCATTGGATTTATTCATCCAAAATTTGACAAATTCCGTGACATTCCGTGCTAAACAGAAAATTCCATTTTTATGACTGGATTCCGCGATTCCGTCCGCGATTTCTGCATCGCGTAAATCATAGGGCCCTACACTTCACGAGCATTGTACCGTTTCATTTGAGAGAAACTATCATCATAACATATACACACAGAAAAAGGTCTTTAAGGCCACCCATCAAAATAAAAGTTTGGACAGTATAGTGTATGTCTTAATGCAATGATTTTAACAGTAGGCTCGGCCTAAACTTCTGTTGTGTAGCACTTTGAATGTACAAAAATTAAAGGGATCTACAACATGACAAAAGCAATTATTTATAACATGTACATGAAAAATCAAAAAAAATTGGACACAACTATGGGACAAGGTCGTGCAGCAGCAATCATCACAACAGTGAAAGGAACCTCAAGGTTGTAAATGTGCAATTGTATAGGGCCCCATTCCTGTATTTTGCCTGGGGCCCCCAAATCACTAAATCCGCCCGTGTGTGTGAGAGGAATTGGAAGCAAGCAGAATACGGGTGTTTCTAGAGCACATGCAGCGCGTCACGCATCTGCGGTTAAAAACTAAGCTCAGAATCGATTCTGAAATTAGAGAGATTGAATTGCGATGCATCAATTTTTTCTCCCACCCCTGTAAAGTCACAATTATGAGAAATCAGAATTATAATGAGATTTGTATTATGTATACTTATACTATATATCTCATAGTATAACCTTATATTGCAAGTGCAACTTTATTTAAATATATAAATAAATATAAAGTCGCAATTGCGAGATTTAAAAATCATATTGTGGGATATAAAGTCACTTTGTAAGCATATAAAGTTAAAATTGAGAGGCAAAGTCACAATTAAAAAAATATATTCACAATCATGACACTAGAGAAAAGAAAATAACTTTTTTTTTTAAATAATTCAAAATCATATAGTTTGTTGTAATCTGCTTTACTGTAATGAAAATAATGTCACAATGCAAAAAAAGTCTTAATAGCTAAATTTTCTTTATGCAAAATATAATGTCCTATTGTTCTGTTGATATTGAGAAGAAATATGATCCAAAATACAAAGCATGCTCTTTGGGAGAATCACCCAGTTGTGGATGCACAGCCTCTGCCAATACTAGTACCAATGTTATTACTCAATTTTTATTTTCAGTTTTAAACCAAATACCTTAATTTGGAATGAATTAAGCTTTCCTATAAATCATAAAAATATTCGAGAAGTTTTATGAAGATTACTCAACTTTACTACACTTGATATAAAAGCGACCCACCCTTTTTTGTGTGAATGTGAAGATTATGGTGAGTTTGTCAGGAAGGAATTTATGATGGCTCTGACTCAACAGCTGTGAAGCTGGATTGCTCAGACAGATCTGCTGGTCTGGGCAATGAGATCTAGTGTGGTTTCTTGGTGGGGCAACAGCATCAGCCTTCAACAAAGCAGCAATACAGACTTCCTGTCCATGAACTCTCCGCAGCCTTCAAGCTAAGTAATGTTTGTGTCCAATCACAGTATGACCAGAGCAGCCTTCCCGCTAACGGCGAGTCTTGGGATTTTGGCAGCCTTACTGACAATGGATCCATTCCATTTTCTTTGGGGTTTTTTGTATGTTAATGTGCTAGTCTCACACACATTAAAGCCAGTTTTCCTTTCAATTTTCCTCATATAAATGCTAGTAGAAGGAAATTACATATAAGCACAAATCACATCACTCAACCATTAAACTCAAATCACACAAATTTATCAAGATCCATTCAGCCAACTCAATACAATTCCTTAACATTTATCACATCCAATGGTCATACGGAATTCTGACATTAATTTAGGGTTGCATTCTGACAAAAAGTCTTATGCTCATTTCTCATAGTCAATGCCAATACTTTTCCCTAAAGAGATCCTCTAATAGACTACAACCGAGAGCTGAAGGGCCGCCATCACAAACCTCTCAAGAGCCAAAGGAACAGAGTGAAGACTGGCGAGATCCAGGCCAAGTTCCTCACAAAGAGAACTCCACAAGTATGTCAAACCTGATGAACAAGTTCTCCAGCATGATTTCAGATGATCCAAAGAGCTTCTGGAACTTCCATTGAGGTGAAGCCACAATATGTAATGCTTCGCCACTAGAGGTCGCTTATTCAAAACAAAGGCGTAGCTTGATGACGCCTGAATTTTTAATTTAATGCCGCAGGCGACCGCTTCCGCTTCTTCCGCTCATGCGTATGTGGGGTAACGCGGCACTCTGTTGAGTGTGTTGAAAGTTATGTTATAATGCTACTCTGTGCGTTCGCTCGGCAGCTACTATGAGACACTTGTTGCACACTGCAGTAAGGCAGTGTGCAGTGTGATATTAGGCATGGTAAAACATGGTACTCGCGGTAAATCAAGAAAACGAGATTTAAACAATAAGACTAACTTAGTTGAGCTATATAACAACAATTAGTTTTCTGTCGATGAATGTATCCAAATAGCTGGCCACCTGTCTAATAAAACACACACACATTTGGGATAATGTAAGAACATAAGTCAACAAAATATAAAACATTGTTCTAGTGGTTTTTGGATATTTTAATCCAAAAATATTACATATTTTTAACATCTGACTGAAAGTCACAAATTTACTGAAATATTTCTTAATTTCCTATCATAACATTTCTTTGGTATTAAATGTTCAAAATCCAGAATCTTCATGGAGTAATTTAGATTCTGAATCAATTAGATTCAGTGTGGTCTCTGAATTTTGGACCCTGTTTGGAGATGGTTTGTGAGATCTAGAGAGAGAGTTTCTGTTCTCAATAGCATGTCCTCTACTCAAGCCTCTGTAAATGTTTCATAGTAGGACTGGTAGAAAAGAGACTTTCTGTAAAGGGGGAAAAAAGAGCAGCATTTTCACAGGCGCACTTTTGTTTGGGGTAGAAACTAAGACTTGTAGGACAGGGTTATTGCTGGGTCTCTGGTCAATAGGGAACAGGAGTTACTCAGTCGGACAGTCTGAGCCCTGTAATGTCCTCCCACTCACAGGATTCTGAATGGACTCACAAACAAACAGGCCTTCACAGCGTATAGAGAACAAAACAGACTGAGGGAGGCAGGGGCACCAAACCTTTGGCCCAGACGGTCAGTTCAGTGTAACCCTTATAGGGTCAAAAGACTCATGTCACAGACCAAAATGGAAAAACAGCTGGGACAAACTCCACAGACGTCACGCATGTTTCATTAAGGCAATAATATGCAAATAATGGCTTTAAAATGACAGAAGAGCACTTAAAAAGGTTGAATGTTAAAAGATTCTTAGTTATTCTCTCTAAATGTCCTGATCTGACTCTATTCATAATCACTTTGATGGACTGGGTTTCATTTTCTCTGTCATGGTCTATCAGTTTATCTTTGATTAAAGTGCTGTGTTGTTGGTTCTTGGCTTTTCTTTTTATTCTGTTCTCACAATGAGAAAAAGACAACACTTGAGATCTGTTCACTTTATTCAATGAAAAAAAAAAAACAGCACTCTGCTTTATCTGCTCCCATAAAACCTAAATATATCATTTTCTTTACTTCTAATCCATAATAGCATACTATAGTATAAATCATCATTCTGGCCATCATCAGTTCCAAAATATAAAGACAGCTTTCTCAAAATCACTGTGACTAATTGGGCAGTATATCAAATTCAAAATCAACTTGAGGATTATACTGAATATCTTAAAGGTGCAGTGTGTGAATTTTAGCGGCATCTAGCGGTGAGGTTGTGAATAGCAATCACCCACTGCTCACCCCTCCCTTTCGAAGCACATAGAGAAGCTACGGGGGCCGACACAGGACAAAAATGTCGTCATCAGAGAGAGCAGAGAGTGACTAGCGCTCTGTAGAGAAGTTTGTCCGTTTAGGGCTACTGTAGAAACATGACGGCGCAAAATGGCGATTTCACTGTAAGGGGACCCGCGGTGTATTTAGATAGAAATGGCTCATTCCAAGGTAATAAAAACATAACGGTTCATTATGTAAGGTCTTTATACACCACTGAAAACATAGTTATGTATATTATATTGCATTTCTGTCAATAGATCCTCATAAATACTACACACTGCACCTTTAAACTTCTTAAACTTTTATCCAAAGAATATTACAAGTAAATAGTCTTGAGCATGTCCTTAATCAGGACCATCTGTGTTTCATCACAGTAGCAAAGGCTGATGATGTAAACCCACTTGTAAAGAAGAAACAAGGGGTTTTGGGGGCGGAGCTCTCTCCACAGATGAGCTCATCACATCAGAGCCAAAGACAGAACCTTATTTAGCAGATTACAGCCATCTGTTCTCTGCCTTTGAAATTAGTATGATCACAGCAAAAGATCAGGAGCCACTTCATCAAAATAATCTGAGATGCTTCAGACACTTTATGCTCCTAATTTCTGTGAAAAAGTAGATTTTATGAAAAACGTGAGCAGTGAGAAGTCAAACCATCTCATTGTGCCCTTTCCTCACAGGTTTCCACACTGTCTATCCCGTCCTCCATCCTGCACCACTGACCTAGATCTTCAGGACTCTCAACAAAGTTTAAAAATTTATAAAGATCCAGAAGTGCTGTGACAGAGACATGTATGTGAGTGGCATCGCTCCAGTGCGCAGTCAGAGCGATTAAAGTTTGAGAGACTCCTGTGCACAGCTTCTGAACTCATTAAAGTCCTGTGGCAACATACACGCTGAGATGAGATGCACATAAATAAGTCAAGCTTCCTCTGCTTTTCTGCACTCAGCAGGTTTAATTAAGGTTTCCCAGTGTCTAGCTTTAATGGCTAGGCCAACGATTTCCATCTAAATGACACTAAAATATTACTGTATTTCCCATAACCTCCTGACTATCAAATGGTAGAGGTTGTGGTTTTGATTCCCAGAGAACACACATACTAGTAAAATGTATACCTTGACTAGTCAGAAAGTATATTATTTAACACAACATATTTATTTATTATTATATGAATATACACCACTGTTCAAAAGTTTGGGGTTGGTTAGATTTTTTAATGTTTTGAAAAGAAATCTCTTATGATTTATTTGATCGAAAATACAGTAAATATTACTGTAATATTAACAGTAATATTATGAAAAAAAGTTGATACATTTTTTTTTAGGATGCTTTGATAAATAGAAAGTTCAAAAGAACAGCATTTATTTGAAAAGGAAATCGTTTATTTATAAATGGCTTTACTGTCACTTTTTGAGCAATTTAATGCATGCTTGCTTAATAAATGGTAAAACTGAATGAACAGTAGTGTAAACAGTATGAAAATAGATTTATTTATGTTTTCTAAATCATTTTCCCCCAAAAAATCTAGCTAAATAATATCACTATTTTTCAAAGGTTAGTCAGATTGAAGCTCCACTATAGCAGGCTACCCATGAACTATCACCACTTACCACAGGTAAATAAATCAGTTGTTTTATGAGAACACTCTTCCTGTGAAGAGTAAGAGTATCCAGATGGCACAGGTTGTCAGGAAATGTATTATGATTACACTCACCAGCTGAAACTCGCTCCGTCGCCCGTAGGCTTCCTGGATGCCACTGTCATTCCAGAGTGCCTTCAGGGCGGGGACGTATAGCTGAAAGGTGCAGGGTTCGACGGGCATGCCTGCTTTGTTCTCAAAAGACATCACAAACATGCCATGCTTCTCGTTCTCTGAGTTCTGCCAGGTAACGCCAAGTTTGTCTCGAGCATCCACCAGTACCCGCATCCCCTTTGAGGAAAAAAAGACAGAAGGAGAGAGAGATGAATGCCATGTTTGTATGTCAAAGGCGCATAACAACAGCAGGGTGTGTTCTCTGAAGCTGAGCTTCTATAACAGGAAGCTGGATGTAGCAATTCTTCTGGAGACAAAAAAAAAATAGGAGAAATGTCTTCACGTTACCTACAGCACACTTTAAACATGCTAAAATCTTGTCTCTGTAAATCTCTTACGCTCTGTTTCAAACCAGTTACCAAAAATATGTAAAATTTTTGGATTAAAATATGAACACTAGAACAATGTTATATATTTTGTTGACTTGTGTACTTACATTATCCCAAACGTTTCCAACAATGTTTAAATCCAGAGAAATAAGCAATTTTAACCAGGATACGGACCGTGTCCGTGTGTCGCCTATCCATGACATCATACCGGCGTTGCCCTCGATTTCCGGTTTTATTTTGTAGAAACCATGGAAACACCAAAGACGCTTTAATATATTATGTGTTTCATTAGACAGGTGAACAGCTATTTGGATACATTCATCGACATTAAACTAATGATTGTTATATAGCTCAGCACAGTTAGTCTTATTGTTTAAATCTTGTTTTCTTGATTTACCGCGAGTACCATGTTTTACCATGCCTAATATCACACTGCACACTGCCTTACTGCAGTGTGCAACAAGTGTCTCATAGTAGCTGCCGAGCGAACGCACAGAGTAGCATTATAACATAACTTTCAACACACTCAAATAATGTATCTAATATGACCGGAAGAAGCGGAAACGGTCGTCTGCGGCATAATAAAAGCTCCACTGCTCTCGAGCTGTGTGTCACGCTTGTCTCTCATCAGCAATTGCTCCAGCGGCCTCATTCCGCTCCAACAGCTTTATATAATACTGAATTTTTGTGCTGAACATTTATGTTGGTGTGGACAGGCTTTTATTGTAAACAAAATTGTCAGAGAGAGGGAAGAACATTTAGTAAAACTACTACTGTTGGTGCAAGAAACAGTTTTGCCTAGCATTATATTTGTATCTCATGATAAAAAATTAAATAAAAAAAATATCTAAAAGATATAAAATAAAGGCAAGAATATGGTCCATTTAAATACACACTACTGTAAGTTGATACAGTGATAAATCTGAAGGGTGCTTGTACTGCATTTGGGAGAATTGTTGCCACTCAGTCATGACATGTATTTCTAAAATACAAGATTTGTGCCTATGCCTGGAACACTCCACTCTAAAGCCAAAAATGAAAACATCTCCAAAAAGCCCTGTTAAGGACAGCAAATGCACTGAAACTAAACTTCCGCGATGAGCCTCCTCACTTCCAAGCATAACACTGAATACACAAAACCCTGAACTGAACCTCTGGCAGTAACCAGGAGGGTTGGGCTCTGTGGAAGAGCAGAAATATCATGAGACGCTTTGTAAATGTAACATAAGGCCATTGACTTTTCACAATAATAACTGCAGTACTATCAACCGAGACAAAATCCTGCTTTGCAGCACATTTCACCCTCCTTTTGTTGCACTGGAATAACATCCTGATGGTCAGGGTCCCAGAAGGGAGTCCTAGACCTCTCTCTCTGCTCTACAGGGCCACGTATGAATCATCGACACTAGCACTCAAAAGTGCCCTGGGCAAACGTATGCTACAGTAATTAGAGCGGCCAGCCAGATTTTGCCTCCAAAGTAGATAAAGGGTCCCTCAGGCACAGGTGCTTAATGGGATTTGACCCAGTGACCCGGACAAGTCCGTTTAATGCCATTCCAGCATTATAGTTCATTGGGTTGGGCGTAAAGGCAACAGAGACTCTTAGTCTGTCCGCATGTACGAGCAATCTGTATATCAGCATGAGACACATGCATTGCAAAACCAATAAAACAGTGGGACAGCGACAGGAAATTAATGTGGTACAGTCCTGTCTCCATCAAATCCATCAGATTTCCCCACCTCCCAAAAGATTTCCCAAGCCATCAAACAGTTGTTCATACTTAAGGGCCTCCTTGCTGGCTATGCTTAATGCTCTTAATAGTGTGCTTTGGTTCAGGGTTGTCAGGGTACTTTCCTAGGGGCCAAACTCACTCACACTTCTGCTTTTATTTGTCTCCAAGAGGCAGCCCCTCAAACCCTCCCAACCATCTCTGACCTTTCACCCACTTCTGGCCAACACTATCTGGGAAGCGTAGACGTATCCTCCTGCCTTCTTGGCTGGATCCGCTGACAGTCAGGGCGAGAGGAGAGAGAGTGGAGCGGAGAGGTCAGTTGCAGGGCTTCCAATCTCTTCCTGAGTCGTGGCGAAGTCCCAAAAATATCTCTGAAAACCACCAAAACCTCACCTCACCGTGAGTATGTCTCCTAGCGTTTCTTAAATGCCTCCTAAAAAAAAAGCATTTAGCCCTTGTTTTGAATGGCATCTTCCAAAGTGACTTGTTTTTTAAGTCTTCAGCAAAAAAGCCACAGACTTTTTCATGAGATTTTGAAGTCTAAACAGGACAATTCATGATATTCTCTTTGTTGTTTGTTGAAAAAGGAGGGGATTTCCTGAAGTTCAGTCAACAAAGAGCAAAAAAGAAATTCAGCGATATTGGTTTCTGCTGAGAGACACAGCTGACAGTGAATCCCAACCATTGGCCCTCATCTGACACGCATTAGACGGGCCCTGCGTGTCAGGCACAGTAATTACTCCAGTGGTGGTAATGGCAGTGCTATGATTTCGCAGCGTAAGCAGATGTGGGGAGCAATCCAGGCAGCCGCTCATGGGTTCCCCACCGCTGAGCAACCACAGCTAAATCAGCAACAACTCTTTAGCCATAAACAAGCCGCCTGTGAAGGAGCCTCCCAAGACTCCGGTCACAGAGGAACGCTCAGATTTATCACACAGGAAGATGGGCTTGATGTATGCTTGCTCCCTGTGTCACCCTTCAGCTACTTCCTGTATCCTCCCCCACAAACATCTTGCAAACAGGACGCATGAATTTAAACCTTTCGGTGTGGCACAACTTATTGGTTATTTGCTCCTCTGTACACGCTCTCCTTGGGATGACAACACAACAAAAACACATTCTGGGCAGTTACTGAATACCGCAACTATTTTCTCAAGGATGTAGTAAACAGAGATGCTTCACTGCCAGTGGTGTCCCATTGCACAAGAGAGCATAGTAATAGGGAAATTGACTCTTGGAGGGTTAGAGTGATGAGTGAGGGCTACGAGGGGTCAAACAGAGGTGAGATCTTATCGTGTCCCGACACGTCATGTCAGTCTCAGGTCAGACTTTAAATCATTTTCCCAAAGAGTTAACAGTAATGAATAGCTAGCTAGCTACTGATCTAGGAAGTAATAAATTCCCAGATATAAATTACACCACCTATCAAAGTGGGTTAACAGGGCAGGAAAGACTGACTGTGGTGTATGAAATAATTTATCTGGACATTAAAGACTGTACTCACAACACATTTAGCTTTTGTAATGCATATTTCTAAGTCAAATGACATTCAGTGGGAAATGGTATGGAATGGGGTTTGATTTTATCTATCTTGGATCGGATCATCAAACCATAAAAAAAACAATAAAACAACTTTTTAACTACATTAGTAACATGAACAAACAATGAAGACCAATAGTTGTATCTGTTACATAATGAACTGTGAACTAACATGAACAAGAGCACTGTTATTACATAACATTAACAAAGTAATGTTACAAAGTAAATAATACACAAAAGGCACTAAATGGAAGGATCTGGAGGGAGTTGAGAGGACTATCTCCTGGACTTTTGCCACTGTAAAGTGGCTGAAATGAAGATAACGTTATCTATAACCAATAATTTGATCAGCACGTAGGCTGAGATTCGCTCACGTGTTCATGTTTTTTCCACCCCTGAAAAAGCATGAACACGCAATGTCTGGACTGGGGTTGCTCCAAATTGGTATCAGTGAAACAAACATAACCAACACTGTCATCATCCTAAAGCCTTCAGAGGGATGGGCTGAACAACAGGGTGATGACAAACGGTCAGAGGGGAGATGATGGCACGACTAAATCGCCATTGTTTGCGCAATTCGCTGTCTGCACTGAGGAGAGGCATTTCCTCTGGCTCTGTGGACTGTGCTTGTACCAAGAGCCCATAGAGACCACCATTGTGGAGCTATTCCAATCTGACCTTGACTTCATCGCTGACAAACAAGGTCTCGGCATCCAATTCACACATCTTTTGGGCTGTGAAATAACGTATTATCACACGCTTTACTTTTACTAAAAAAAAAAAAAAAAACTAATTCTAATGTATAACTTTTATACTTCCTAAAAAAAAGAAGCTAGGATACCTGCATGAATTGTTCACAAAACCTCTTAATTAAAAAAAAACTTTGTACCATATTTCTGACTCAACATTAGAAACTCCATAAAAATGTTAAGCTTTTAGTCGAAATTTGTCATCTATATGTAAGTGTAATTTTAAAAAATTTACTTTTAGCAAATATACATCATCAAAATACACATTGTGGGGGAAATAAAATTGCACCACAAGGGCACATTAAAAAACGCTAGGGTTTTTGATTCAGCCAAAAAATATTCTGAATTGAATAAAAACAGTTCATTTAGATGTTACTGACTATATGAAGCACTTTCTTAGGCCAAGTGAAACAACCCTTGTGATGTAACAAAAGCCTACTGGATGTTTTAAAAAGAAACAAGCATCCGTTCATAAAGATGCCTTTTTCTTTTAATATTATGACATCCACATGTTGACATTTAAAATTTTGTGGCTAAGATTTGGACTTTAAGGTAGGGACACACCAAACCGACGCCAAAGAACTAGCGCTGATGAAAGCCGACTGTGCTGTCGCCTCGCGTCGCCTGTGTCGGGGGAAAAACAGCACCTGAACACACCAGAAGGACTACAGGCGACTGTCAACTAGCACGCACCTGCGTGTAAAGAAGATAAATGTCTATTTAAGCAAGCAGATATATTCGCCATTCAAAAAGGGAAAGCGAAACTAAGACTGCAGGTATACAAACCTGCTGATCACGTTCTTTATTCCACTCCGCTCATGTTATTATGAAAATATTCGTGCAGTGTTGCTCAGGTAAGATGACGTAAAGTTATAACAGCCTTCTGTCTGTTCAGTTTTTACTTACTTGCTCGCTTTCATCACTTTTGGTCTTATTCTCGTGCACTGACTCGTTCGCTAAGCTGAACAGCCAATCAGAGTTCTCTCTCTCATCAACGGCCCGACACCGATTCTACATGTTGAATCGGCCAAAAAAACAACAACGGCGTCCAACTAGAGCCAACGGTGCGGAACACACAGAAAAAACTAAGTCGGCCGACGCTCAAAAACGGCCCGACGTTGCCTGACGGCCAACCGTCAGCTTGGTGTGTCCCTGGCTTAAGGCGCGTTCACACAAAAGACGATAACTAACTATGAAATGTTACTAATTATTCAAATTTTATGAGAATAGAAAAGTCCACACTACAACTATAAGGTTAACGACACAAAGTAATGATATTGTTGGAATCACTAATGGAATGACCTTTTTCCAGCTGATGACTGATAAAAACCTTGACTGCCAACTGAATATAGAGAGTTAGTGCATTTAAAGTGTCATAACTGTGGCAAGTTTATAATATTGTTACTGTCCGCTGGTGTCTGTAATATTGTAATAGGCAGAGGTGGGAGTAAGTCACACATGTGCAAGTCACAAGTAAGTCTCAAGTCTTAACCTTCAAGTCTCAAGCAAGTCCAAGTCAATTTTTGTGAGAATCAAGCAAGTCAAGTCACTGCTTTATGTCAAGCAATTCAAGTCAAGTCGTAGCTTGGGTCAAGCAAGTCACTGGCAAGTCATATCAATTTTTGATGATTTAACTGAATTTATATATTAAAATAAGTTAAAACTACAGTAGTTATGGACTATGGGAGTTTTATTTGCAACAAACAAATTGCAATATGCATTTCTACTCAAAAGGTGTCAGCATACAACTGAGTTGTTAATACAATAAAAATCTAAAAATAAATAAAAATTAAAACTACATAAAATGTAAATGTAACTGAAATTAGGCCAATATATTGGGTGAGATACGTTCTCTTTGTATTATTTGAATTTTCTCTCTCCTGCTTGTCCTGTACAGCATGACCAGGTGATTGTTATATGACTCATTAAATAAAGAGAACTCAGACTGTGTTTGTTGCTCACACCCTGACGAAGGCTCATTAGCCGCAACGCTTAGGTGTGCAGTACTTGTCACCTGGTTTTAAAATATTAAAGCCATGATGAAATAAAGGCTTTTTATATTTTTTCAATAATATTCGAGTGCCTTGGATTATTGATTTTTATCAACTCTTAACATGTCCAAACAGGGGCGTATCCATCATTTCAGAAGTGAGGGGGACAGAATGTCAAGTGTTACACCAGTTTTTTCTGACCTTTGTCTAATTGACGGTTTTATTTTTAATCTTATATATTTTTGCTTAATTGGCTTAATATGCTATTTATGTAATCTATCTGGGTCTTTTTGACCCCAAATGACGTTTGCTGAAAAAATAAATAAATAAAAAAATTCATCGAAAATGGCATGAGACTTGATGTGGTGCTTGACATTTGCTAGCTCTACAAACAAAACAATTAATTGGAATGATACTGGTTGTATGTTAGCATGAGAAAAAGTCTGTAACATAATGTAATTTTTTAAACAAATGTAATATTACTCACTTTAATAATGTTTTACTAAAATGTTTTACATTTGTGCAGTGTTGGGGGATTTTTTATATAAATTCAATCAATGGGAGAATATAAAAATTACTTTTTGTTACATAATTTGTCAAAAATCAGCTCCAATGCAGAACACACACAGAAATGATGGAGTGACTTTTAACCCAGCCGTCCAATCACAGTGGAGGAGGGGCGGGACAAATACAACACTAACCAACCGCCATATTTTGCTTGTACAATGTCAACAGATGACAACAACAAGCATAAAAACGGAGCAAAATGATTGAAACCAAGAGCCAGAGCAAATATTTTACATTGTATCGACATTTTTATATAGAAACGATACAGAAACAAACTATCTGTTAAAGGGATAGTTCACCCAAAAATGAAAATTAGCTCATGATTTACTCACCCTCAAGTTATCCTTGAAAGTGCCTCTGCAGTTCAAAATGCTTACGCTACCAGTTACGCTCGTCAGACGTAGCATAAGCATTTTGAACTGCAGACGCACTTTCAACACTTTTTCCATCAATTGAATACGGAAGGCGATCGGCCGGAACTTTACTTTATAAAGTTTTAAATATGGATATTTTTCTTACACAAACGCATCGATTCGCTTCAGAAGGCGTTTATTAACCCAGCGGAGCCGTGTGGAGCACGTTATATGACGGACAGATGCATTTTTATGGACTTTAAAAACAGAACAACAATCACTGCCATTATAAAGCTTGGATTAGCCAGGACTTTTTTAATACAACTCCAATTTTATTCGTCTAAAAGAAGAATGTCATATACATGACTTGAGGGTGAGTAAATCATGGGCTAATTTTCATTTTTGGGTGAACTATCCCTTTAAATGAGATACCAGTAACACTTCCACGGATATTACGTATATCTCACACACACACACACACACACACACACAAAAAAAAAACGCTCTGCTGCCGAAACGCTCACAGTTAGGCGTCTTCAGCAAAACTGGCTAATTATTCAACAAGAGAAATAGGCAGAGTAATTCATCATTGTGCAACACAATTCGGATACCACATGTCAACTTTCAGTGCTTGACGTTTTCGTAGTGAAGAGTTACCGCTTTGAACTCATCGCGACCTCTTTGTATGAAAATGATGGATACAGCGCGGGTGCGAGCAGGGGCGTGCTGTGAGGCCGTGACCCGTGAGTGACTGATTACCATGGAAACTTGAAATTCACATAATCCTGGTACCCGACCTTAATTATTCTTGGCGTAGCGCCTTCCGTGTTTAGTCACGATTGTCAATGCTCTTACGTTAACACTTTCTGCTGCGTCACGTGGTTAGGTTGCGGTGCGTTCAAAAACAGATATTTATTAAACAAAAGACAAGTTATTTCGAGTCATTTAACTCAAGTCCGAGTCAAGTCTCAAGTCATGAATATCAAGTCAAAGTCAAGTCAAGTCTTTTATTAATATTTGTCAAGCAAGTCTCAAGTCCTAAAATTTGCGACTTAAGTCTGACTCGAGTCAAGTCATGTGACTCGAGTCCCCCACCTCTGGTAATAGGCCTTTGCTACTTTTTTCTTCCTAGACACTGATAATATAAGCCTTTCAAATCTACACAAGGTGTTTCATCAAGCTTTTTGACATCTACAGTTAATGAAACCAAGTGTGGTGACTGGTGACAAGAAGCCATGGTAAACCATTTAGAAACACAAAACTCTAGGCACATTCTTCATGCCCATTTGCTCTTTTCACTTGACTGGCAGGGCAGTGAGTGGACCATGTAATCAGTGCCAACACATACACTTAGGCCGTTTAGTGCGGCTAGTCATAAAACTCACTTCAAGTTCTCGTATACAAATAGATGCTCCAAAACACAGACCTCAACGTTTACCTCTGAAGCTAATGAAAGAGATCAGAACTACTAGTTACTTAGTTTGTGGTGAAGGGGTCTTATTGAAAATAAACTGAGATGACATCATCTGCACAAAGAAAGCTCAGTTCTGCAGCTTTGCTCCCCAGGTCCTCTGTGGGGTTAGATAGAAGACGATCTGATCTCAATCAGTCCTAGTCGAACAAAGTGAATCTTTTAGCTCTGCCTCAGTTGTGTCCCTGTATGACATTGTTTCCTGGAGTCACTCTTGTCCTGAAAACTATGGACAAAAGCTTAGAACATTTCACTGGTTTTGGGAAGGATGCATGATGTGATGCCTCAGTTCGTACGTATTTTTACGAGGAGGCTAATTCGTACGAATTCACGAGTTTACACGTACGTGAAATCAAATATAGTCATTTATGCGTATTTGCCGTGCTGTCCGGGGGAGGGCTCCGAGCTCGGAATTTGGCCCGAACCCAGAGTACTCCCCCTCCTTGACTGGGATAAAAACCAGCCAAGAGTGAGGCGATGGGGTGGTGGAGGGATGCTATGCAACTTGTCGCAGGACAGAGGTGAGAGACAGCTATATATACCGGCTTCCTCTTGCGCTGATTGGTTTGATTACCTAAACGTGCTCCTCCCGAACTTTGTTAATTAAACTTCATTTTGTACGAGCTCACTCCTACGAATTCGTATGATTTTTGCTAAATCGTACGTATTTGACGAGTTGCCCAATTCGTATGATTTCGTACGAATGACCTAACCTCAACCCCCGCCCCTAAACCTACACGTCACTGCGGTTTAGACAAATCGTACAAATTCGTACGAATTAGCCACCTCATAAAATATGTACGAATTGGTTGTGAGATAGTGTTGGTTTGGACAAGAATTATGGAGATGGAACATATGGACCTCTGCACTGACGACCTGAGAAACAGCCTTTTCCATATAAAGCAAAACTCTTCCACTGAGCCAAACCTCTGATCTGGCAGCACTGCTTTTGACCAAAAAGTGGGTAAGATAACAAGACCAAGCATAGGAATATTTATCATTTCAGTTTCCCACTTAATAAATGATCGCCATAGTTTGCCAGAATACAGACATATTTGTGTTCAGTTGAGCAGAAAAGCACTTTGTATTGAAGTTGGTTTGAAAAACTTTATAGCATTTTTAAAAACTAAAATTTAATGACTCTAAAAATGTCATGTGGTGTAACCATCACTTAAAACATAATTTTCTTTATACGTTGAATACATGCAAGTGTACAAATCTTAATGATATTCCATTTATTTGTGTTTCTCATTTGTTTGGACCATGTTTGTTTTACTGCATTTTTCTAACAAAAATGCATGTGGCAGCAGGAAACAAGCAGGTTTGGGCAAGGAAACGTGGCCTTGGTAACCTTAGAATAACCTTAGTTAATCTGACTCAACATAATTTTTAAGATGTTTTGATGCAATACAACAGTATATTAACATTAGTTCAATGATTAATGTAGTTGTAGTTGCATTTAATAAAATAATTTACAAACCATTTCAAGGTAATAGGTGCTTTCTTTTTTTACAAATATCATGAATTATTAATTCATAATTTATCATTACGTTTTGGGGAGTTGACCACATGACATTTTACAACCTGAACTAACCCAGCTTCGTAAAAAAAAGGTAAAAATGTCTGATATTGACCTTAACACACAGTCATGAAGGTCTGCAGGGCTGCTCCTCGCTATGATATAATTTCCTGTTTCCTGCATGTTTCTGCCTGTTGTATGAACAGTATTTTTAACAGTATAAGAATGAGCACCATGACACTGATCATATCATTTCAGCTCATCTAACATAAAATCAAAGCAACAAAAAAAGATGACAATGACAAGACAATGCACAATACACTGATTTTTTTTTAACAAAGGACATGCTCTAATATAAAAAACACCACAGAAAAAGTCTGACTCAGTCAACTGCTTGTTAAGCACACAGACGTACTGAACAACATGAAAAGAGTGTTAGAGCTTCGCTATCTCTATTGTAACGTGGAGAGCATGTATTGTGCTATCAGCAGCTAATCTCAAAGGCTTCACTATGATCACATCAGATGCATCACATCAGTAAACTTCCCAAACCTAATGTGAAACCAAGTAAGAGATTGAGAGAGGAAGACACAAGAGCATAAAGTACACAGATAGGGGAAAATAACAGAAGTCTTCTCTATCAGGGCATATTGAGACATCCAAAGACACGTGAGCTCAGAAAGCACATGAGCTGATCACAATGATAAGTCAGACACAGTCTCTCCGTTCATAACAGAGCGAGGGATGAACCTAGACAAAACAAAGTGACTCAATGTCCTGCTTAATTTTAAGGACAGCTAAACTTAGTCTTGTGGTAATTACGAGAGAAATGTTGAGATGCTGATTTGTGAAAAAAAAAAAAAAAAAAAAGTTGCTTCTATCAGAAAGGCCAAACATTGTTCCTTATGTTCCTCTCCAACTCCATACTATGAGCCCCAGTCCCATGTCATCTCACACACACATTCTGGGACGCATTTTCACTCTTTTCCTGTTAACTCTAAACTGTGAGTCAAGCCGCTGTTATTAAACACAAGCATCTTAAGTAGACGTGTTTTTATGGAAATGACCCAAGAATAATCCCCATGGATTTTGCTTTGCGGTAGAGCAGATGTCTAAAACAACCGTCACATGACTAACAGCAAAATGAATTAGTCAGATAAATAATACATTTTCACATGGCCTGGGTGTCTAATTAAACTGATCTGGACATCTAGATTTAATCTGATATAGGCCTATATGAAGAAAGAATTAGTTTGATAGCAACTCATGTTTGACAGTGTAAGACGGATCATGTACATGTGATGGGAGTTCATGTGAGCACTTTCTGATGACTGAAGCGCAGACGATGAGGAAGTATTAATTATGCTGAATGCAAAAATGCATTTATTTGTGTTTCTCATTTGTGAAGAGCATGTTTACATATTGTGACAAAGAGCCTGTCTCAGCAGGAAACAGGCAAGATTGGCAAGGAAACTTGTCCTAGTGACCTTATAATAACAAAATAATTTGACACATAATTTTAAGACAATTTGAATTTTGAGGCTATAGAACAGTATTACTTTATTAAGATTATTAATGCAGTATTTGCATTTAATAAAATCTATCTATTATTAACTTGAATAATTAATTAATCTGTCTGTCTATCTAATTAAGTTAATTATAAATATTGATTAAATAATTTACAAAACTTTAAATGGTCATGACAGGAGGAATGGATATATATATATATAGTGCTTGTATTGAGCATAATTTGACTAATTCCAGCAGGTTTCGTGCTCACACCAAAAGCACCACTGATCTATATTAGTGGCACTCACATAAAGCCGCATTGTGAGTTGTTTTTCATGGCTTATTGCACTTAAACAGTCAAATACACACAACATTATGTCAAAATGCCCGTCTTGGAGAGTAATCAGGTAAACACAGTCAGTTTGGAAATGCTAATAGTTGAGAAAGACAGGCATGTTGGATCCGCATAAACTCTTAAAGTGACAGCAAACCTGCTGCTGTCTGTCATGTTAATCAAAGAACGAAAGACAAAAAGAAAATCACTTGTGCTCTTTAAACTTTAATTGTAAGCTATCTAGTGTTATTTTTTTTTTACATTTAATTACTTTATTTAATTTCTGTAGTGTTTCTTACCTGAATACTAGCCTACTGTTAGACCAACCTGACAAACTGTCTCTTTATTCTAATCTACTTATTTGTGCTATGGTTTGAAGTTTATTTGAAATTTTACTTGTTTACTTTTTTTTTTCAACAAAATTACCAAATTGCACCAAAATTATCAAAAAAAATTATTAGATAATAATAAAAAATATATGTATGGCAGTTTTCCCCGTGGTATCGAAAATGGTATCGAATATCGATATTTTTCAAGGTATCATATCGAAGTTAGAAAATCAAGTATAGTGACAACACTATGGGCCTATATATGATTATATAATTTATCAAATATTTTTATATTTATATTTATATCTGTAACATTTAATCAACATATCTATCTATCTATCTATCAATAACTTGAACAATCGATCTTCAAGATCTAGTCAAGTCCGCTTTTAAAGTTAATTCAACTTGTTTGTATGAATGCACAATATTATTATTAATCAAATGTTGTATTTATGACTTGACCAATTTAAAAGGCAGCAAATCCCCCAAATTATTGACAAAAAGCAAGCAATTATGACGTCAGAAACAACGCAAACTGTCATGTATGAGACCGTTACCTTGATGACATTCTCAAAGATCGTGTCCCTAAAGTCGAGTAGCGCTTTCTGGTCAAATTCTTTTCCGTGGATGATCCTCATTTGTTTGAGGAATGTGGATTTGCCGCTTTCTCCGGCGCCTAGCAGCAGGATCTTCACCAGACGCCGTACCGAGCGCCTCTCGCGCGCGAGCATGGCATCTATCTCACGACTGCGCCGCTTCGCCTCGCGCTCCTGGTTCACATCGCGCTCGCTGGCTCGTTCTTTCCCGTTACTCCGGTCATCGTGAGCGGCCTCAGCGGGCAGCAGACACCGGCTCAGGGTGCGTACCACGCCAGCCATCCTTTCAAACTTCGACACGGTTAGTTACCACCTGATGTATTCATTAAAGTGCCAGAGAACTTGACTTTATGTTTAGTACAAAATCTACATGGAATCGCCGGCAAATACCTATCTGCGAATATTCAGCGGTTAAAACAAACAATACACGGAAAAAGCTGAAACACAATAAGCATTTTCCTCCATTATAAAGACATTTGTGATGGAAAGCAGTTCACACTGAAGAAGTTGTTCCCCAGCAAAGCAACCACTGCTGTCCGTTGAAACTATGAAAAAAGGCAGCTGACTAAACAAATCCGATGTTCGTGGTAATGAAAAGGCATCAAGCGGTAAATGTTGTCAGGAAATGTTATTTAGTTGAAAACACGTATTCCTTTATATACTGGTAGCGGCGTAAGTCCCAAACGTTCATTCTGGAGGAGCGCGAGCGACTTTCTGATGTTTCCTCTCAGTTCTGGGAAGTTTCTTTGCAGGACTGATGCCCCTCCTGCTGTTAAGCGCATGCCCTGTAGGGGGCGCCAGCGAAATGGGCGTTTGTATGGACATGAGGGGGATTCCAGTGTCAGAAATGTCATACAGTGGCCCCTTGCTGTCTGTCATGCACTACTGTCTGTGTGGCACTGCCTACTAAAACTCAAAACTTGGCAAAAGGCATAAAAAGGGTATGATCGGCTAAAACAATTTGTATGATACACTTTGTACAAAGCAACATGGATCAGTGACAAATAATGATGTCTGAGGTGTAGAAGGAGAAATCTTCATTTGGTGTTTTTTCCTACATGTTGGGTCTACAATGTTCAGCGGTGTAACATTTAAGGCAAAAGTAATAAAATGCTTTCCTCACACCTAATACACATGTACACAACACAATAATAATATATGGTAATTATGCACACACACACATATTAAAGCAAATATCTAATCCGCCAATCACATGGCAGCAATGCATTTAGGCATGTAGACGTGGTCAAGACGATCTGCTGAAGTTCAAACTGAACATCAGAATGGGGAAGAAAGGTGATTTAAGTGACTTTGAACGTGGCATGGTTGTTGGTGCCAGATGGGCTGGTCTTAAACTGCTGATCTACTGGGATTTTCACGCACAACCATAGGGTTTACAGAGAATGGTCGAAAAAAAGAGAAAATATTCAGTGAGGGGCAGTTCTGTGGTTGAAATGCCTTGTTGATGCCAGAGGTCAGAGGAGAATGGCCAGAATGGCCCAAAGCATTGTAAGCCTAATCGTAGAATCAGCACAGACAGGTTCGCAGTAACTCAAATAAGCACTCGTTACCACCGAGGTCTACAGAAGAGCATCTCTGAACGTTCTGAACATGTTGAGTCTTGAAGCAGAAGGGCTACAGCAGCAGAAGAACACACCGGTGCCACTCCTGTCAGCTGAGAACAGGAAACTGAGGCTACAATTCACACAACCTCACCAAAATTGGACAATAGAAGATTGGAAAAATATTGCCTGGTCTGATGAGTCTCCATTTTTGCTACGATATTTAGATGGTAGGGTCAGAATTTGTTCTAAACAACATGAAAGCATGGATTCATCCTGCCTTTTATCAATGGTTCAGGCTGCTGCTGGTTTAATAGTGTGGAGGATATTTTCTTGGCACACTTTGGGCCTCTTAGTACCAATTGAGCATCGTTTAAACACCACAGCCTTTATGACCCTTTATGACCACAGTGTACCATCTTCTGATGGCTACTTCCAGCCTCAGAAGATGGCCTCCACAGTCACCAGATCTCAATCCAATAGAGCACCTTTGTGATGTGCTGGACTGGGAGATTTGCATTATGTATGTGCAGACGACAAATCTGCAGCAACTGCATGATGCTATCATGTCAATATGGATCAAAATCCAGCACCTTGTTGAATCTATATGCCACAAAGAATTAAGGCAGTTCCAATTCTGTAGGCAACCCAGTCCTGGTAAACCCTACGTTATTGGGGACAAAATGTCCCCACAAAGATGGCAATATCCAATATCCTTGTCGTTGTGGGGAAATTTTTGTGACAGATGAGCCGATTCTTGAAACAAATTAACGGTATGAGCCGGTTCTTTAATGAATGGTTCAAAAGGACGAGATCTGGATTTGAATGAGTCTGAAACACTGCCCTGTATATTTACAAGCAAAATGGACACTACTGTAGGTGTTTCTCAAACGAAAGGCTGCATATCTCGGCTGCCACGTCATCAAAAGTTGCTGAAGGCCATCTCAATTTGAAGGATCCTTCAAAACAGCCTTCGTTTCGCGTCCTTCATTCAGCCTGTTTTAAAGGACGCATCGGATGTATCCTTCGTGGCCTTAAATCATCCACAATCCTTTGCACACATTTAAATTCATAAAAATAAACCGAAAGCATAGATGTTATCTTTTGTTTTGCTGTAAATGTATCACTTACACTAAACTGTAAGTAATGTAAGCCACTGGGAGACTGCAGACAGCTGTCATTCACTGTATTGCATTAATAGAAAGCCATTTTAAAGTATTTTTCCAAAATTAAGTTTTAATAGTATTTTCATGCCGTGTACGTGGGGGTGGGAACATGTGTGACGTAGCCATGCACGCTTACTAGACCGTCTCATTCTAGCGTATAATTGCTGGGGAGGACACAAGCCTACAAGCCTCAGAAGGACTGGACTCGGTAGGATGCAGCCTTCCGTTTGAGAAAACCCAAAAGCCTATATACCGAAATTAATCGAATCGAATCATAAAGTGAATCAAGAGCAATCGGAATCGAGTCAGGAAACCTCTATGGATACCCAGCCCTTTTCACATGACAGCAAAATGGCTTTGTGATAGACAAACTTTTTTCAAATATTAATATTTTCAAACTAATTTGATTCACTGCTTATTATTGTAAATAATAAGAAAAATGTTAGGCTATGCAAAACTACTTTTTTTCTTTTGCCAATAATTTCAGCCTTTTTTTTTAACAATCTCTAAAAAAATATAGGCTAGTCTTTATAGTAGAGCTATATTCAAGGTATTTTTCTTACATAGCTTTAACATTATGTCCAATCTCATAAGTCATATTCGTAGGCTAATAAAATCCTGTGTTAATATTTGAGCGGGTCACCTCAAGTGTGCTGCAATGTTGATATGACATAACCAGCTTTATACCACTTTATCTCTGTAACACCTTTATTTTAGACACTTATTTAATCATGCCTCACTAATATGGCTGGTTTATGTGTGTGTGTGTATATATATATATATATACAGTGGTGGCCAAAATTATCAGACTGGGAGTCGTCTTATTGGGCCTGGATTTATTTTCCAGTTTTCTGGAACGTTGAAAATGATGGACTGGCCCCTTCAAAGTCCGGACCTCAACCCCATTGAGCACATTTGGGGCGAGTTGGAAAATAAACTGGACAGATCTATTGTACATTCAAAGGAAAGCCTTTGGCTTCAGTTGCAGAAGGCATGGGATAACATTAGTGGTGAAGTTCTCAGAGGAAATATATTGACACTATGCCAGAGAGATGTGCTGCTGTAATTGCTGCAAAAGGTGGACATACCAAATATTAAAGTTAAAAGTAGATAAAAACAGTACGACTCACTTCATCTGATATTTGATGGTCAGAGCAACCATCTGCATGTTTCATGAACATTATGAAATGAAATCATGTTTTGGAGGCAAAAGAGGTCAATGTTTTCAGATCTGTCAGGTGTTCTAATCATTTTGGCTACACTGATAAAAATGATTTTGTGGTGAAGTAAATACTACAGAAAAAACAAATGTAATTTCTACATGAAAAAGTTGGTTCAGACAAGAATTTAAAAAAAGTAAGTAAATTCTATATTAGTACTCAATTTAAGCTTGTAGAAATTAAAGCGTAAATATCAGCATTATAAAATTAAGTAAAACTACTCAACTTTTCTGATACTGGTGTTCCCATCATGCACTGGTGTTTAAATAATTAAGGAGGTTGATTTTTCACTATTTTCCAGCTGTATTTACACTGTTTTATCATTGCTTTTGTTGTTAGGTTTAGTAACTTGCCATTTTGTGTCATTTGGAGTTCATTTTCTACTCAAAATTACACATTCATACTCAAAAATGATCCATCAAATATTACCATCATTGTGTTTTGTGTACCAAGTATTGAGGTCTCTGTGTTCAGGTGCCACGTTACTTTTATTATGTAGATATGGTATCTACACAATATCTATTGTGTTATTTATTTAGATATTTCTAAGTAAAGCAAAAAGTGTGGTTTAATTCAATGTTATATTTGAGTAAAATGTATTGCAAAGCAATACAAATTAATTTTACTTAACTTAGTTAAATAGAGTTTACTTAATTCCATATGTGAAATTTACTTAAATATGCGTGCAAAAACTTGCCAAAGAAAAATTAAGTAAATCTTACTTATTGTTTTTTTCAGTGTACCACTGTGTATATATATATATATATATATATATAGGGTAAACGTACCTATTAAGCTCAAGTACCCATTAAGCACACTACTATCTTTGAGCTCAGATTATAAAAAGAAAAAAATAATTTATCATACTTGATGTCTTAACCAATTGATGTGTTTGTTACTACAAAGTATATACCTCCTGTAATTTCAAGATAATAAGACTATTGCACACTGAGGATAAGTATAATTTCTTACTGCAAAACTAAGAGATTAATGTTTAGACTTTTGCATATTATAACCTGGAACCTGGATGTGGGAAATAATTACTGTTAGATCCAAAAGATAGTTTTAGCAACATAGCGCAGATGCTACAGAACATAGTTCGCTTACTAGCTGTATATGATTGTGTGCTACACTAATATATTACTTAACAGACATTGCTGGCTTGTACTTTTAAATCCATTATATTATAAATTTACAGTTTATTGATGTTCTGTGGTTTTACACTGCTGTAATTTTTAAAGACTTTGTATTATTGTAAGGTGAGCTTAAAGGGTGCACTGCTATGGAAATCACACCGCTTCAGTGTGACATCAATAAGAAAAAGTATAATTTCATAGATTTTTCAATAATAGCTGTTCATATTAAAATATGTATGAACTTAATACATGACCTAGATTATTTATTTGGCAAAATTGTCCTTTTAAATTTAATTTAATAATATTTATTCATTTAAAAAATGTTGCTGTTCCAGTTAAGCTCAGTGTGCTCCCTTTAAGCTCATCCACATTGAACGTCTATGTAAGTACTTCATAAACAGACTTTAAATATTAACTGATGGTTGTCACTTCAAGTTAATCTTTATAAAATTATTCTTTAAAAATGTTGTTTAAAATAAACAAGAATAAAAAAAATTAAAAAAAAACATGTTGTGAGCTTAATGGCAACAGGGGTGTACTTAAAGGGTACAAACATGTACCCATTAAGCACAGCCAGACTTTTTGCATTTAATGATGTACGTCTTAATTGAAATGCTTTTGTCATTTAAAATAAAATAAAATATTATTGTGTGAGAGATTAATATTTTATTTTAACATAACTTCTTGTACTGAAACCAATACCCTGTGCACTAAAATGTCTCAATGTAGACTTTGGTGAGCTTAGTAGGTACGTTTACCCTATATAGTTCATTTAGTTTATTTGATTTTGCATGGGTTGTTAGGGATGGACAGAAAAGGCTCTTCATGTGGTCTCCGCCTTGCATAATAAAAAATAACTGTTCATTCAGCAGAGGGCAGTGTTAACCTGCACTTACATTCATACATTTCCTTTTAGTCATATTTTGCTAGTGCATATAAATCATTGTTTTTTGTAAAATGAGCTCTGTCTGTTAGATTCATAAGTGTCGAGCCAAAAAGAAAAGTCAAGTCACCTTTATTCATATAGTGCTTTGATTATTTCAAAGCAGCTTTACAGTGATAACAGGAAAATGATGCATTTCATCCACAAGTAAAGAAACCATATTGAGCACATTTATCAAAACATCTTTTGTCAAAATGGAAATCAGTGATCATTAGTATGGCTGTGTTATTTTGTCTAATAAGACACACTCTCATTATGTGATTACACATAGCCTACTGTCAACAATATAAAATAATATTTAAATGTTTGCCCAGCATAGCATCACAAACACATTTTCTTATTAAAACCACAGGTGCAGAAAAAGTAGCGCGGGCTAATTTAGTGCCACTGACCACCTACATATGAAAAACAGGACATTAGCATATAAATAGTGACAATTTTTTCATTCCTCCTCCAAGTAGATTATTCAAAGCCATTCACAGCACTGGAAAAAGCACACTGATTACCGTGGTCCCGATGCAGAGTTCTTAAACCTATTTGTTGAGTTGATGTGCACAAGGAAAACATTTAATGGAAAAGCTTTCAAGTTGATTTTCAACCAGGAGGTTAATTGGACTGGGTTTTTTGTTGGAAAGATGAAATCAACATGCACACGGCTGAAGAGGCTTTCAGAAAGCAACACGGCCATGATTACACATTTTGATCACCAAATCAGAAAGCAGCATGTGCATCCAAGTATCCATTCTTCTCATTGGGGTAAATTACACTTGATAGCATTCTTGGAGAATGTTAAGGCGAGCGAACGCTAAAATAACCATCACCGCCATCCATGTTTCACACCATGCTTTCAAGCAGAGGCAGCAATGGAGCTCCAAGTGCTAAAACTTTGGGTAATCATAGTTCATTCATGGGATACAGCGAGAGTTTTATTTAATTTACCATGTAAGATGCGTTAGAGCTTTTTTAATGTTTATACTAATGTACTAAAATCAGACATTCATTATCCTCAGCATTGTAAGTCACTGAATAGGAACATTAGCCTTAAATGTAAATTTAATTTCTCTTTTTTTGGTGTAGCAGTCAAAGTTATTGTCTTAAGGTAAGTCATTTGCATATTCTGTTGAATGAGAATGTGTTGTATATGTCAGCAAAAAGAAACCATTCAGATGTGAATGCATTTTACATAAGAAATAGAGCATAGACTCTTTAAAAATAGAGTCTTAAAGCCTTTTAAATTAGTTAATAAGCAGATGTTTTAAAGGGATAATTCACACAAAAATACTCACCCTCATGTTGTTCTAAACCTGTACATCAAAAGGAGAATTTCTGAGGTGTCTTTGCACAGCTCTTTTCTCAAACAAGTTCATAGTAATGCAAAAGTCCTATTTTTATGGTGCTTTTTTGTTTTGGCCCTGTTCACTATGAACTATTGTTATAGGCCAAGAGCTTTAAAAAAAATAAATGATGACAGAATGTTCATTTTTAAATGTTCATAAAGGTTATTTAAGACTATTCCTTGAGAACATTTAGAACAAAGCAACCTAGAGAGGATAAAATAATGTAAATAAATTCATTTAGCAAGGGAATCAGAAAGTAAAACAGTCAGAAAACAGATTCAAAGCTTTGTCCAGCCTAATTAAGTGAGATAAGAATACACTAAACCCAGCCAGCATGCAGTCTCAGAGGACTGTAGAGGAAAATGTCTAATTAAATAATTAAAACAGCAAATCATTAAATTTATGCCACTCTTTGATTCCAGCATATTGTCTCTCATACATGGACAAGTGTATGTCATTAATGAAGGGCCGTACTTGATGGCCACAATGTTTAGACTGAGGAAGGTTTTGTGGGAAAAAAAACAAAAAAACAAGCCCATGTTTATCAGGGGGAGGGAGAAAGAAATAATAGCTAAGAAAAGACAATAGCGATGTATTTTTCACAAGCAGATACCAAATAAAAAACATCAACTTTTAAGTGATAATATTAACATAAAAGAGCAGCAAATGAACATTAAAGTCAGCATGAAACGGAAGTTGCAATATTCTTTTCTTCCCCTTGTTTTTTTGAAAGAAGAATTGTCCCACTTTGATTTCATGGCAGGGCCGTAACCACCATAGGAATTGAAGGGGACAAGTCCCCCCAAATAATTGGAAATGACCAAATTGTCCCCCCCAATATTTGATATTTGATGCTGCTCTCCATTACGCATCGCTCTGTTTATTGTTAGGATGGCAGACAGTTTAAAAATGTACATTTTTAAGCTGGTCTGCCTCATCGGTCTAGCAATATCAAAATGATGGCCAATCAGATCAAAGAGGGCGGGGCTTAATGTTCACTGAAGATGAGTGTGAATTCCAATGCCACACTTTTCGTTTTTACAGTGAAAGGGTGCGTGCGTGGTAGCTAAACATTTAATATATTCGACGACTGTTTTACAATGGATAAGTTTAACGAACCACAGTAACATACAGTGATGCAAACTACTCAACTTTTGTAATGTAATTTGCCATTTTTAATTGAAAATATGCAATCATACAAATGATGTCATTCATATCTGAATGTGCCGAGACAAGAAACATTTTTTTACATTTTTTGACATATTAGACATGCTAACAAGGATGAACGTGTGCAAGTTTTTAAATAAAATATTATTTGTAAAGAGTTTAAATGGATTACTTCACAACTATATCTATAGGCCTACCTCTTTTACATTATTATTTCTTCTTTATTCCCTTATATCCCTTTTAATCCTTTAATTATTTAATTTCTTTAAATAAAAAGACCCCCATTGAAAAAAAACTTTGAAAAGCTTAATTTCCTCTCCTAATCAAAGCAATGATCTTGAAAATTATTTTTTGTTTTTGTTTTTGTTAACAACTGGCTCCGCACATTCGAAAACATATTTAACCGTGCGGAAAATATATTTATCTGTGCTTTGGTGAGCAGCTAGAAGAGGAGCTAAAAGCCTGCTTCTCAGGACAAAGGATGAGTGGGATCTGATCGCTTATAAGGTTGTGGGTGAAATAGGGAGATAGATTGCCTAGACATAAAGGTTCTGATGTCTGTGACAGACACACTCCTTCATGGAGTCTATTATGACATTTCAGCTCCGGTGCTCCTCACAGATTTGACTGATGGATGCAGGAACCACTGCAGTCAACAGATTGGCAAGCCATCTGCCACAGCGAATTGACACGCTCGAGACGTACGCAACACTTCCTGTAGCGATCTTCAGCGTAAGAAAGGCACAAGCAAAAACCACTGGAAGTATGGCAATGAATAGCTCAAAGTTGTATAGCCTGGATTTCCATGATGTGGGTTTTGAATATATTAAGATAAAGGACAGAAATTAGTTTGTGCGTAATCTCTAAAGTACATGTGCCAACAAAAAGCAGGTTTGTGCAGAAACCAACATTGTTTGCTCAAGACTTTCAAAACGTAATGTGTTTGCATTGATGTGCAAATTATATTTTTATATCTCTGCTTCCCCTTGGCCTTTTACATATGCATTAATCCTAACAAACCTAAACAATAACCTGGCACATTTAAAAGGAAGCAAACACACAGTATTTTATTCTGAAAAACACATGCCCATTAAAAGTATCTAATGTGTTGTTAAATCACAGATTTCTCGTTTTAGTGAGCAGCAGCAGATCTGAGAGCCTCTTCAATGGTGTTTACAATCACAGTGGAAAGTTGGTTTACCGTCAGAGTTGTTGTCTGCAAGTGACGCTACTCTGAAAGGAACCCCCACCAACACCACATAAAGCAGCAAGATGTCTGCTTGTCAGGGCCCAACTGAAATTTCCATTGCGCTGCTCGTGACACACTCTCTCCAGGATTTCTCCTCTTTTCAAGCCCTTTTACTGTTTTTCAGTTCTCATTTCAACAGCAAAAATGTGTCAGTTTCTTTCTGAAGCACGTGCATGAAGATCTAGCGAGTTTTAACCCAGAAAACAGAAATGCCGCTTTTTAAAATTCTTTTATTACATAAAACACGCCATGCAAAGTTGTGTCAGCTGAGAAGTACATTCCTGTGTCTGTTTATAAAACAATATGTACAAACAGAATTAAAATCAGGGCTTGGGAGTAGGATATTACACTAACAATTTTTTTGGAATAATATTTTATACATTATAGTGACAAATTTGTGTTGTTTTTCCAAATTTGATATCACTCAAAACAAAGATGTGCACCCCTGGATAAGTAACATTAACATTAACTTAAAAACATACTGTCTTCTAGATAATAGACATTGCTTGCATCAATCAATGGCATTATATTATATATAATTATACACATCTGTATGCTGTATGTTTAAAATCACAGGGGTCAGTATAAGGGTAGTTGACATCAATCATTCAATATTTTTCTTTCATAATTCGGTTACGCTTTATTTTAAGGTGTCTTTGTTACACTGTAATTCTACATTTAAGTACTGAGTAACTACATGTAGCCCACTTACCACAGAGTTAGGGTTAGGTTTGGTTTAGTTGCATGTAATTATGCATAATTTATTGTTATTACTATAGTAAGTACATGTAACATATGTAACAATGACACTGTAAAATAAAGTGTTACCCATAATTCTTTTATAATTATTACACATGAAGTTTTTAATGACTTGAATGACAAAAAAACACCTAAAATATACATTTTCCCTTATATATTCACATTCGTTTTAACCTAAAATGTACGGTGTGTAAAATAAGTCATGGTGTGTCTAAATGGCAAGCAGTAAATGGTCTGTAAAGACGGTACATGGATAAGAATATTTAGATATTTAGACAACAGAAATAGCTCTCACTATGATAACATCTAGAAAACATGAGAGCCCACTTTAGGACGTCATTGACAGCTTAAACAGACTCCAAAATAATGCCAACATAAAAGCTGCAAATAAGAGCTCAAAATGTAAATATACATATAATGCCATTGAACTACAGTATGCTTAAAACCTTGGCAAGTTTTTAGGTAGCAGCTGAAATGGGCACAGAGATAAGCCACATGTGTGTTATCTGTATAAAGACCAACTTAGAAAGCAGATTACACAATGGCCGTGTATTAAAATAAATATAGAAGTGACAAATTAACTATATTAATTTATGTAATGTGCCTATAAAGATTAAAAGTACATACTGTATTTTGCAACAATAATTGCATCTGATTCAATTTACAGTTATACACAAATCAGCCAGAATAAAACTGAAGTAAAATGCAGTGGGCAGCACTATACTGAGCATTACAGGTGGATGATGGGAAGGGTAATATTTTATTGACAACAGCTTCGCTTCAGGAGAATAATACATTAGAAGCTCAGGATGAGAACATTTCCACTGCTTACTATGTGAACCTTAGGTGCATCACATGGTACCGTTCCTCGTCCATGTGTGTGTGTTTTTTTTTGACAGCAGAGAGAGAATCACACCTCACCAAGCTGTGGCGTTTGACAGAGTCACTTCCTGTTCACAAGCCTGTGCTGCATGCACACATTCCACCAGAGCTGCAAACAGACAGAGTTTTGGTGCTTCCGTCATCAGGCTACAGCAGGTCCTGCTCCACCCAGACCGTCTTCTTCTGCTCCTCAAAAATCTTGTCCTTGATGATCTTGACGAGATCCTCCACCCCACCCCATGAGTCAGGCTCCACGCCCACGTACAAGCACGGCAATGTCTCCAGCTCCTTCTCCTTTGAGCGACACATCTTCAAGAACTCCTCCTCAGAGTCCACCTTCAAAGGGAGCCTTCTGCTCAAAGAAAAGATCACAAACAATTACTAAATGCTATAAAGCATCATTTGCCCATGAATAATGAATAATCAATATGACATGCATTCAAGAGTGCAATGAGTCTTTGTGAGTCTGAAGACCTTGAAAGACTGCTTGCCTTAATTTTTTGATGTTCCTTTCACAGATTTTGATGAAGATCACGATGGGGTAGATCTCTCTCCTCAACAGGTCTTTCACACAGCTCAGATCAGCTTCCAGAAGACAGTGCTTATTCTAAGAAGCAAAAGACTGATTTAATTTTTTTTAAATACACTTACATTTTGTTCTATTTATGTTAACAATTAAAGCCACTATCAAAGATCAATATAAACTATATTCTAAATATTAATTTATAATTTAAACCAGAAAAGAGAATTGAGAATTGAAGAGAGAATCGAGAACTCATCCAGTGAGGTGTCAGTTCTCCCTTTTGGCCTGTTTTTGGCACACCTCTCGAACAAGATTTGCAGTGGAAAATTAGACTCATCTCCTGACACATTAGCAAGTGAAAAACAATATGCTTCCTCTCATCTAACCACCTGATAAAACCCCAACAAGCAGATTGCATCTGCAGCCATCAGGAGCCGTCTGTCTCCTACATACTACTGCTGATTCCCCTCTCCGTCACATAAAGCACAATGAGACTTGTGCACGTTTTAGCTTCTGTGATTACCATATGTGATGTGCTCTATGTATGCGTGTCGGTCACTGTTTACATGCAGAAGCCTAAATTAAATCTGTTTATCATATAAATTGATCCTATCTCTTCACAAGACTTGGATTAAAGTGCTCAATTTATATAGATTTGTTTTATGACGACCTTTTTGGATCTTCGAAATGTTGTTACCTGGACAGAAACCTTCCAGACTTCATTAAAAATATCTTCATTTGTGTTTCTTATGGGTTTGGAATGACAAACTTTTCAAAGTTTGAAACATTACTTAATCCAGGTGTAAAAGTGGGCTTAACTATTATTTAAAGGTATAGTTCACCCAAAAATGAAAATTACCCCATGATTTACTCACCCTCAAGCTATCCTAGGTGTATATGACATTCTTCTTTCAGACAAATATAATCTGAGTTATAATAAAAAAAATGTCCTGGCTCTTCCAAGCTTTATAATGGCAGTGAATGGAGGACGAGATTTTGAAGCCTGAAAAAAGTGCATCCATCCATCATGAAAGTAATCCATACAACTCCAGGGGGTTAATAAAGGCCTTCTGAAGTGAAGCAATGCGTTTGCGTAAGAACAGTATCCATATTTAAAACTTTATAAACTAAAATAACTAGCTTCCGACAGACGGCCGTACAGATCGATTTATGGCGAAAGAGTAACCCTTGAACTGATGCATGAAGTGCAGAGGATAGAGCAAAACAAAACATCAGTCACGAATTAGAAGTCTAAAACAAGAATTTTTAAAGAGAAATGTCAGAGGATTTAGATATAAGAGAAAAGGAGCTTGAGTTTGGCGCGAGAGGCATCAAAGCTTACGCTACTCCTACATCGCATCAGGGGTTACTCTTTTAGCGTAAGTCAACTTGCGTAGGCCGTCTGCCAGAAGTTAGTTATTTTAGTCTATAATGTTTTAAATATGGATATGTTCTTACAAAAACCCATTGTTCAGCTTCAGAAGGCCTTTATTAACCCCCTGGAGTCATGTGTGGATTACTTTTAGCGCCATTCACTGCCATTATAAAGCTTGGAAGAGCAATGATATTTTTTAATATAACTCTGATTGTATTCGTCTGAAAGAAGAATGTCATATACACCTAGGATGGCTTGAGGGTGAGTAAATCATGGGATAATTGTTATTTTTTGGGTGAACTATCCCTTTAAGAAGTTGAGCCAGGGCTAGGTGTAGTGTGAAAATCCCATTGGTGTCTTTAGGAAAGGGTTAAGCTCTCACCAAGAGGAAGCACTTCTAAATGATACTGTTTGGCAAAACAGCAAACACATACATATCTGAAAAGCTTCTTGAGTAAGCAGAAGATATGACAGCACATAAAAGCAAAAACATAATTTAGCTATTATTAAATTCTTCTGAAAAGAACATTTGTTACTGTACCTTGAAGGCAACTGCTTCAATATTTTCTGGGGTGATGCATTCATATGTGCCTGCCTGCTTTTCTTTGGAATAAATGATGGGCTCTATCTTCTGTTTCATGAGGAATTCATCTTTTGTCACAATGTCTGGAAAGAAGATGAATTAATAGTTCTTGTAAGCAGGCATGTCAAGGAAAACATCGCTTGTAGGTATGACAATCGTAAGGTTTTTAAACAATGTGGTACTGATTCGATGACTCTTAACAATTCCAGTTCCGTAAATGTAAAATAATTCATCATTTAGGTAACACTTTACAATAAGTTTCATTAGTGAACATTAGTTAACATGAACTAATAATGAACTGCACTTATAAAGCATTTATTTATCTTTGTTAATGTTAATTTCAACATTTACTAATACATTATTAAAATCTTGTTAACATTAGTTAATGCGCTGTGAACTAACATGAACAAACCATGAACAGCTGGATTTTTATTAACTAACGTTAACAAATACAGTAACAAATGTACTGCTCATGGTTAGTTCATGTTAGTTAATACATTAACTAATGTTAACAAATGAAACCTTATTGTAAAGTGTTACCATTATTTATGCATATTTTGGTACTTTTGAAGAAGCACCATTTCAATTAAACTCTGCTGTGGATGTGTAGTCAAAGATACACTTACGTCTCATATTCCGATTAATCAAACATTAAATCAAGAACTCATCCAGACTGATTTGTGAGTCTTTTCAAATAATTCATTTAAAGACCAGGTAATAAGATTCATTTCTTTCAGGGATATGACTATGGCACCTAGCTTTTTCTCTCTTCAAATTCAGATTCTCACAGTCTCTGAAGCTGAAACTATTTCTTTTGCCATGGCGCTGCAGAGTCAGTATAGCACAAAAACAGTGTCAGAATTTATGAATGCAGATTTCCTTGAACCACTAATGAAATCGAATAATCAAATTCATGTGGTTTCTTTATTTTGCTTATTTAAAAAAAATTTATATGGTTCTTGAATCTTGATTCCCAATTAAAGATAGCCTGTCAATCGGTTAAACCATTTTTATTTATTTTTTTTGCTGTTGTTTGTTTTTTTACCAATATTCATAAGTTTTCGGTTCTTAGATATCAGTTAAACAATAAATGGTGCCATCTGATGATGAGAAAATAACAACCAAAAATGCCATTACACCTCTGTGCGTTCCACAGGAAACTACACTGTTCACAGGTAACTTACATAAATTATTTTAATGTGCAAGTCTCGTAAAGCAGGCTGTTCACCTTCAGAGTAATGAATGATGTAGTTATGTCAAAAAACAAAAAGAACAAAAAATAAAAATAAATATAAACAGACAAACAAAAACAAATAAATGCATATAGTCCTACATATCAGTTAACACAAACACCAGTTGATCTCTATGCCCTGCCCTACTGAAAACCCCCTCTACATTAATAACTGATAAGGTTCATTTCTAACTGAAACAGCTGGATTTATCTAGTATATCTACTGAGGTTTATTACATACATTCAAAAGCTTGTGCTAAACATGGACTGAGTGGGTTGTTGCCTGTGACATGCTAGTTGAAGTCATGGAACAAATTAAAATAAGGATCCATTTATCATTTATATATATATGACCCATAGTTAATAATGGCAGCCACTGTTTCTATTTACAGAACGATATCTCTATCATCATCATCATCATCACCACCACCACCACCACAGTGTGCTGCTATAATTAGAAGGATAAACCTCTTCCAGCTATTTTTACCTGGTTTGCAGATATTGAACTCCATCGCCCCTCCAAGATTAAGGAACTTCTGGACGATGGTCTTGGCTAGGATGTTGGGGGTGAAGAGGATGGGTCTTTTACGCTGGCATTGGTGTGGGGTCACTAGACTGTAAGGGATCAGATTCAGGCTCTTGTTTAAGTCACTCTCTGGGTCAGATGTGTCTGGAAGAACGGAAAGAATTCATGGGTCAGCTTTGAAAGCAGTATACAGCTAAATGTCAAATGTAAATCAGCATAAACACTAGAAATGGACACGAGTGGCACTGTGAATAAGCACTTGGTTCCCATCCCTTTCAATCAATGAATTTCAGGCATTCACAAAGACTGGATTTTGAAAATCATTTTTCAAATTGCACTCAAAAAGGGCAATTTCTAGCCAATAAAACTTCTTAGAGCATAATATTACTGTTTCCAATTGCATTTCCATGATTTTTTCAGGCCTGGAAATCAAGCTTTCCAAAATGTTCCTAATATTTTCTGGCTTCATTTTCAAGACAGTACAACACCTGTCTATATGCCATCCACTGCAATGATTCCTCTGAAATAAACAAGTAAAAGACAAAGATGGGCAGTCTTACCCTCAGGCCTCAGGGTTTCAAAACCTGGTCTGGAAACTGATGATGGATTTCCTCCATTGACAATGCGGACACGCTCGCTGCTGTTCATCCTCTTGTACTTGTTATCCACCCTGCTGACAAACTGACACCAGGGATCTCTTTTAATCTCAGCAAGACTCCAGTCTTTTCCTATCTGCAGATATGCACTATGGCAGTGTGAGCAAACTCAAAAGGACCTGTTACCTGTAATAACTGAAAGATGAAGACACTGGCTCTGGACAGACGTGGACTAGACTTGGGGTCTGGAGAAGGTGTGGGTTCCTCAGGTTGTAGAGTGTTCTGTGAGCACAAACGGAAGAGAGAGAAATCATTAGAAAGGAAGACATGGAAAGTGAGATTTACCAGTAGAATTTATGAAAACCAAACTTAAAAAAAAACGTCTCATTCCAAAACCATTGTGGGTATGACATGGCTATCAGTAATGCAACATATGACCATACACCCAATGTACTGAGCAACACTGACCAACAACAGTGAACTACTGTAATATGGAGGTTAGCTAATGTGGTGGATCTTTTTAAACTAATCTTAACTAACTAACATCTAACATTTTCTTTTTCTACAGGCCTAACATTCTAACACTTGAGAGCAGAACAAACTGTGCCATGTGTGTGTTAAAACTGGAAAATCTGAGAAGCTAGCTAGACCGTCTAGCCATTGAACCAATCATATTGAAGGAAAATATGGAAAGATGATCATGAGTAATATGTCATATGTAATATGTAATATGTCTTACTATTGTAATGTCTATCCTATAAAAACTGATGTATTATTCTTTCTGGGTTAGATTCGAGAGGTTCGAGAACTCTCCTGGCCGATTAAAGCATTTAGAAGGCATTTGCTGGAGTCTGTCTGGTTCATTGCTGCGCAGCAAGTTAACAGATTAGTAAGGCACTAGAGATCTTATTCCCAAGCGTTAGTGTTCAAACAGGGACGAGATGTCGTTCGACTCAGTGTGAGGCTTTTAGGCGGGGTTTGATGCGGTCAGGTAACTACAATTCTTAGCTATAGGTCAGGTAACTTTAATTCTTCTTCTTTATGCGGTCAGAGTAGCTACACTTAGGCGTCAACCAACACGGTCAGAGGTGAAGTCACCTGAGTATAATTTTGCTGGTGTCAGGGAGACTTGGTATAACTTAAGTCAGGTGCATAGGGGAAAATCTACCACACTGACCACAACAGAGGTGCAGTAACAAAAACGGTTTAATTCTGATGGTCAAGTTATGACTTTTTTGATCCAAGAAGCGTTGACTGACATTATAAATGGACTTAAAAAGGCCCAAGGACAATAACAAGATAACTATAAAGTTTTAATAATCGTTCTGATTCTGTGAGAATAGCGCACTCCACACACCACAGCTATAACGTTAACGACAGAGAATAACAATATCGCTGGAATCATTTTCAAAAAAAGTTTCCCCAGCTGATAAAAACATTGACAGCCAATCAGAATCCATCGACTTTAAAGAGCTTAGAAGATGACAAAACTGCAGTGCGTGCTTATAATAAACAGAACGTTATTGTGTGATGTTGTGGATGTCAATATTGTTATTGTTATAGTCATCTAGCTATCATTCTTGGTGTAAACAGGCCTTTAGACCTACAGTTGACCAGTACACAAAAGAAGATGTTTTGTTATTAGATGGACAGAAACAGTCAAAATATCTTTATGTTCCACAGAACAAAGAAAGTCATACAGGTTTGGAATGACATGAGGGTGAGTAAATGATGATAGAAATTTCATTTATTAGGAGAACTATCCCTTTAAAATGACAAAAAGTGTTCAATATAGTCCCTTTAATTGGCATTCAAGTTGTGTCCCATCAATTCTGACTCGTCTACAAATTTAAAAATCCAAACGTGGGCACATTTCTCCAACAATCAAGAAGGAACTGACCCGGAGCCCTCTAAGAGTTTCGACTTCCTCTCGACCTCCTCGACACATCAGCTTCTGAATCTTCACCAAGAGGAGCTGCTGGGCTCTGGGGAGGAGGTGACAGCTAAGTTCGCTTAACAGCTTCTCATCACAGTCATCAGATATAAAAATGCACACCCACACACTCACCCACACACTGACAGACAATCTGCAGCAGACAATAGACCAATGTTCACACTCGATTTGAAACTGACACTATAATGGTCACTCCTTGTTCAGTGTCCTCACCTGGAGTAGCTCGGTATGGTGCCTCTCTCCAGGTCTTTGTCAGTGAAAGCATCCACACGGGCGCACAACCACTCGCATTTGCCTTGGTGCATAGTGTCCAAAACATGGAGAACCTCGTCACAACGTACGTTCAGTGAGCAGCTGTCCGAATGGCTGGAGATGTTCAGATTGAGACGTATGTAGAAGGAGTCTCCGGACACCACTGTGCCATCTTCAATATCCTTCAGCAGCCGCCTGTAGCCTGGAAACAAGAAAGTGGGGTCAAAACAGGATATTTTGTGGTCTAATAAATAACACCTGAGCAAAGGAGCCATTGAGGTGCTGAGAATTGAATGCAACCCAACACCACACTGAATAAGATGGTGTGTTTGATGGATTCAGTAGACTTTTACACCAAACAGAGGAGCAGCTCATTTGATTCAGACAGGACTGTGGGCTAAAAGACTCTATCTTCTTTCTTTTCTTTAAAGTCTGCATATGTTATTAGGCTCTTCCCAGGGTGGCGTAGGACATTTCGAAATATTGGACCCTCTAACTTCCCCTATCCACACTGAAATCTTGAAACTCTTTCCTTTTAAGAGTCTGGACTCACCATCATAGTTTGACTTGTAATGGAGATGCACCTGTCCGGTGCATCTCTGCAGGGTCCAGTGAGCTTCCTCCTTGGTACAGGTGTCCAAAGCCACACTCTGAGCTTCTCCACGGACACTGCCCTCCAGCTAGGGGAAAAATTAACCTCTACTACTACAGTTTTTTTTTTTTTTTTTTTTATTTTGGTTGTAGAACACATGCAGGAGTTCACCCTCACCATTAAAAGATGGTGTCCGACTTTAACTCCGGCCTGTTCTGCATCAGAGACAGGCTGGACAGAGGACACGAAGATGCCACTATCATTTCCACCAATCAGAGTGATTTCTGACAGTAGGTTTTCTCCAGAGAGAACAAGGCTCTGCACCGGCCGCAATGAGTTTCGTTGAGGGCCTGAGGTCAATGAAGGACGAAACGGTCTGAAAAAAAAATAGACACATGCACAGATCAAAGAGAAGTTATAATATCGATATTGAATGTACAATATTGCAAAGTGAGGTCGAACTGAGATGACAGAGACAGATAAAGATTTTTCACTGCAGCGTTCAAAGAATGATTATAAATAACACTGTTAATAAATAACACAAAAAACCTCTCCAAAGAGAATTTCCTGAAGATATTATTGACTTGCTCCAGATCATAAGTGTCCATTGTCTCAGATTGGTGGGAAGACGAAGATGAATGAATGGATGAAGGCCCGTAGGAGGACATGTCTAGGTCATGGTCATCTACAGCAAAAGAAAGAGACATTTTTACAAAGACGATTCACTTAAGTGTATGATTCAGACAGTGAGTGGGCAGAATAAATGATTTATGCATGTTCATACCCATATCGGCATTGTCTCCACTGTCAGTATCAGCAGCGTCTGAACAGGGAATACTGAAACACAGATAGAGCACAGTAAATTTTACTCTATAATGCCAACAACAATTCACTATGACTTTACTATTGTTACTGTGTTAACTATGGTATTTTTGTGGAAATGCATTCTAAAGAAGAAGTAACAATACAGCCACAGCTAGTTTTAAAGATGTACGGCTACACTAGTGTTATGTGTGTATGTTACACTTACATCTTGTTTTGAGAGTTTGGGTTCTCCTTGATCCTCCTGACAATGGATTGAGGGCCCGGAGGCTCTGGCGCAGTGGACAAGATACTGTCGTTACGGGGACGCAGCTAAAAAAAAAAAAAAAAAGGAGCACTTACACAACATTTGCCTTCAAATTAAAGCTACTTGGAGAGATAAAGAAATTAAATGAAAATGAGTCATACATTTTTATAGAAGATCTCTGCAGGAGAAATCATTGGACTGGTACTGGTAAGACCTGTGTTGTCAGTGGCTGCAGGTTCTAACAGATCTCCATTGGTGAAAGGCACGACTATATAATAAGAGATGAAATTAAAAGAAACCAAGCTCACAGGAAATTCTTATTGCAAACATTTGGTAAGCGTTACCATGCTGTAACCATATATTAACTGCAAGTTTGCATAGCACCATCAGAGTTCTTTAATAAACATTTTACCTTGGAATTGAGGACTTTTGGGCCCAGCTGCTGGAGATTTTGGTCTGTTAATCTAATAAAGGAGAATGACAGGTGTTGAGATGCAGAAATAACAGCTTATACCTGTATAATAATAATAACAAAGACATTCAATGAGAAACTTTCTACTCACTCTGCCCTTGAGGTTACTTCTGCGTTGGAGCTTAAACTCTTGATCATCAACAGTGTCTTCTCCAGAGTCCTCTGAAGGACCTCCTGTATTTGCATCAGGTTGCCCAAAGTGCTGAGCTATAATTAGTGGAGTAATGTCTCGTGGCAGACTCTGAGGGGGACATATCATAAAAAAAACTTAAGAAATGGAATAAAGCATATACTGTATGTTATGGACTACTCTTTTTTTTTTTGTGAGTTTGACAGTTACAATCACCACACTACATGTAAAATATCAGCCAACAACTGATACGGTTTTTCAAAGTAGAAAAATCAAGAAAAAACACTAAACTTGTCAATCGGACAGATAATGTCTCACCTGATCCAAACCATTTTCCTTGGCGATGCGTCTCAGTTTGCACTCCAGGTTGACTATCTTGGCTTCTTTGCGTACAATTTCAATTTGAAGTTCATCGCTCTTCTCTTCCAGCTCCCGTATTTGCTTGCGGTACTTGTCTTTGTCAATCAGGCATTGAGACACGAGGTGTTGAGCATCATCTCTAGACTTGAAAGCCTGTGAGACGTAGAAAGCAATACTATGTCAGTAGCTATTAAGTAACAGGAAGTGAACTGATTTACTAGGAACACATTAGCACTCAACCTGGTCCCGCTCACGTTCCACCTCTTCCAGCTGCACCATGACTGTATTCATGCGGTTCTTGTACATTTCGCAGTCCTTCACCAACGTGGAGCACTTCAATTCAAGGTCCTCCTTCTCTTCCAGGTACTGTGCATTATTAGATAAAACGGTTCTCATTTAAACCCATCAGTAGAATAAAGAGCAAAGTGGCATCATTCAACATTGTATCACATGACTCTGAGAGGAAACCTTCTGAACTGTAAAAAACGATTTAACAGCAACCGTTTGTAGGGTTTCTGTTCAGCACATTATTAATACCTACCCCTCAGACCATCATTCCACACTAAACGGTGTTATGCGGCTCAAACCCTGCTGACTGCATGTCGAAGAGACAACGCTTCATCATTTACAGAGAAAAAGCTCTGCTACGGCATAAATTTCCATTTTGCTGTAGCAGAAATTTCCATATGGCACACCAATACTTTCAAACAAGGATTACTTTCCATGTCAATAAACAAACAAACACCAAAGATCTATTTGGGAATGTGGAAGATATTGTTTGGCTTTTACAAGCATTCTGCATGTATTAAAAATGGTTGTAGAGATAATAGAGATGCTGGTAAGCTATACAAGACTAACTTAAAAAAAAATGTTTTGCCTGAAAGTAGGCCTGCAACACTAAAATACACATTTTATGCAAGAAGTGGAACATTTGAAAAGCTCCAAAAGAGGGCTGACTGTGATAAGAAGTCACTGCCGCCACCCCTCCTCCCCTTCCTGCCTTACCCTGAATTCTGACACTTTTCACACGTCACTTCAGATGCACTTCTAATTAGAGCTGCAGCACATTGCAGAAGGGGCCACTTAGAGCAGCCAGTCCTCATCAGCCTCTGTCACTTCTCGTTCATGTGTGACAAGAAAAAAACCCCACCTTTGCCAACACTTCATTATTTCTAGCTGTCAACTAAAACCTCTCATGCTGAGTCCATATTAAATACACTTAATGCCCCATGATGCCAATGTAATATCACATTTGGCATGTTTATTATGAGGGCATTTGTACATTCAGGATGTGACCAAAATGTGACCAATATGATCCCACTCTGACACTCTCTTTCAAAAGTGAGCTGCCTACCTAGACAGCTTTTAAGGCATCATATACAGTATCATGATATAAAGACTGTTCTAAACAGTAGGCATCAAAGTTGCGCTGCCATATAAAATGACTTATTTTGGCAAAAATGCACTGCATTACTTCCAGATGGCAACTAGCACACCTATGAATAAAGGCTACTTATATTGTATAATTTAATATGGATACATATTGATAACTACTATTCAAAAGTTTGGGTTCAGTAAGATGTTTTTGAAAGTCTCTCATGCTCATCAAGGCTACATTTATTTGATTAAAAAAAACAGCAATATTATGAAATATTTTTACAATGTAAAATAATAGTTTTCTATATAAATATATTTTAAAATGTAATTTATTCCTGTGATGCAAAGCTGAATTTTCCACATCATTACTCCAGTCTTCAATGTCACATGATGCTTCAGAAATCACTCTAATATGCTGATTTGCTGCTTAAGAAACATTTCTTCTTCTTAATATTATTAACGTTATAACAGATGTGCTGCTTCATATTTTTGTGGAAACTGTGATGCATTTTTGTTTCAGGAGTCTTTGATGAATAGAAAGATCAAAAGAACAGCCTTTATTTGAAATGGAAATCTTTTGTAACATTATAAATATCTTTATGTCACTTTTAATTCATTTCATGTATCCTTGTTAAATAAAAGTTTTTCAAAAAAAAAAAATCTAACTGACCCATACTTTTGAATAGTAGTCCATTTCAATTTGATTCAGTTTCTCCTTGTGAGACCTTTTTTAAAAAAACATCCATTATTTTGATCTTATTAAAAATAGACTATTGTACCCAACAGTTCTATTTGCTATGCATTGTTTGGCAAGTAGCTTGAAGATGAAATGATTATTCAAGGTGTAAGGCTAGTCCTGACCTTGTCCCGAAGCTCCTCGGCCTGTCGGACCTCTTCGTGCAGATTATAGAGTCTGTTGACTAACTCCTGACGATCCTCCAGAGCCTCCTGTCGGTCATGCTCCAGGATATCCAAGATGGCCTTGTCTGAATCAGGTAGAGGACCGGGCTATGCATGAAAAGAAACAAAACAAGCATACAAAACAACTTTGAAAACTCTGACTTTGAATAACCTTTCCCAACTGTTTGCTTTTCACTGTCTTCTATTTACTGTGATGCAGAAAGGGTCTTCACCTGTATGATGGACTGCAGCTCCTGGAGTTTGATCTTCAAGACCTCATTCTCTCGCTCCAGCTCAAATATCTGCTCTTTCCGAGGTCGGTTTTCAATGTCATTCTTCAATTTCAGAGATTGCCTTCTCTCCATTTTGCACTCCTCCTCCACCTTGTTCAACTTGTGCTTTAGTTGGTCAATCTAGAGAAAATGGAGAGACAGCAGTGAACATTTGTATCGCACATAGTCAAATAATCCATGTAAATATGAGTGACCCATCACTTTTAGCAGTAAATCTAGGAGACAGAGTTTTTGAAAATCAACTCAAATCATCCTGCAATGCTTTTAAAAGCCCTCTGACCTCTAGCTGAAGGTCTCTGCTTCTCATCACGGCCATATTCTTCTCCTCGCTGAGCTGAGCATACCGCATGGCCAGCTGATAGTTGTCATCCTTCACCTTTATAAGTTCATCATTATAGTTATTGCGCTCTTCTTTCATCTTATTGTAGCGCTCCTGGAAAGTCATCAGCTCCCGGTTGGCCAACCGTAGCTTCTTGTAATCGTCCTCTAGCGTGCGACATTTGGTCATGATATCCACCCGCTGCACGTCTTTAGCCTTGGACTGCTGCTGTAGCTTTATGACTTCATTCATTAAAAACTGGATGAGTCCTTCCTGGCCCTCTTCCACTACAGGCAAAGAACCAAATACAGTCAATGAAACACAACTGCACACAAAAGTACCATGTTATTATTAAAATGTAATGTAAATATCACGGTGTATGAGTATGATAATCATTTATCACCAAAGTACCCTCTGATAACATTAGTGTTCCATAGTACCACCACAGTACTTGTTTAAAGGCTACTGCACAAATCTGAAAGAGGATTTATGGCAGATGCTCATCCCAGAGGGAAAGCAGGTGGAAGGCAACAAACATTTTTAAGGCATGGTCGTAGGTCTTTTATATGGGCAGCATTTTAATTTAAAAGTGTCTCACCGACTATAGTTGAACATCTGCGAGTAGGATCCTTCCCCGTGACGAGTTTGTAGAGGTCAGGGTAGTACAACTCCAGACTCTCTAGAAAAACCACATAGCCTCTTTCTCCCTTCGTGTGCAGGATATCCAACAAACGACCTAAAACAAAAACCACTGTAGCATTACTTGTTGAACTGAGAAAAGTACAATGTGGTTTTTCTACCTGATGTGACCCTTAAAAAAATACTTTGTTAATGTGATCAGGTTGAATCATCAAACAACAGCGGTGATATTTTTACAGAGTTGTTTTTTTTACTTTAAATTTAGTCAATATTTTATAACGTTACTCTTCACTAAAACAGCATTTAAATTTAGTTATTTAGCTGACAAGACAAAAAAAAAATGAAACCAAATATTCAAAAATGTTATATATTATTAAAGTCAGAATAAAATGGAAATTCACCCTATGTATTCTCTGAATGCATGTTAGTGATCTTATTGTGAATGATTCATCCATGCATAGGTTTCATTTTCACCCCGTAATGCAAAATGTCATAAACTTTCCAGTAAAACATCAGAAAACTCTCTGGTGACGTATGCTGGACTTCTCCAATCATTCAGTCTTAAAAGGTTAGTTCACCCAAAAATTAAAATACTGTCATCATTTATTCACCCTCATGCCATTTCAAACCTGCAAGACTTTCGTTCATCTTCAAAACACAAATCAAGATATTTTAAATGAAACTTTTTGAAGCGACAAAGTGGTAGTTACGCAGGCTGTCAATGGAGGGACAGAAATCTCTCAGATTTCATTAAAAAAATATCTTGATTTGTGTTTCAAAGGTTTGGAACCTGTAATCAACTGCAAGCTCACATTCAGATCTGCCTCCATCCAATCAACAACTGATGGATAGAAACAAGCCCCTGCCCTACGTTTTTGGAAAAAAAATTGTATCTTGTCATTACTTTCATTACATAGGGCCTTGAAGCAACATTTTAAACAATCAACATGAAAACAAGAAGCAATCCCTGACATTACTGACTATGATAAGATTATGTGAAAATCATATTCTTTCCACATTTTTCTTTTTCAAAAGCATAGTTTGTTATTTGTTCCAAAAATGAGTGTCAGTAATTTAGTTGACTCAGACTGTCAGGAACCTGCAAACATGCTTCTCCAAACTGTATTAGCCAATCACACTTACTGTATTGCTTAAAGTGGAATTAAAGGTCAATCACCCCTTGAGAGACTCCAAAGACATGTGCCTAGGGGGTGTACAGGTCCATCATAAGGCATATCACAAATCATTTAACAAATGTCTCTGACAGCTTAGGTACTGATTATGATCTGCATTATATTAAAATAAGACAGCAAGAGACAGCAATGCGCTTGCAGAGAGAGCTTCGCCCACACACTATTCTGATTGGCTGTGATTTTTGATTTACTTAGTTTCTTTTTAAAAAGTTGCATCTGGTGTGGACAGACAAATGGCTTAATGCTGGAATTACACTTTGTAGTGTTGTTGCACTGAAGCAGGAATGTCCAGATCTGTCTTTGACTAAAGCGGTGCATTGTATTTTAACTCACTAGAGAAAGTCATGGCACAAAAAGTACTTGAAAGATCTTCTGCATTACATGCCAAACTGCCAGTCCCCGAGGAAAAAGAGAATCATTAGGGGGCTGTGAAAATCCCAGCTGTGGTAAACAAGCATTTTGATGTGCTGCTTTGTGACAAACAAACAGTGCAGACTTTAGCAAGCTGCTCGGGCGAAATCCTCGTCATCCGTTTTGCCTCTGGCCGTTCGGAAGTTGAAAAATGATACGAAGGTTCAGGAAGGAGTCGTTGGGAAAGAAAAACTACAGCGGCAGCTCACAGGATTAAAAGCGTCCATTCATCATCAAATTACACCACTGGAAAAACACAGTGAAAGATGGGGTGACCGAGTAACTGATTGATGATGTGATTTGCATGTAAATGTTTTCGGCATGGAATTTGCATTTCCATATTCCACAGTGTTTAGTATTTTCTGTCACTGGCATCTATGAATGTTGATGTCTCTGCAATCCAACTTAAGAGAGCGAAACCAACCTTGGATGGATCCGTAGCACATCATCAACAATGCTATAGTATCTGCTTAAATGCACACTGAATAATACCTGCTCGGTTGACTTTGGACTCTAGCAGACGCGAGTTGAGCACCTCGTCTTCGTCTTGTTCGTCGATGACCTTGCACTGCCTCAGATATGAGGTTAGCTTGTTGGGGTTGATGAAACGGCACAAAATGTACCGGTTCTTCTCTGCATTCTCCCACAATGACTCCCCATAGTCTAGCAAGTTCATTAAGCCTCCGTTCTCCATTCCTATGAGACAAGAATGAGGGAGAATAAAGTTTTAGACGCTATTTCGACACTCCTTTCACACCCACAGCATTGACAGCACATCAGATTAAAAAAAAAAACGTGTTATTGCATGCACAAAGATAGATGTGTCCATTCAGCAGTGCTTTAACAATGCTTTAAAGTCTGCTTTCTTCACACAGTTTTAGGGTCTAGATTGGTGCATGTTTTTTCCAAATAAAATATTTGTCTCTGTAACTGAAAAACTAATTAAATATAAGTTTGATGGTTTAATGTTTAAAATTGAAGAAGACATCCATAAATATTAGAGCTGTAAATGTACTATTATACTGTAAAATAAAAAAAAATATATTCCAATATTAGGCTAATATTTCATATTTTGTTGAATATTTGTATTTAATAATAATAGTTATAATGGTAACACTTTACAATAGTCTCATTTGTTTACAGTAGTTAATGTATTAACCCACATGAACTAACAATGAGCAATACATTTGTTACAGTATTTAATAATATTTGTTAATATTAGTTGTGTGTTCATGTTAGTTCACAGTGCATGAACTAATGTTAACAAATACAACTTTTGATTTTAATAATGTATTAGTAAATGTTGAAATTAACATGAACTAAGATGAATAAATGCTGCAGAATTATTGTTAATTCTTAGATGATGTTAACTAAACTAAGTAGTTAACTAATGTTAACTAATGAAACTTTATTGCAAAGTGCTACCATTATTATAAGCATCATCATCATCATCATCATTATTATACAGTACAGTTCATATACAATCACAATTTTTTGGCCAAATTGTGCAGCCCTACAAACAAACATAGCAATTATAAAACTGTTATTAAACTGTCATTGAGACTTGCAAATGTATAATTTTTCATTTACAATGATTATTGTTTCCACAATTGTGAAATTAATTCCACACTACTACCTTTAATACCCATTTATTGTCTTTAAATATCTTTAGCATAATGTCAACATTAACACAATTCATGCAAGAGTGACCTGCAGCAGTGGCGGGGATTCATGTCCTGTGGCAAGCATGCTTGTGCCACCACACACTGCCTCACTTTAGAGAGGTGTAACAAACCATATCTTTTTTTAAACCTTGTGGACAGTGGCTGTAAAGATGTCACAGCACACCGCTGATGTGAAAGCGCAGAGAATAGTTTGTCTCTGAGCTGATTGTCTTCTGAATAGCTGACACTCACTGTCATACACGTGTGAACCAACCGTGTACCTGTGTACCAGGCCTGCAGATGGCTGATAAAATGCTGATATAGGCTATAGATAATACAGTACAAAGATATATATATTCCACTGTATGAGATACACACACACACACACCGGGGGCGTTTCTCCTGAAAAAAACTGGATGAGAAAATAATCAATATTATAAAAGAAAAAGAAAAAAAAAAAAAAATACTACAAAATGTGACATTAGAAAGTGTATAAATCACTAATTTTTATAAAGAAACACCAGCAGGTAACGTTACAGCGGGAGTTCGCGTCTCTTGTGCCTCCCCTGAGCCCATTGACTTAAAACAGAACCCCTAATGCGTGCGGTGGGTTTAGTGGGGGGTAATTGAGAATGAATGGGGGAAAGTCACGTGAGAGGAGGCAATGCCTCCATCGCGCTATGATTGGATATGATCAGTTATGATTGGATATGATTGGTTCGTGCAATAAATCATAAAAAGTAAGTAAACAACAACTACTACAACTATAAAGATATCACCGCTTTGTCACGTCAAAATCAAACTTAAAATGGCCTGAAAACATGATGACTGTGGGTTTTAGTGAGTGATCAAGCTTGGTGAAATTAAAGGTACATATTCGTGTCTGTGACCAGTGTGCTTGATGACTGCTGAAAATAAATTGACTATTAATAAGAAAAGCTGGCCATTAGTTCACAAATAAAATGTATTGTTTAAATTGTTAATGCCTTTAGTTATTATTTTGGAATACATGTAAAAATGCGTAAAAATACTAACTTGATGAAATTTATACTTGGTTTTAATAAATAGAACATTACAAAGTGTAAAAATACAAAATTGTATTTGGTTTCTCTTTTTTATTTCATGTTTATTTAACCAGGAAAATTACATGTAACAGGGACATAAATTTACATTTTATATGTATATAAAAAAGTGAGGACTTACATTACATACATTCATACATACATACATACACAATATACACAAACACTCACACATATACATACAGTGGAAGTCAGTGGTCACCAAAACTGTTTGGTTACCAACATGTTCCACAGGGGAAAGAAAGTCATACAGGTTTGGAACGAAATTAGGGTGAGTAAATGATGACAGAATGCTCATTTTTAGCTGAACTATCCCTTTAAACATGTGCACATAGACCAACAATTAGAAAAACAGTCCAGAGGAAACACAGAACGCATCCTGTGTCAACAGTTCTCGGACAGATTGACACGCGATTGCAACATGGAGAGCAACCCTAGCAACCACCTAATTTGTCATGACAACCTCTTTTGTTTTATAACAATGTATTTCCAATTGAAATACAGTAGCAAATAAAGCAACTGACCTATTTTAATGTTGCTGACTCTAGTCTGGAGCTCAAGGCTGATCCGTTCCACAAAAGTATTATTTTTTCTCGATAGGTGAGTAACATTGGTTTTGTTTTGTTTCACAGAACTAATATATGCTAGCTTTTGCTTGAATATGCTCGTGTGTCATGTTCACTTGTTATCCATTTGCAATGGTATCATCCTTCACTTCAGCTACGATAAAGACCCATTAATTTCCACATCCTATAAGCCACTGTCTGTTTCGAGCGTAAGCTCGCAAAGTGTGTCCGAAAAGTAAGATAATAAACTCCTATTAAAGCTGCAAGCAGCGATGAAAGGGCCCTCGGGAAAACAGTGAATAGTGTGCGACATGCATTTAAACGCGTAAAATTCATTTTGATGTGCAAAAGTCATTTTGATGTGCCACACTTTCTGCTGCCAGGAGGCGCTTTGACTATAACTGAATATTGCCATGTACATGTCTTCAGGTCAGGACTATTATCAACCATGTGAAGTTTAAGCCAGATTGACACTGTATGCCTGAGTTACAACAACTTCCTGTTTCATGGCGTAAATCGTATACATTAGCACTTAGCCGAGTGTTGCATGATTTAACATGTTTGTAGCATGTTTGGTACTTCATGGCATATTTAAATGTGTTTCTGGGAGTGAATTACAGTGTAAAGCATGCCATTTCCTGTTGCCAGCAGGTGGCGTTATGACTAACTGAATTTTGGCATGTAAATGTCTTCAGGCCAGGTCTCTTATACAACGTGTGAAGTTTGAGGCAGGTCAGACATTGTATGCCTGACTTACATCAGCTTCCTGTTTCATGGAGAAACATCAGACTTTGTCAGGCCGCCACGGACACACCCTTCAGCGAACACTCAAGATCTTCACATCTCTATGAGGAGTTAATCACAGTGTAAAACATGCCATTTCCTGTTGCCAGTAGGTGGCGCTATGACTGTAACTGAATATTGGCATGTAGATGTCTTCAGGCCAGGACTCTAATAAAACATGTGAAGTTTGGGGACAGATCGGACATTGTATGCCCAAGTTACAACAACTTCCTCTTTCATGGCGAAACATCAAACTTTGTCAGACCACCACGGACACGGCCTTCAGCGAAAACTCAAGATCTTCGCAATTTAACATTGCAAAAGCCTTTAGATTAGACTGACCAAATATGATGTTGATCTGATTAAATCTCTAGGAGGAGTTTGTTAAAGTACAATGTCTGGAAATGGCAAAAACTGCAAAATATCTGACTTCCTGTTGGTTTTTCAGCTTTTGCTCCCAGGTTTTGCTCTGTTTTTTGTAGGTATTGGGCTGTTACATGTGTGTACCGAATTTCATACTCGTACGTGAAACGTAGCAGGAACAGCGTTTAATTGAAATTTTGTAGGTGCCGCTATCGAGCAATTTTGCCACACCTAATTCTGAAACCCATACCAGATGTACATTTTCACCACTTCTGACACATGTGCAAAGTTTCAGGAGTTTTCGAGCATGTTTAGGCCCTCAAAAATGCAATTCATTCCGGAAAAGAAGAATGATAGGCCGAGCAATTACAATAGGTTTCCTTGTTCCTCTTTTAGTGATCGATATAACCTTCTAATCTTGTCATAATTGTAATATATTCGTAAGTTGGACTGTCGTGCTCGTGCTATCGAGTTGTTCATGAGAACTGTGTTTGTGTTTTTGGGATGTAAGGGATGACTTTTTCATTTAACATTTGACCTGGATTACCATAGTAACACACATTGCTTTCACTTGTTGATGACATCATACCCTCGGCTGGCTGGCACAGCATATTCTGCCATAGTCGTTGCCTGGGTTGCATACGTATGTGTGAGGCGGAGCTATCAAAATAGGGGCGAGACCCTTTTGGGGTAGGGGCGTGTTTATTTTGGTGATTTGAAATATCGCTTAACACACCTTTAAGATGTTTGGTGAGTGTACATAAGTCACCCTCATCACCCGGTTCATTATCCAATGGCAAAAAGGCAAAAAGGACATAAATTCCAGCCAATTGCAAAAGCGAATATACACTGAACAAAATTATAAATGCAACACTTTTGTTTTTGCCCCCATTTTTCATGAGCTGAACTCAAAGATCTAAGACTTTTTCTATGTACACAAAAGGCCTATTTCTCTCAAATATTGTTCACAAATCTGTCTAAATCTGTGTTAGTGAGCACTTCTCCTTTGCCAAGATAATCCATCCACCTCACAGGTTTGGCATATCAAGATGCTGATTAGACAGCATGATTATTGCACAGGTGTGCCTTAGGCTGGCCACAATAAAAGGCCACTCTAAAATGAGCAGTTTTACTGTATTGGGGGGGGGGGGGGTCCGAACACCAGTCAGTATCTGGTGTGACCACCATCTGCCTCACGCAGTGCAACACATCTCCTTCGCATAGAGTTGATCAAGTTGTTGATTGTGGCCTGTTTGGTCCACTCCTCTTCGATGGCTGTGCGAAGTTGCTGGATATTGGCAGGAACTGGAACACGCTGTCGTATACGCCGATCCAGAGCATCCCAAACATGCTCAATGGGTGACATGTCCGGTGAGTATGCTGGCCATGCAAGAACTGGGATGTTTTCAGCTTCCAGGAATTGTGTACAGATCCTTGCAACATGGGGCCGTGCATTATCATGCTGCAACATGAGGTGATGGTCGTGGATGAATGGCACAACAATGGGCCTCAGGATCTCGCCACAGTATCTCTGTGCATTCAAAATGCCATCAATAAAATGCACCTGTGTTCGTTGTCCATAACATACGCCTGCCCATGCCATAACCCCACCGCCACCATGGGCCACTCGATCCACAACGTTGACATCAGCAAACCGCTCTCCCACACGACACCATACACGCTGTCTGCCATCTGCCCTGTACAGTGAAAACCAGGATTCATCCGTGAAGAGAACACCTCTCCAAAGTGCCAGACGCCATCGAATGTGAGCATTTGCCCACTCAAGTCGGTTACGATGACGAACTGCAGTCAGGTCGAGACCCCGATGAGGACGACGAGCATGCACATGAGCTTCCCTGAGACGGTTTCTGACAGTTTGTGCAGAAATTCTTTGGTTATGCAAACCGATTGTTGCAGCAGCTGTCCGGGTGGCTGGTCTCAGATGATCTCGGAGGTGAAGATGCTGGATGTGGAGGTCCTGGGCTGGTGTGGTTACACGTGGTCTGCGGTTGTGAGGCCGGTTGGATGTCCTGCCAAATTCTCTGAAACGCCTTTGGAGACGGCTTATGGTAGAGAAATGAACATTCAATTCACGGGCAACAGCTCTGGTGGACATTCCTGCAGTCAGCATGGCAACTGCACGCTCCCTCAAAACTTGCGACATCTGTGGCATTGTGCTGTGTGATAAAACTGCACATTTTAGGCCTTTTATTGTGGCCAGCCTAAGGCACACCTGTGCAATAATCATGCTGTCTATTCAGGATCTTGATATGCCACACCTGTGAGGTGGATGGATTATCTCGGCAAAGGAGAAGTGCTCACTAACACAGATTTAGACAGATTTGTGAACAATATTTGAGAGAAATAGGCCTTCTGTGTACATGTGTACTGTGTAAAGTCTTAGATCTTTGAGTTCAGCTCATGAAAAATGGGGGCAAAACAACAAATACACTTGTTCAGTGTATATTTCAGCATGCTCTTTGATGACCTTTCATTTTTTCCCTGATTTTCTGTGGGACGTAAATGTAAATGAAAGAGCAGCAACAAGACTCTGCAAGACAAATTTCTTTGCATACATTTTGTGGTGAAGAGGCACGTTGAAGGTGCAGCTGGCCCCCTTCGGCGGCATAATACCAGCATTGTTTTCCAGCACTCTATGCACCTTTGCAAATGAAATCAAACCATTACTACTGATATGCCCACACACGCTTTCACATATTCCTGTGTATCTATCATCCCAGACTCCATTCCTATATCTGCCCTTTCGCTTTTGCACCCCTAGGCTCAGGAACAGCTGCATATGTGAGCGCAAACTAACTGTAATGGCCTCACTTCCCCATCTCTACCAGACAGGAGACATTTGATCAGACATCAGTGGGTGAGAGACACAGGAGGACGGTTTCTGATGAAAGGGAAGGAAGAACTGCAGATTTTAGCCAGCGTTTGCCATTTTCAAGTGCAATATGAAGTCAATCCGAGGTCAGAAGGATGAAGACATTATGTCGGAAATGCCACAGCAGGAGTCATACATCTAATATTAGACATCAGCATTGTCTCATCATCTCAGGTTGTTTAAAAAAACAAACAAAGACAGTATCTCATATTTGGAAATCAGAGAACTGAGTGGGAGAGTGTCAACGTAAAGCTTTGAAAGCAAACGAGGGCGTGTGCACTCTCCCACGATGAAAATGCCCACCTTTTGCGAGAGAGGGCCTACAGCGTCGCTCTTGATTGGGAAACGATGGGTTTCTCCCCTCACATTTTAGCGTGCTGAATAACAAAATACGGCATTATACTGTCATGCATCACACTGGCTTTGTGTTCATGTCAGGACGTGACTCAGCCGAGTTAAAAATGAAGCATCACGTACTACAGCGGTTCACCCTGACAGACACACAAACACACAGTCCACCCCCACCCCTGTCTTATACCTTGACCAGATTTCCTCTCTACTTATTTTGGAGTGCGTGAGTAAGAGAGCACTCTTCACTTCCTCATTTCATTAGCAGGTGTTTAGCTCGGTCTCTTAAAAGGAGAAATGTTGGGAACACACTTAAAGTTGCACAGCAGAAGTGATACTCATTTTGCAGTATATTTAAATACAAATTATCAGATGATCAACTTCCACTTAACAGTGTAAGTCAATATATCTGTATCTGCATCAGTGTATAAGTAGCAAGAGACACATAGAACATCTGAAAGTCATTGACAGAGTGGAAAGAGAAAAGGATAACTGAAATTTCTTTGTTCAAATCGACTTTTTCCACTATGTAGTTAGCAATATAAGGAAAATGAGTGAATTTAGGCACAGCTCCTAAAGATATAGAGCACTTTGTAATGGGAAAACTACCTGAAATGTGATCTGACCACTGAGACTGAGACACATTGAATCAAAATTCTGATTTGAATCGAATTTCAAATATACTACCGTTCAAAAGTTTTTGAAAGAAATCTCTTATGCTCAGCAAGGTTGCATTTACTTGATCAAATATACAGTAAAAAAGTAATATTGTGAAATATTATTACAGTTTTAAAAAAAAAAGTGTTCTATTTTAATATATTTTAAAATGTAATTTATTCCTGTGATCGAAGCTGAATGTTCAGCATCATTACTCCAGTCTTCAATGTCACATGATAATTCAGAAATCATTCTAATATGATGATTTGCTGCTCAAACATTTCTTATTATTTTCAATGTTTTGAACAGTTGTGCTGCTTAATATTTTTGTGGAAACCGTGATATTTTTTTCAGGAATATTTGATTAAGGAGTTCAAAAGAACAGAATTTATTAGAAACAGAAATCATTTGTAACATTATAAATGTCTTTACTGTCACTTTTGATCAATTTAATGTGTCATACCTAAATAAAAGTATTAATTTCTTTCAAATCAAATCTTACTGACCCCCATTTTTTAATACATTAGATTTAGTGTTTTACTAACTACTAAACAGGATCGAGTCAGACACACCAAAAACCAAATTAACAAAGTCTAAGAGCTTTAATTTTGCGTTGTTTAACAGAGGAATATTTACACCGTTTCAAGTTCGCTGAGCAGTCAGGTTGTGTAACTCTGCGTCTATCCCAGTGGGACCCTGCTTGAGTGATTTTCATGTTGAAGATCAGTGTAAAACCAAGCTAGCGGAAGCTATTACCACGTGCTCCTGTGGCTCCATCCGATTTTAGAAAAAAAACACAAACCAAAAGCGGCTCATCAGCCAATGGGCTGCAGCCCTGCTCCACCAAGCTACCAGTTCAGGGGAACTGCACTAAGCTGTTTTGTGTGAAAGTGAAACAGTACAGCAGTTCTGATGTGGGGCCTGCTCCCTTACAATGACTGAAATTTTACACTCTAAACAACAGGATCAAGGGTAAATTCTGACCTAATTAAGACAGTGCTGATGAGAAATCTAAATATAGCACATTTGTAAGATAAAAACTGATATACGTCATGTATTATTACATAAACATAACAGAGCACCACTTCCTTAAAGGAGCAGTTCACCCAAAAATTAAAATCATTTAGATCATCCTCATATCGTTCCAAACCCATACAACTTTCTTTCTGTTTGAGCACCAAAGGACTTTAAAAGGGACGGGTGTTTGACAAAACAAACAATGCACCATAAAAAGGGTCCATGAGATTCATGGGCAATATCCCAAGCCTTCTGAAGTCTTTCTGTGAGGAAGAGGCCAACATTTTATTCATGAAAATCTCTCCAATCTCACTTAGTTCAAATGCTATGTTGGGTTTGTACACCGAGTTTGACATTATTGGCGTGACGCACCATATTTGATTAAACCGTATACGAGCAAGGCTGTGATCTGAGAACCATAGAGTAGGAGATGTTCAGCAAATAAATTATATTTTGCTATGGCTTCAGAAAACCTGGAAAATACTGCATACAGTAAGTTGTATAGAGTTGTATGGTGCTTTTTAGCCATTTTTTTTTTTTGCCAAGTTTTACTAGATATTCTGCATTTGTCTTGTACTGTGATCCACAGAGGAAAGAGGACAGAGACAACAACATGATGGCAATTTTCACACTTGGTTGAACTATCCCTTTAAGGTTGTGAACTTTAACCCTGGAGACCCAGACCACTATTCAAAGCTTTGAAAATTGCGTTATTTTACATTAATTTTGTAGCGAATATAAATTGTGACTACTTACTAATGTTGTTTTTTTAATTAAATTAATAGATAAATACACTCACACATATACATACACTCCCATTAAAAAGTTTAGGGGGGGTGAAAGAAATTAATACTTTATTTTTTATTTAAATTACTTGAAAATGACAGTAAGAACATTTATAATATATCATATTTATTTAATAATAATAATAATAATTAATTATAATTTATAATATAAAAAGTTTTATTTCAAATAAATGCTGATCTTTTGAACTTTTTCTATTCATTAAAGAAACCTGAAAAATGATCATAGTTTCCACACAAACATTAAGCAGCACAACTGTTTTCAACACTGATTATATTAAGAAGAAGAAATGTTACTTGAGCAGAAAATCAGCATATTAAAATGATTTCTGAAGGATCATGTGACACTGAAGACTGGAGTAATGATGCTGGAAATTTAGCTTTGACATCACAAGAATAAATTACATTTTAAAATATATTAAAATAGAAAACAGGAATTTTAAATTGCAATAATATTCCACAATATTACAGTTTTTACTGTATTTTTGATCAAATAAACGTGGCCTTGGTGAGCATAAAAAAACCTTTGAACGGTACGGTAGTATATCTATAAGTTACTTTTTTTTTTTAACTTTTAATTCTCATACTTACATTTGTGTTATTTTATACGTTTGATGACTTTGTAATATTCTAAAATGTGATTTACAGCACTTCCTTTCATGAGGTGTGTCATTTATGTGGACCTGTCATCAAACAGAACTGAACAAACACTGGCTGTTTTCAAACAAGTTTCCCAAATACTCCACCACAAATTGGGCAGACAAACAAGACAGTCACACACCTCTTTTCATTGTCAAAATTCTGACTCAGTTTAATTAATAAATACATAAGTCAATAAATAAAGAAATGAATGAATAAGCTTGCTTCCTGATTTTTTGGTGATAGTGTGCTATTGACAGGCAGGCAAATAGCAGCCTTAGATCACAAACCACATTTCAAATTAAACTTGATGACAGACTGTGCAGAGGCAACCGAGACGTTCTAAAAACGCTACATGCCCAGATCGATGACAGAAATATGTAGTTGCTTCATATTAACCATAAGAAATCTATTGTTTTGGGTTGAAGAGTGAGTCTGCACATTCCAGCTGTAATGCAATTGCTCGGAATTGGATCCAGCAAACTAACAATTCAACCTTTGTGAGGGACGATGCCATGCACATGAACCTAAGAGCCGATCTGATGACATTCACCATACAGAAATAGGAGCTTTCTACTCTCCCTCAGTCAGGTGTGGCGCGTGGGTGACATGGCATGCTTTTCAAGTGTATTTGTGGAGTATAAAAATCTGTGCTTGCACATTTCTATTTAGGATTCTGAGTGAAACATCAAGATGCTCATACTGTTCTGGAGTCAGGACGCTACAGCATCTCTGCTTGGACGTCACTAATAAATGAGCTAACGTTTAAAAATCATTTACGTTTTCATATTTAAAGTTGTTTCATGACATTACAAATGTGTAGCACATTTGTGTTGAAAATGATGAAATATATTTGGTCCATGAAATCACTACAAGACATGCTGTATCACTATATTTTAAGGTTTGAAAATAATTTGAATACCTTTGTGGTGAAACACTCTTTGTTCTACCAGAACATTTTATTCCCCTAAAGACAACAGAAGATCAATAGAAGTTTTGCCTCATCATTTCTTTATAAAATAGCACTTTTTCAAAGACCCACATTTATAATTCATATGGTGTGATAACGTTTTATATTTCAGTCAGTGGTACATTAAAAGCATTGTCCTCATTAGATTGGTATTGGTAACACCACAGTAGGTAATAGATAAGATACATACAGAACTGTGTATTGCTTTTTATTGTTTTCTGATAATGTTGCAACCAATGTCTTCAACCTAATTCTAATTTAGACTCTTTTATCTCTGTTATAAAAAGGCATGATGATGTTTGTATGTGATGTATTATGTACAGTACTTGCTTTGAAGGTGCCTTAAATATCCTATTGTGTACTTGAGGAACTTCAAATATATGGATCCACTTTATATTAGGTGGCCTTAACTATTTTGTACTAACATTTTAATTCATAATTTGACCCAATGCACTTATTGTGTACATACAAGTTTTTACATTGTACTTACATTTTAAAAATTACCTGCATGTAATTACATCTGTAATTCATTTCTGTAATCACATTTATAATTACACTGTTGACCCTTACACCTAACCCTACCCTTAAACTTACCCATACCACCACACCTGTCCCTAACTTTACCCGTATCCCACCTCAATATCAGCAAAAGTGTTTTGCAATACCATATGAACACAATAAGTACATTGTAGTTATTTTTTTGATGTAAGTACACAGTAGTTACGGCCACCTAATATAAAGTGGGGCCAAATATATATTTGAAGCCTGTTCCTAATGATAAGGTTTTTGAAGGAACTGTGCACAGACTTTGGAGTTCTTGCAAGGGACTTTCCATTTTATAAGTTCCCAAAAAAAACTGCCTTATCAAAAAGAGTGGCTAAAATTTCTCCAGAAGGTTCCTATTAAACACAAAACCAGCCACACTTGTGGAATGAAGAAAAAAGAATTAAGATTTTTTTAAAAAAAGTGTTAGTTTTGTGTTCAGTAGGTTTTTTTCATGCCCTATTTTGGCTTTGTGAACTTGCACTTGAATAATTTTACAAATACTTCTCCAGATGATTCCACCAGTTTGAGCGTATGAAGGAACCCAGATTGGGACCTCCACTATCTTTTGATTTTCACAGTAAGACACTGCCGTGTCAGAAATTAACTCTATAATTATTGGGCAATATTTGCCCGCTGAAATGCATTTTGGAAAGGAGGGGCATATTACTTTTTAACAATATAAAAACACATTGAGTGTGGATCAAATACTTCAGCCAAACCAACTGAAATAAATACTCAATTTGAACAAATGATGGCTGTTAAATCAACAACACATACAAATGTAGATGTAAATAATACATGCTAATAAAGCGTATAGGCACTCTGCTACAACAGATTTAATATTTGTTATTTCCAAATAGTTTGGAGTGTTTCTTCTGTCTAATTTGATATATTTGAGATAAATATTTATTATCCCTTTCAATGTTATTTTCTCTGTAAGCCAATCCTGACCATTATAATTTTATAATAAATTGTCTAATTTTCTTTGGAGCTTAGACAATCTTAGATTTGTCTCAGACAAATGGATTTTAATTATAAAATTAAAAAAGAAAAATAACCTAAACTATTACAGAAGACACTATTCATGTGTTTGATGCCAACTATTTCATACATTAATCAAATACTTAGTAACCAATGATAGGTGCAATCTTTTTTCTTGTCCCCAACCGATTATCATTATTACTATTGACTTGAGTGAATCATCAATCATCATATTCATGGTATGTCATCATGTATATAATTCAAATATGCTATGAAATAAATATGGCTTACACTTTATTTTAAGGTGTCATTGTTACAGTGTAACTATATATTTAAGTACTGAGAAATATTATTTAACTACATGTACTTACTATAGTGTTAGGGTAGGATTGGGGTTTGGTTGAGGGTTAGTTGCATGTAATTATGCATAATTTACTGTTATTACTATGGTAAGTACATGTAACATAATATGTAACAAGGACACTGTAAAATAAAGTATTACCTAAATAAATTATTATTCACTCTCACATAGTTTCAGCCATTCGAAATTCATTTACAAATGCATTCACTCATAAATGTAAAATCCAAAATAGTGATTTATATTAAAAAGGTATTACTGTTTGCTGTTCTGTAACAATGCAAATTCCACGTTGAGTCTTTAGTCTTTAATCACTGATTTATAAACTGGGAGTGGATGAGAAGTTAGCATGTTGTTGCAGAACATCACGAAACTTGCAAGGCCCAAGGCAGGGCAGGCACGCCAAACCTACTGAGGCATCCTACAACAACTGTTCCTGTAGAGCAAGCTGTCTTTTACAGGAAAAGCTTTCCTAGATAAATGAGGACTCTCCTTAAGTCCTAGCCATTATCAAAGAAAGCATGCCATGACATGTGGCTCAATTTGTTAGGCAAAAATGAGGTCAGAATAGCGCATCTGTTGAACATACACAGTGGAACCTCCCATTTATGAACGATCATATGACATCTTCACACTATGCGCACATCTCACAAGCAGGACTGAGGGGGGCACAGACACTGTGTGCCTCATTATGACAACAGCAGCTATTCACATTAGTTAGGCCGATTTTGTGTTAAATAATGCACACACAAAAAATAATCTGATGACAGACAGCAGCAACGCACCAAATCCCATGAATAGTCAAAAACTCTACAATAACAGCAGCAAGCTGATATACAGAGCATGCAGAAGAGCGACAGATTGAGGTTGACAGTAGATTGGTGTGTTTATGTGCATTACATAAATAACAGAATAACCATGTGCAACAACACACATTGTCATTGGATTAATGGTGTCAGATTAATGTGCATGAGTCTTCTTTCACTCCCTGACTTTTCAATGAGTGCACACAGCATGCACACTTCTTAGTTTCCATCACTCATTTTATTAAGACATCAGACTTTTAGTTTATAGTCCATGTTGGAAATGCAGGATTAAACTCATTACATCATATTAGTCGGTTATTAGATTATTATGAGGGAGGATGAGTGACTAATAAATGGGGAGAACGATGGATTTTAGATGGATTTTTGAGTAAGATAACCACCAAAATATAGCTTTTATATTTCTACCAAGAAGATAATCTAATCACACTAATTTATATGTTACATCACTTTAACATACTTCATTTATGCGCGCGAGTACACACTGGAAATGACTTTACTAACCTACGTCTACACTAATTTAAAGTCAAGTTATGTACACATATAGTTAAAGAAGTCCAAAGGTAACACAAGCACAACAGTTGTTTTATGAGTATTTTACATATGATACGCATTAGTTTCCTACGTACTGTAATGCGGTCTGTCGGACGCAGAGGTAACGTTAGGCTACGTCGAAAAGTTTGTGATTAAGTTCGGCTCTGAAATGTTTACTTACTAAACAGTTACATTCAATCGACAGTAAAGTGATTTACCTGTTGAAGATCACTTCTCGGGCTCTAATTCAACCGGTCCATTCTAGTTACTTGAAGACGCCAGTGTTTCAAACAGCTGAATTCTGTCGCAACAACTCAGAAGACAAACTGGATAATTTCACCTGCAGCCTCACAATAAGCTGTCACTCAAAGAGCTAGTGTGAAGAGTGGGCGGAGCTAATGGAGCTCATCACTGTAAACTATAAACTTACAGCTGCAGTGAAAGCTGTATTTGTCCGAAGTGCAACAAGCAAACAGCAGTACTTTCTGGCAATTAAATGTGCTCTCATTGTCTAGCTCATCTTGGAGAATAAAAAATAAAATAAAAATAAATATCTTTTTAAAAATAATAATAACGATAAATAAGAATGAAGTGGTTAACTTTTTATGTATAGGTGCACTTTAAGTGAGAAATATAAATACTGAATTAGATTTACTCAATATGTGTAATATTGCTGAATAGAAACAACTAGGCTATTTAAGAAGAGCTGCTTACAATATAAAAGAAAAGATTTCTTTTTCTCATCATCGAGAATTAATTTTTGTCAGTTCTACTTAATTGTAGTTTAGTTTGCTTCACTTCATCATTTGGCTTGCCTTTTAACATTTAGATTTTTTTTTAATTCATATTCCATCATTGTCTATTGGTGTGTTATTGTACTGGATGGCTAATTTCCTTGTGTCTAACACTAAACAAAAGGCTGTGATGTGATTGTTCGTGATACAAATCTTAATTATTCTAGCAGTTATCTTAATAGGCTAAGTCATTGACACAATTCTGAAAGCCTGCTGTCGGTGGTTCATCTTAAATAAAAATAGCACCATTTTTTAAAATTGATCTGCCTCATCTAGAGCTAGATTTCAAAAGATCAGATCTGGAAGATGAACAAAGCGCCCTAAATAATGTTGGAGTCCCATGGTTTTGTTGACACGGCTGTCAGACAGATTTAGGAATATATGTGTGAAGTCTTCATTTACGTGCTCATTTGTTGTCTCCACTCCAGTGTCTGACAGATAGTTCCATCATGAACTCTGTGGTTCAGAACATGCAAATGCATCCCCCAAAACATTTGTTTATGGCAACAGTTACACAAATGTCACACCTTCCTTCCAGAGGGACTGTTTCATTCTTTTTTTACACTAGACAGAAATAAGCTGAACAAATATAAACCTGATTTAACTTGACTTCAATTTAACTTGACTTTATTTTAACTATTGTGTAGGCTACATATTGCGGTTCTTAACTTAGCTTAAAAAAGTCATGTTGGAGTCGTGGTACATTGGAGAAACTATTTTTTGCAATGAATGAATGAATGAATGAATGAATGATAGTCTGGAAATGCTACTGAGATGAGGTCTCAGTCATAAAAATAGCACATTGCCTATTGTGTAGACTTGGCTAATCATACTTAATAAGCATAGAAAATGAGTCATATTAGTGTTATGTACAAGAAACATTACAATACAGACAACACTTTATATCACAGATCTAATTCAGACCTTGTAGTTATGACGCTTCACAGTGTCACATAATGTATCAAACAAAGAAAGTCAGTCAATTAGCTAAAGAGTGTGCCCTCTAGTGGCAGAAAAATAAAGCAACTGGTCAATTAAAAGTTTAGCTACAGTAAATACGTATATTGTATTCATCGTTACAGGGGTTTACATTTACATTCGCTAGGACACATTTCTCCATACACTTCACACAGTCCTCCTAACCAACATTCAGCTTGGCACAACAGTTAATTTCACATTTAAAATGCACTAAAACTATCAAAAAACATAAAGGGATAGTTCTCCCAAAAGATGAAAATTCTGTCATCATTTACTCACCCTCAAGTTGTTCCAAACATGTATGAATGTCTTCTTCTGAACACAAAAGAAGACGGGCCTCATTGACTTCCACAGTATGGAAAAAAATACTATGGAAGTCAATGAGGTCCATCAATTGTTTGGTTACCAACATTCTTCAAAATATCTTCTTTTGTGTTCAGCAGAAGAAAGAAACTCATACAGGTTTGGAAAAACTTGAGGGTGAGTAAATGATAACAGCATTTTCATTTTGGGGTGAACTAACGCTTTAATTCATCAATCAACAAATTCTTCCATAACACTAGCAAAGGTTGTCACACAACAAACACACTTTGTCACTCAAAAAACAATGACCTAAAAACACTAATAACAGTTATAATTTTACAATGATTTCTTTTGCAAAAATTCTTTACAAAACAAGAATGACTTTAGAATTCATGGACATGGTCTATTACAATAAAGTACAAAATTATCCATAAATTTTCCCCTTTTGAACAGATTTGTAAATGGAAAGACTAACACATGTATAGGTGTTCAGCTGTGTGATTGTTGATAGCATTTAATTTTTTAGATTTGGAATATATATATATATATATATATATATATATATATATATATATATATATATATATATATATATATATATATATATTAATATGGCATCACTGTAGAAATGTAGCAAATTGCTGCCTTATTCAGTTTTGTATTATGTTAGGTTTTGAACTTTGAAGAGTATGTCAACATGCAAATTGGCCCGTAGGCACATAAAGTTTTGGCAGTGGTTGTGTTTGAGTGAAAAAAGAATTCATCACTGCTGTTGTGCTTGAGTATTGAGAAATGGATCCTAGCGATTGCTAAAAAAAATTCACCAGTGTGTCTCTCAGAAAAGTTTATTGACTCTCATGCTGTCATTGTTGACTTGATACATCCGTCGAAGACCACACTTGTTGTTGAGCAGCATTCTTAACATTCTGCTGCTCATGCATCATGAGTACCTATTAATCAACCTATTAAACAAAATGTTTATTCTGTTTAGATGCTTACAAGAGATGGGAGTTCCACATAGATTGAACATACAGAACATACAGTAAACATACATGTTTAAAAGAACGTTAGAACAATATTTGATGACCTTTTCTGAATGTAATCCAAGTTCTTTGAATCATTGAGTGAAAGAAAACAAGCTCTTGAAGCAGGTGAGTACCTTTGGCCTACAATTACACGGCGTAGCAGTGCTCTATATGCACTGCAAAAATAGAAAATAAAGTTGAAAAAAATAACCAAAAATGTACTTGACTGTTGCTGTGTTTTGCTTTACACACGGCTCCGAAATACTATAAAATCTTTGAGGAACATAAGTATGCATCCTTTCTATGATGCACTCCTATTTTTCGATCAACCAACAAGAAGAGCAATTTAATGAATTCATTTTTGTTGATTTTTGTTTCTAGTCACCCTCTTTCTCGCCATGTTGCCCTGTCTCTGCTCTTGCCGTCCTTGCCTGTCGTCCTTTGCACTCTAATGTACAAGTTTAAATCCAGTTTGGGTAATATCTTAATTGGGAATAGAAATCCCCTTTGCAACGCTAAATGAAATATCACAATGAATGGTTAACTGGTAGACACCATGTATCAGAGGGTTATGTTTTCATAGCTAGAAATAGAGTTTTGCCATTAGAGCAGGACAAGATGTGATATTTCCGCTTTCTCCTTAAACCGATGATCCTTGGTGAATCTGAACGGTGAGGCAAAACCATTACAGCTTTCCAAATATCAAGGGTTTATGCAGTTATCTTATTGGTTTTGATCGTAACTTAAAAATAATAAATTGGTTTCAAAAAAAGTCTCCATTACTGAGAGTCATAATGGACCCTGGCTCTGAACGAGTCCATCAGTTTCCTTAGAAGTGGGTAAATCGATGAACATCAGCCTCGATGCAACATCTCTGATCGGTTTAAAGCCTCCTTCTGGTCGACTTGGACTCCTCTTCTGTCTGCCTTCTTTCATTCTCAAGCCCTGTTGATCAAATATAAATTATTAACGTAATCAAAGCTATGTCTTATCTGATCTAATGATTCATTTGGACACAAACAAGGGCAAAATGAATGTATACACCCTGCTGTGCTCCATAAATATTTATTTTTTATGTATCCTTTATTTTACCAGGAAGTTCGTGTTGAGATAAAAAGAATCTCTTCTTCCAGAGAGTCCTAAATATTTGATTAGGCCCGATGCACATTTAGTTAATGTTTCTAATCACAGAGCTGAAAGAAGGCTCCTATCAATAGAGAGGTCTTATGAAGTTTCTGAAAGCAATTTTCATCTTCAGTCTCTCATTCTTATTTTCATCCGCCAGCTCTGCTCAGTCAAGTCCATTAATAACAGCGGTTCGACCACAAATCCATTTCCGTGCCCAGCCGCTTAGCAAAAGCAACAATAGGCCTGAAAATGCTATAACAAATGGACTAGTTATTGAAGGCAGTGGAAGGCATTGTGTTTGCCTTCTTGCACAGAAATGAGACTGCAGTGAGATGCAGAATGAGCTGTGTGCTCATTAGCGTCATATAGGATTCTCAGAAACGTGACCTGAAGGCAAAGATTGGCATTGGCAAATTTGTACTTTTAGACTTGCCATACATCTACTGTACATACATCTTGCCATACATATATCTCTGGAAAGATATAACCATTTTGACAATGCAATGTCGAAGCCATGGTCTGATGGTTAGCACACACATGCATTGGATGAGGAATTTATGCACTGGTTCAAATCTGACTTTGAGCTACAGTAACCATAATACATGACCTATAACAACCTCATGAGTAAAGTGTTGTCAAGGCTACATAAATTCTTACTCTGTTATATGTAGTAATAGTGCCTTGTGAAAGTATTCAAACCCCTTCATTTTTTTTTTTTTTTACATTTTGTTATTTTGCTACCTTAGGCTAACCTACTTTAAATTACATACACCATAATGACAAAGCAAAAAACAGATTTGTTACAACTTTGCAAATTTATTTATACTAAAAAAAAGCAGAAATAATTACATTGCACAGGTATTCCCTTTTCTGGGACACTTGAAACTTAGCTCAGGAGCATTCCAGTTTCACTTGTAGATGTTACTATAATTCGAGTGGAGTTAACCTGTGCAAATTCAGTTGAATGGATATAATTTGGAAAGGCACACACCTCTCAATAAAAGGTCTAACAGCTAAAAATACATACCAAGCCATGAGGTCAAAAGAAATAATGTTTTGTAAACAAAGTTCGGGAGGAACACGTTCAAATTGCCTAACCAATCAGTACGAGATGAGGCCTATATATATACATAGCCGACTCACCTATGTTCCTCGTCAGTTTCCTCCATCCCACCACCACCCCGTCTCCTCACACTTGCTTAGTTAACTATCCTAATCAGAGATACAGGGGGAGTACTCTGGGTTCGGGCCAAAATTCCGAGCTCGGAGCCCTCCCCTCGGACAGCATGCCAAATATGCATACATTTGATCTGACTATTTGTAAGTGTGAACTTGTGAACTGCCTTTAGAGCTCAGAGACAGGATTGTGTTGAGACACAGTTTTGGGGAAAATTCTGCTGCATTGAAGGTTGACAGAAGCATGTAGCCTTCACAATCCTTAATGGATGAAGTTTGGAACAACCAGGACTCTTCCTAGAGCTGGCCTCCTGGCCAAACTGAGCAATCGATGGAGAGGTTAGAATGATGACCAAGAAGCTGATGGTCACTCCGGTTGAGCTCCTTGATCATATATGGAGATGGGAGAAACTTACAGAAGGACAAACATCACTATGGCCAGACTCAAGCCTCTCCTCAGTGAAGACACATGAAAACCCACTTGGAATTTGTAAAAAAAAGCTCCTAAAGGACTGACTCTGTGAGAAACAAGGTTCTCTGGTCTGATGAACCTCAGTTCAAAGCATCATGTATGGAGGAAACCAGGCACTGCTCATCACCTGCACAATACCATCCCAGCAGTAAAGTGTGGTGGTAGCAGCATCATGCTGTGGGGGTGTTTTTCAGCAGCAGGGACTGGAGGATTCGTCAGGGTAGAAGGAAAGCTCAACGCTGCAAAATATAGAGATAGCTTTAATGAAAACCTAGTGCAGAGCATGCATAACCTTACAGACCTTAAGCACACAGCTATAAGACAATGCAAGACTAGCTTATAGATGACTCTGTGAATTTCCTTGAGTGACCCAGCCAGAGCCTGCTTGAACCCAATTGAACATCTCTGGAGAAACCTAAAAATGTCTGTCCACTGACGGTCCCCATCCAACCTGACAGAGCTTGAGTGGATCTGAGGAGAAGCATGGCAGAAAATCGCCAAATGCAGATGTGCAAAGCCTGTCGCATCATACCCAAAACGACTTTAAAGGTGTAAGGCTGTAAAGGTGCTTTAACCAAGTACTGAGTTAAGGGTTTGAATAGTTATGCAATGTACTTATTTCAGTTTTTCCTTTTTAATAAATTTGCTAAGTTGTCACAAATCTGTGTTTTGCTTTGTCGTATGGATTGTAGATTGATGTAAAAAAGTAATTTAAAGTAGTTCAACATAAGGCAGCAACATAACAAAATGTAAAAAATAAATAAAATAAAAGAGTTTGAAAAGGCACTGCATATACTGTATAAATACATACATACATATACTGTGTATGTATATATATTGTTCAAATGTTTGGATTAATTAAATTGATTACATGTGACAGGGAAGACCTTTCTAGATCAAATAAATGCTGTTCTTTTAAACTTTCTATTCATCAAAGAATTTTAAAACAAAATGTGTCATGGTTTCCACAAAAATATTAAGCAGCACAGCTTTTTTAACATTAATAATAATGTTTCTTAAGCAGCAAATCAGCATATTAGTGTGACTTCAGAAGGATCATGTGACACTGAAGAGTAATGATGCTGAATATTTTTTCCCATCAGAAATACAATAAATTTTAAAATTCATTAAAATATAAAAGTTATTTTTTATTATTAAATTGACACCAATCTAATGCATATTGACACTGAAAAACAATCGCATATATATGGAAGAATGTACTTTATGAAGACCCATTCAACAGATACTATCACAATTAAGTGCAATCAATGAGCAAAAAATAGAAATTAGAGGTTATTAGTAGAGATAATTCTCATCAAGCATCATCTTGATCTGAGTGCAATGTAATCAAAGACTGCCTCTTATACATCCACACTATTTAGTGCATTAGACCAGATGAAGAGAGTTATGGGAAGGTCATGTCCTTCACTCGTAATGGGATTTTAGTCTCACAAAAGGCAGACATGTCCTCATCCCATTCATTGTTATAATCTACTCACACAGTGTGTGGGTAAAGGCAGCCAGTTCTCTTTTATCACATTACTTAAATACAATTGATTTATCTAACGAGGGGATATGAAACTTAAGCGGGATGTTATTCTGAAGAACAGAGGAAAGATGAATCATCATTCTCGCCTTTTAAGCCATTCATTCATGTTTAAGCTGCTCATTTGTCTCCATACAAGCAGCCCACTATTATTTGAATCAAAAGACATGGCTGATTATCAGTGAAATTAATATTAATACATCATTAAGATGAGGGAACAGACATATACTGTCTCTAAAGACTCTAAAGTAAACCAAGATAATGTGATCGACTGTCATTTACGCACCATGTGGCTGACATGATGAAATGCTGTTTCACCATTCACACCATTTATGAAGTTCAAAGAATGTTTAGAATTCACAAGATTTTTACAGGTCATTTTCAGCATTGACAAAATACATCACATGTTAATGTAAGTATTCTAATTTTGCGATGCACAAAGTGAAACGTGTTAAACATCAAACATGGAAGACGGCGTGCTTTTTTGAGAGAGACTTATTAAGGGAAGTTTAGAATCGGATATGACAAGATTCCACAAGAAAATCTATAAAAGCGTCCGATGAAACATCACGGAAGTCATGAAAATACAAGTGTTCTTATTTTCCACACTGTTCAGAAACAGTATATTTAAGTGTGAGAGAGTACGAAACAGAAGGCTGTTCTGTTTGGCTGTGTCTTGTAATTGGTTGTGCCACGCCCCTATACGCGTTGCTAAATGCTGATCGCTTGTCTGGTTACGAGACACTAGTGACAAATTATTAGGCTACGCGGAGAAAATAAACTAGTTTTAGTAATTTAAATTTGATAATAACTTGCCAATAGTGGCAATATTGCACATCGTAGTATAGAAATATAATCATTTTGGTGTTTGAGAGACCGGAGAGTGTTACACAAAGAATTTTAAAACAAAATGTGTCATCAAAATGGGTCGATCGCGTCAAAACCTACGTCCTTGAGCCTTACGCTTTACCAACTACGCCACTGAAGACATTGAAATATGCACATCTTTTTTTAATCTTGTTTGGCCTAACCAGGCATTGTTAGGCGGAGCTAGTGCAAATAGCACTTGCCAACTATTTGCACTTGGTGTAAATAAACACTCCGTTTTCAGCTTGCCTGAAAAACCACGTCATGCGAGCGTAAAAACTTTTTTTGCAATATATGAGAGTTTTTGCGAAATTGACGCGTTTCCATTGGGCGTATTTTCAATTTGCAATTTCAATTTGCGCAATTTGAAGGGTAATGGAAACGTGGCTACTGACAAGTCAGAAAAGAGCTGTGGTGACGTTGGTAATATCATACATGTCCATCACTTTTTTAAGCTCACAGGAGAAGTGGCATTGTGTCCATGAGCAACATTGTAGATTTTATGATCAAAAACAAACAAACTTATTTTCAGGAAATTATTTTTTTTAATCATTGTAGATACAATAATTTGACTTACATAACCTAAACACCTAGACATTTTGGTGCTTTGAATTCAGACCACATGACCTTCTCCCATTCCTCCTCTGGATCATCCAGATGGTCATTGGCAAACTTCAGACGGGCCTGGACATGCGCTGGCTTGAGCAGGGGGACCTTGCGTGCGCTGCAGGATTTTAATCCATGACGGCGTAGTGTGTTACTAATGGTTTTCTTTGAGACTGGGGTCCCAGCTCTCTTCAGGTCATTGACCAGGTCCTGCCGTGTAGTTCTGGGCTAATCCCTCACCTTCCTCATGATCATTGATGCCCCACGAGGTGAGATCTTGCATGGTGCCCCAGACCGAGGGAGATTGACCGTCATCTTGAACTTCTTCCATTTTCTAATAATTGCGCTAACAGTTGTTGCCTTCTCACCAAGCTGCTTGCCTATTGTCCTGTAGCCCATCCCAGCCTTGTGCAGGTCTACAATTTTATCCCTGATGTCCTTACACAGCTCTCTGGTCTTGGCCATTGTGGAGAGGTTGGAGTCTGTTTGATTGAGTGTGTGGACATGTGTCTTGTATACAGGTAACGAGTTCAAACAGGTTCAGTTAATACAGATAATGAGTGGAGAACAGGAGGGCTTCTTAAAGAAAAACTAACAGGTCTGTGAGAGCCGGAATTCTTACTGGTTGGTAGGTGATCAAATACTTATGCCATGCAATAAAATGCAAATTAATTATTTAAAAATCATACAATGTGATTTTCTGGATTTTTGTTTTAGATTCTGTCACTCACAGTTGAAGAGTACCTATGATAAAAATTACAGACCTCTACATGCTTTGTAAGTAGGAAAACCTGCAAAATCGGCAGTGTATAAAATACTTGTTCTCCCCACTGTAGTTAGCTATGGGTGCTTGCAGTGAGGATAGTTGTAACAAAAAATGTTACAACTAACTTATAATGATTCCAATGAGTCCAGTTATCAATCACATCCTCTGTTGAGTCAAAGTCACATGCGTTTTTTGTTGCGCATCAAGGGATTTATGTTGTAAATGTTTTTCCATCGTAGTTTATGCACATGCCGTCTTAACAGATGAAAAACTTAAACAATAAAAATTGTTTTTTTGTGCACATTTTTAGAATTGATGTGCATCTTGGCTTTTCCATCCAGCATTTCTTATGTTATATCCAAAAATTCACATAAAAATAGGTGGATGGCAACATAGTGACTGAATGTGATAGGAATACAGTACACAAATGAACACTCACACAAACACTCAAGGAAATTGTTTTTTTGCTAAATTTAAAGTCCTAAAAGAAATACAATGGGGTTTTTTTTTCAGTTTAAATTGTTTATGTCATTCAAAATTAATTATTCTTTGTTCTTCAATTAAGTTTTTGCATAAATTGGATATTGTGGATTTCATTTCAGCAAATTACCTCTCATTGTTACATCTATCCCTGGTCTGTGTTACAACTCACCTGAGTAGTGGGGTAGGTTGTAACAACGGAACTCTGTATTTGACATTAACTCACATAATCTGTGATTGTGTAGTACATGTCCAAGTGAGTTGTATTTGCAGTAGATGAATGTGGCTTCTGTGTGTATCAAAGTTTGGGGGGCACGTCTACCTAAATATTTAGCTATGGTAAAATTGTCCACCCCAATATTTAATATTCTTGTTAGGATGACGAAACAGCACTCGTGCTCATCAAGGTCAAAATCTTTGAAATGGCCAATCAAATCAAAGAGGCTGAGCATGAATTCTATCTTTACAATTCAACTTTTTTTGACACATTTCATAATTTTCAATGGAAAATATCTGTGATTCATGTATTGTAATTCATAAATAATGTGAAGAGACAAGAAACTTTAACTGAGCCCTTTAGGCATATGATTAAGACAAAAAATGGCTTGGTCTGGCCCAATGTTCAAGGCATGGTTACAGCCTTGCATTTAATTGTAATAAAATGTAGAACTAGAGCAGTAAAAATCACTGTAAAAGTACAGAAACTAGTAAACCGAAGCACCCTGATATGCTATCAAAGCTCAGTGTTGTGTTTCTGTGATCAAATGTGGCTCAAAGCGTGTCCCTTGAGTAAGAAGGAGCCCGGCTTTAATAAACCTGATGCTGATGAATGCAGTGGAACCACTACACCGTGCCGCATGGGTCAGGAAATTCATCGTTCAAAAGCAGCCCAGTGAAAACTGAGCAGACTGTGGATGCCAAAAAAACTCCCACACCTGTAACAAGATCAGATGGCATTGTCGAGAATTTTATCACCTAGTGAAAAGGAACAGATAATTTTACAACTGCATTAAAACTTGGACAAGAGCAGAAGTTTACGTTTATTATCCACACTGTGAACGTACAACAATGAGAGCGGTTATGAATAGGCAATATTTTCATTCAGCCACAGCAGATGAAGACATACAGTGCATCCGGAAAGTATTCACAGCGCTTCACTTTTTCCACATTTTGTTATGTTACAGTTTTATTCCAAAATGGATTAAATTCATAATTTGTTTCCTCAATTCTACAAACAATACCCCATAATGACAATGTAAAAGAAGTTTGTTTGAAATATTTGCAAATGTATTAAAAATAAAAAACGAAAAAATCACATGTACATACTGTAAGTATTCACAGCCTTTGTCATGACACTCAAAATTGAGCTCAGGCGCATCCTGTTTCCACTGATCATCCTTGAGATGTTTCTACAACTTGATTGGAGTCCACCTGTGGTAAATTCAGTTGATTGTACATGATTTGGAAAGGCACACACCTGTCTAAATAAGGCCCCACAGTTAACAGTGCATGTCAGAGCACAAACCAAGCCATGAAGTCCAAGGAATTGTATGTAGACCTCCAAGACAGGATTGTATCGAGGCACAGATCTGGGGAAGGGTACAGAAAAATTTCTGCAGCATTGAAGGTCCCAATGAGCACAGTGGCCTCCATCATCCATAAATGAAAGAAGTTTGGAACCATCAGGACTCTTCATAGAGCTGGCCACCCAGCCAAACTGAGTGATCGGGGGAGAAGGGCTTTAGTCAGGGAGGTGACCAAGAACCGCGTTTCTCTGTGGAGAGAGGAGAACCTTGCCTGAATGGCAAACGGCATGTCTGGAGGAAACCAGGCACCGCTCATCTCCTGGCCATTACCATCCCTACAGTGAAGCATGGTGGTGGCAGCATCATGCTGTGGGGAAGGTTTTTAGTAGCAGGAACTGGGAGACTAGTCAGGATCGAGGGAAAGATGAATGCAGCAATGTACAGAGACATCCTTGATGAAAACCTGCTCCAGAGCGCTGGGGTGAAGGTTCCTCTTCCAACAGGACAGCGACCCTAAGCACACAGCCAAGATAACAACGGAGTGGCTACGGGACAACTCTGTGAATGTCCCTGAGTAGCCCAGCCAGAGCCCAGACTTGAACCTGATTGAACATCTCTGGAGAGATCTGAAAATGGCTGTGCACCGACGCTCCCCATCCAACCTCATGGAGCTTGAGAGGTCCTGCAAAGAAGAATAAGAGAAACTGCCCAAAAATCGGTGTGCCAAGCTTGTAGCATCATACTCAAAAAGACTTGAGGCTGTAATTGGTTCCAAAGGTGCTTCAACAAATTATTGAGCAAAGGCTGTGAATACTTATGTACACGTCATTTTTTCGTTTTTTATTTTTAAGATTTCAAACGAACTTCTTTCACGTTGTCATTATGGGGTATTGTTTGTTGAGGAAAAAAATAATGAATTTAATCCAATTTGGAATAAGGCTGTAACATAACAAAATGTGAAAAAGTGAAGCGCTGTGAATACTTTCCGGATGCACTGTATTGTTTTCACAAGCTGAAGTGAGGAGTTTCCAGGTCTCAATGTTAATAACAGTGACATACAAAGACTTAAAATTATTAGTCAATATATATTATTGAAAGTTAAGCAAGCATTGAAAAATTGATACTCTATTACGCCATGTTTCATAGACCATTGGTAAATGTTAATCAAGGCCTTGGGGCTTTTAGTTTTATTGATTTCTTAATGCCAAGGATGATGTCTTTCCTCAAGTAATATTTTATCCAAAATATTATTGTAGAGGAAAGACATAATTTCCCAAAAAGCTGTCGTATGACTTCAGAAAACTTCATAAGTCATAAGTACCTGGTCACTGTGTTTTATTATATGGAAAAAGACTCTTGCTGCCTCTCAATTCACATACTGTCTGTCCTAAATAGAATTCGAAATTAGAATTAGTGTGTCCCAAATGTTGAAAATGAGTATTCTAAAGATACCTGGTTTGTATATTTTTTCCGGTTAGAATCCGAAGTGCAGATCCATGCACACTCTATTCAATTAGAACTACAAACACAAATAAAACGTGTTAAAAAACTACCAACATGGCATATGTGCGAGACCAATGGTTAAGTAGAGCGGTTTAGATAAAGGGGTTTGAATGATTAATAATCATCTAACCTGACGAAAAGATATTTATCCAATGTTATCCACATTATATTTCATCTGCAACAGCATTGTGAACTTTTATGAAGATACGTTTGGTCATTAACCTTTAAATGCATAATTATGCATGAGGAGACATTGAGGAGAGTTAATAAAAGACCCACGAGTGGCAATTCAACGTGCTATTACATTTCTCTCCGATACGGTAGGAAATTAAATTAAATTGAATGTGGAGGATTTTAACTGTGACAAGATGATTGACAAGGCAGTTTAAACGGTGACAGGATGCACATAACTAAGTGTTGGAGCAGTCCGTTAAAGACACAGTTATGATGAAGTAGTATGTTCCAAAGCTTGCCTACTCTTCTGCTACACACTCAAAAGTATGTACTTTTTCTTCACAAAAACACAACATAGGCTACTTTTAGGGCATAGTATATGTAGGCAAATTGGGACGCAGGCAGCACTTGTTTTCCAAAGAAGAAAGAAAGTCATACAGGTTTGTAATGACATAAGGGTGAATGATGACAAAAAGTAAATTTTTCAGTGAACTATCCCTTTCACTCTGCAACGCAACACGTGTGAATAAAGTAGCGTGTTTCAAATAAACAACTGTCATTGAAGAAGGCAGGATACTCTTCAAACCTTACAAAAATTCTGTGGTTTCGACAATAAACACTGATCCATGAACCTCCGACTCAACCTTTAATTTCACCCCAGGAAAAGAAATCTGTGCCGTAACAAAGCCATCAGCCACACACTCTGAACTCTACAGGAGTTCCCTGCGGTCATTTCCCCTCATTTTAAAAGCTATATTCACTCTGCATCAGAAAGACTTCACTGATGGTCTATCGTTGCACTTTTTCTTTTTTAGTGCTCACAACCGAACCAAGTAGGAATGTGTACTGTAATTTCTGCAGGGAAAACAGCTTCCACAAAAGATTTTTTTTCCTGGCATGAGAAATTATTTGAGCAGCCAGTACATCTTTTTCCAATTTGGATTGAAATCAAACATGTTTCCCCCCATATAAACATATTTCATTTGAATCAAAGTGAATATGTTATGATCTAATTATATTCTTGTGTGCCTTGTTGTGTTTCTCATGCGCCATGGAACATAATCCTTCCTGAGGAATATTTATGCAGTAGTGTTTATTCAATAATTTCTAACTTTGATGGTCTTTAAAATGTTTCAACTTAATATTTTGGGAAATGATTAAGCTGCTGATTTTGGGTAGGATGCTTCTCTTGGTTGCCTTTGCCTTGTACATTTATATGATATGAACATGAATTTGATCCCTAATGATCAATACTGAGTAAACAATTATCCTCTTAAAGGGATAGTTCACCTCAAAAAGGAAATTTTCCCATGATTTACTCACCCTCAAGCCATCCTTTGTTTTTGTATGAAAAATATTAATATTTAAAACTTTACAGACTAAAATAACTAGCTTCCGTCTGATGTAGGAGTAGCGTAAGCTTTGACGCCTCACGCGGTTCAAAGAAATAGGGCTGGGCAACAAACTCAAGCTCCTCTTCTCTTATATCGGAATCCTCCGACATTTCTCGTTTTAGACTTTTAAACTAAACTATGGAAGCTAGTTATTTTAGTTTATAAAATTATAAATATGGATATTTTTCTTACACAAACACATCTCTTCGCTTCATAAGGCCTTTATTAATCCCCTGGAGTCGTATGGATTACTTTTATGATGGATGGATGCACTTTTTTGGGCTTCAAAATCTCGTCCTCCATTCACTGCCATTATAAAGCTTGGAAGAGCTATGTTTTTTTTTTTTTTTTATATATAACTCCGATAGTCATATACACCTAGGATGGCTTGAGGGTGAGTAAATCATTGGGTAATTTTTATTTTTGGGTGAACTATCCCTTTAAGACGTGTTTGCAGCAATAATTAATTAATGTGGAGAAGGACTTCAACAGTGTTGAAATAGACTCCATGATGATACACTTGGTACACAAAAGAAATGGCCAGATCATTAGTGCCAAATCCTAACCATCTTGCCCTTCAGTATTGAAATTGTGGGAATAATGTAATTTGACGATGTCTGTTTACATTGAGTGCAAATTTCAACCTTGTTGGCAAATTAATTATTAACTTTACCAATAAGTACAAATAGCATATTGCTTCTATTTGTATTACTTAAGCATCTATAACTATTTGCACAATATACTACTTATTGCTGTTTATACTTGGTGCAAACAATATCTATCATTATTTACACTCTCTTTTGCACTTAGTGTAAGTAGCTGTTGCCATTTTTGTTCCATTGATATTGTTACTGTTCATACTTTACCTTGGGTGAGTAATTATTATTAAGATTAATTATTCAAGTGTCAGATTTCACACTGAGTTAATATGCTTATTTGTGCATTTATGAGGTTTGTATTATTGATTAAACAAGAACATGACTGAGCATGGACCAGTAAACCCATGCTTGTAGATTTTTGAAAGCAACCTTATATTATAGGTTATATATTTACAGGTATATGCACTACATTATATGATATTTGAGTGTGTGTTCTTGTTCTTCTAGCTAATCAGAGTTGTCATAACATCATTCTTTCTGTTTAATTAGTCATATGATCAGGAAACTGGATCAAAAATAATTGTGTGAAATGAGTAGACATATCTATGGATTTCAAATTGCATACTTTCCTATCATTTATATGAATGGTGAATAAGTAGTATGCTTAACTGTATTGAATATACTGTATATAAAACAAATATAAAAAAAAAACTGTACTGTAGATAATAAATTGGCATTTGACATTCGACATTCGGCAATACACTTATACTTAACAATATTTCAAAGTATTGAAATTATAGAAACATGTTTTCAAGTCCTACTTAAGTGGGTCAAAATGCACTCTAAAATTCAGCTAATTGCATATAATATAAATTTAAACTATAATATTTTTTTCATTTAATTACAAATAACATGCAATTAAGTGTTCAAAAACATCACATTCTTCATATTCAAGTATATACTTTTAAAGTATATAATTTCCGTAATAAGTATCCTTTATAAAAAAAAATGCAGCGTGCAAAAAGCATAAAGTGTTTAAATGTGCATCTGTGAAAATGTCGCTATGTAAATCTGCTCTAGGGCTGGTTGCATAAATTGCTTAGACTAGTCTTAAAAGTTAGTAATCTAGTTTCAAGACTGGTCCTAACTAAGTCAGTTACAGAAAAAGTTTGATCGGCCTAATATAAATCAGAAAAGTACGACTGATTACCTCTTGACTAACTGCTAGTGTGCCAAATTAGTTCTTAAGTCAAGTCAAGTCGTCACCTTTATTTATATCGCACTTTTCACAATAATAGATCGTTTCAAAGCAGCTTTACAGTGATAATAGGAAATTAATGGAAGAGAGATTGTTTTGGCTGTACATCAGCTCTAGAAAAAAGTTATTGTCCAGCTAAAGTAAGTTTTTGATTGATTCATTTCCGTTGTAAAATATCATTAGTTATTTACTTTGGGGCCACTTACACGACACCATTTTCAACCAAAATAGAAAACTCTCAATGCGTTCCGGCCTCTCATCCGCACGGCAACAGAGCCCGGTGGCTAAAGAATGCAAACCATTAAGGTACACAGGTTATCTAATAACTAGAGTAATATTCTTCATCACTCCAGTTAATGTAATTGCCATCTCTTCTGACATTTTTAACTACAAACAGCCTGTGAAAGTTTCTGTGCCAGTACAAAGTGTATGCATATTTAATGAAGCCAGCATCGTTTAGTTTAGTTTTAGTCTGTCTGATGCCAAACAATTAGCAGTAACATTCTAGTACCGCAGTGTTTTACACGGTATCTCTCAATTTTAGGTCAGAGCCACTTTGAATTAGGACTTTGTAACCCATGATTAAAATGTTTGTTTACCCAAAAATGAACATTTTGTTATTAATTATTCACCCTCATGTCGTTCCAAACCCGTAAGACTTTCACTCATCTTCGGAACACAAATGAAGATCTTTTTGATGAAATATGAGAGCTTTCTATATCTCCACTGACAGCTTCGCAACCACTTTCAAGCCCCAGAAAGATCATTAAAGTAATCTATGTGACTCCAGTGGTTTAACCTCAATTTTATGAAGCGACGCAAGTGCTTTGTTTGCGCCAAAAAACATAGTTTACCACTTTATTAACAAAATATTAATCTCTAATACATTTAGTCAATGGAGGGACAGAAAACTCTCAGATTTCATTAAAAGATCTTCATTTGTGTTCTGAAGATGAACGAATTTCTTACAGGTTTGGAATGACATGAGGGTGAGTAATTAATGGCAGAGTCTTCATTTTTGGGTGAACTAACCCTTTAATACTAATGCTAACTCCCTTTCAGAATTATGTTTGTAATATTGCTTAACCCATGATTAAAGTCGACATGAAACCAAAGTTGCGATTAGTCTTTTCTTCCCTATACAATATATATGGCTCCTCAAACAAGAAAAAAAAATGTAGGCTGGGACTTGATTTTGTCCATAGGGAATTGATTGAATGGTTGTGGTGTGCTATTGCTGTGATGTCATGTGAGTGACAGGTTGTCCCGCCCTCACACCAGTAAACACGTCATTAGAGAAGAGATGAGATCACACTGCAAGAGGGAGGGGAAGTTATTTTGATTAAAGATTATGAGGGCAAAAATGATGATGATGTGCATGGATAAGAAATAAGAATTGTCAATTTTGATTTCATGATATGAAAACTAGTCTGCCTTCTGCTTTATGCAGTGGGAGTGTCACATTCATTGTTCATGCCTTTCATGTTTGAAGGTCTGAACTTATACACAATAACACAATAAAGGCAGGCACGGTGAAGTGACCGCAGGTGGACACAGATTTCCAGCTGTAATTTCAGGTCAAATGTTATTTGGGGGCATGCTTTGCTGAATTAATTACATTTTCAAGTGCCTTCCCTGATAAGTCCTGAACCTCAGGACAGCAAACTGAAATGTGCAGCTGATCAATTTTATCAGAGGTAAATGAAACTATCAGGGTGACTTTTGTGTGTAAACATTCTGGTCACTCAGACTCACACTCATCAAACGTGTACATGCTTCCAGAGAGCTTGCAAAGTGGGCTGCCAGCCTGTTGCCCCCTGTGATTGGTTCATGGCCTTTGTTGAAGCAGCAGTTCATGTCTAATCATACAAGGAAATTGTGCATGGATTGGAACAGGTGGATTCATTTTATCATAGCGAGACATCCTGTGTGACCTCCGTTAGGGTGGTGAGGCATAACAAGACTCCACAGCCAAGTAAAGATTTATTTTTTTCAATGCTTCTTCACTTATTCGTAACTGGAAATGAGTTCATAGGGGTCCCCAGGAGCCTTCAACGAATGAAGTTGAATTTAAATATGCACTTTTCTGCATGCATTCACAAGGGAGCAGCGGATAAAAGGAAAAGCCATGCAATCAGTAAACACTAGACTGCAACTTCATCACAGAAGAGAGCTAATAACTATTCAAAGAAATGAATAAACACATATCGGAACATGGTTGTATTATCGTTGTGTTATCAAAACGAGACTAGTCTTGCTAACGCTACTCTTTTACTGATCAGATTAGTGCATAGCACTATATATTCGAATATTTCTTCAGCTATGGACTATTTTGGCCCTGTGTAAGAAAATAAATGTCTCACATTTTCATTAGTTTACTTGTTCACTAGCATTGTCATCAGTGGACAAACATGCATAATTTTTTTTTCTGAAATGAAATGAAGATATCCACCAAAATTTCATTTCCATTACATCTTGCATTGTTTATTGAGTGTAAATAATGGGATTTTGAGGTAGAAATTACATTTTACATATGTTAGGAATAAAATGGCTGAATCATTTTGTTAAAGCTCTTTTATTTATTTAATGAATCCTAAATATAGACAATTAAATTATATTATATTATTAAATAATAATTAAATGGTTTATTTCACTCTTTGTTTAGAGTTTTAATGTAATTAATATTGTAACTGTGCATTGTAATTTGTAAGACTGAAAATAAAACATTAAAATCTATTAAAAAACAAAAACAAATAATGAAGGTAAGGCATAATAAAAAGTGTTCAAAACCATTTTAATGGGGCCCTCATAACAAAAAGAAAGAGTTAAAATCTGTCAAAACAAAAGTGAATATCCCAGAAACATAAATGCCCCAGTGGCGTAAAAGTTGCTGAAGTTTAAGTAAGAAGAAACATACACATGCATGTACTGTACAGGCAGTTCCCTCACTGTGCCAAAGGGGGCAGTGTGGGGCTGTGCTTCAGTCTGGACTACACCACAATGGCTAGTTAGGTCACTATCGTAGGTTAGTTAAAGGGTGGCAAGATTTTTGTGAAGATCACATTTGTTAGCAAATGTAGCATAAATATTTTGCTTAAATGTAGAGTATTTAATGTCATATTTAATAGTATTTTTTCAGTTGTTGTATAGCCTATATCATTTAAAATAAATTCTAACTTTAATCTTGGTAAACATGCTTAAAGACTCATTAGTTTCTATGCATCTGGTTTTACCATCAGCACAAACTTGAATCAATATAGCATTTTATCTCATGACAGTTTGCTGTACTCACTCCCACACATACAGTAGACTGCATTCTGTACACCATGTCTTTATGATAACACACCAAACAGCACCTACACGTTTTAAACCTCAGGTTTAAATGTTCAGTGCCATCTAGGCTCAGTCAGCCTGTAATAAACGCCTCAGTTTTTCAGGGTCATCCATAAGGTGTCAAATGCACCCACGCACATTTGCATAAACTATTTATCCAATAACCAGTATGTGTTAGCCATGCTCGCCGGTGCTAATACAGAAGTTTGTACTACCATCCAGATGCTAGTGCTGGTGCTGTAGCTCGCAGCAGTGTCTTCCTCCCTTGCAGGATGAAGGATTTTCTGCATCTGCTTGGTCTGTTATGAGCCACACTGAGTGTTGGCAAGGAGACAGTCAGTCAGGCCTCGTAATGAGTAATAGAGGCTGCTTATCAAAGCAAAAGACGAATGCAGACTTGTTTAGAGATCTTAGTGTGCTTCAAACAAAACAGATACAACAAAGCATTGCAATTTTTGGTTGCCTAAAACATTGCTCCCATAGGACATCATTCTACATCATTCTTGCATGATGATTGTGCGACAAAATAAGACAATATGCGCAAACCCTTTTAGCTTAAGGCAGTGCAAGACACATCATTTACTCAAAAAAGTGATATGTTTCCTCTTAAAGGGATAGTTCAGCTAAAAAAGTCATCATTTTTTCACCCTCATGTCATTTCAAACTTTTATTATTTCATTTGTTATGTCAAATACATATCGTTACAAACTCAGACATTCTTTCTTCAAATAGGACAAAAAAGGCAATGTGTGTGTGTGTGTGTGTGTGTGTCTAAATATGTCACATGCTATTTATTTATTGAGTTATGTTCCTCAGAGGTTTCAAAACAAATGGAATAAATCTCATTATTCCATAGTCATGTTATCAACTTTTTTTTATCCTTGTTTGTCCCCCTTCACTTTCACTGAATAGAAAAAGATTTTATTAAAGATTTTTAATGGATTTTATCTCTTATGTCAAATGCAAAAAGAGAAGTGTAGCAGAATGTCTGTCAACCAAGATATATAAGCTTCAAAAGACTTGGAATGGAGTTCAAACGGGTTCAAATAAAGAAAAGATTTATTAATAAAACAAACTCTAGTAATCCACAAGATGAAAGGCAATGAAACAGCATGTAGACACGGCACACAAACAATACCAGACCACGAACTGAATGAAATGAGGAACTTACGGCGAATGAACTCAATGACGCACAGACCATGGTAACAAACGAAGAGCGGGAAACTGGAAAGGAAAAGTAACTGAGAGAAACAAAATAAAAGTCCATGCAAACAAAACAGGCAGTCTGACAATATAAAGACTTATAAAAGACTTAGTCATGGTCACCATTTACTTTCACTGAATGGTAAAAGCATCATAAACCTTCTTTAAAACATCTCCTTTAGTGTTCCACAGAAGTCATATGGGTTTGAAATGACACAGGGATGAGTAAATGAAGACTGAATCTTCATTTTTGGTCTCCATTGAACCCTGAGGCACTTGAGGAACCAATCAGAAATGTCACTTGCACATTTTAAGCAGAACGGATAAATATACTCTGGAATCTATCCAGAGAGCGTATCTTTCTTCCAGCAGAGGGAAACATTTATTGCCATGACGATAAAGTCATTTATCATCCTAAAAAAAAGAAGATACATTTGCACAGATATTCAGTTGGGGCATTGATCTGTATCTGACAAGGGAGTTGAGTACTTCACAGAAGGAGCATGACTTCTTAAGCCGGGCCATGTATTATCTCATCTCTCTGATATCCAGCACCTCTCAGCATGGTGACAACAAACCCCATGGCCACACATGCTCTACAGGCTTGACATATCCTTTTCATCTGATTGTGGGATCTTTGTGGTTCTGGCTTAGATGAGAGGAAGAAATTATTTATTGGACGGCAGTGAAGAAAGGTAGCCCAGTTTGCGCCGAGTCAAAGCCCTGCTCATTGAGATACAACCATGAACGTGGCCAGCAGGGGATGGACTGTGACAGGCTTGAGGAAAATAGGGATTTGAGTGATCTAGAGGCCACACAAGCACAGAAGTAACCCATTTTCAGCATATGAGACAGGCTGTTCCCAGACAAACTGTTTACACTAACTATTTATTGACAGGAAATAGGACCTGGATCGGAAAGGCATGAAGCAAACAGGCCCTGCTGTTGCTGGCTTTGTCTCAATGCTGTTTGCCACGCAGACAAGGCTCTGAAATAAACAGATGCAAGAGCATTTATGCACAGCGTCTTGCCATATGCATCATCTCTTATCAGAAACACAAAACAGCTGAGCACGAAAACAATGTGCACCTTCAGTCGGGCGCAGCGACTAACACGCAATAATCATGTCGGCTGTCTAAAAACCATCACGGGCCTCTTTGATTATGGAAAATCTCTTGAGCTGATGAATCACATGGATCACGGTGGTGAGGTGATAAATAACCCAGACATCATGTGACTCGAACATCTTATCAAACACCTTATCAAACATCCTCTCAGCGTTGACAGTTACAACAGGTAAACACAGAGAGCTTCATTTACAAGAATTCATTGACATAAACTTTCTTGCTCAAATTTGTTAACAGAGGAGATAAAAGGACTGCTTGTTTGGTATGATGGAATCGGCGCTGATTATTTGGATTGCATTAATGGAACATAATCTGCATTCATGAAGCCGAGTGTTTCCTGCTGTGATGACAAAGGCATTTGTTTCTCCTTTTCTTTCTTGTTCTCATAAATCAGTTGCAGAATGAATTATTACACTGGCCTGAGCAATTAAGGACCCCAGGTAGTGTCTAGGCTCAATGAGATATTCAGGTGGATTATATGTGGCCTTTAAAGTCTTAGTTACAAAGCGTCAAGCTAAAGGTTTGGGTGTATAAGCATTATGATATTAAGCACCAAATTGAACATTATAGAGTTCTCTCTAAAATGCTTGCTAAGGTGGTTTTCAGCATGTTGCTATGTTTTTCTGAAGACTTAAAAAATTAAGTTCACCTTAAATTGTCTGTAGTTCAAAAAGTTGGATGAGTTATATGGCAAAATTAATACTCGGGGTTAGAAGTTTGTTGAAATCCCTATAATATTTTTTTATACTGTTGGATTATAGAAACTCTTTAGAGAACTATGCATTCACTTATTTCACAGGAAAGTAAATGTATACCCTTTTGAGTCAGTTTCCTTGTTACTAACATCGAGGCTAAACCAAGCTATTTATCTCTGCAGAACAGAAAGCTGATTCACACATATTTACATAGCCTGAGTTGTGTTTATTAACATAAACAACCAGGAAGTGTTTGAGATGAATTGATCTGATGAGAAGACAGAATAACACACAACTCTGTGAATGAGTGAGGTAAGGACAACTTAGGTCAAAACAACCTTTCGCATTAGTCACATACAACTTCATGAGCAATACTTTAAATGTGGGATGTCCTTAAAGCAAAGTAGCCTAGCTTTCATAATCTTTTCAAAGGTAAATTTATTTGTCTGATGACAAAAAGTTATAAAAAGTCAAAAGGTATTACTTTCAAGATTAATTTCTACACCTGAAATTACCGTTAAAAACGATTTTGTTGTCATCTGTGTTTTTTGTAGTTTTATTTTGTTTTTAACATTTGATTTTTTTTTTTTTTTTTGTGAAAACCTATATATAGTTTTTGATTTGCAATGACATCCAGGGATAAAAAAGGTAAAGAGGTCAAGGTAATTTGATCTTGAGGCTGTTGAGGTTTCTATCACGCAAACCATAATGTGTCCTCCCTATCTAAAACTTTTTTTTAGTTTTTGTGATAGCCTATACATGTAAAACACTAATAAATAATAACAATAATTTTATTTTGATTTCATAACGTTCAGTACTGATCCCAACTGTTGGTGCCTGAGTGACATAGGCCCTGTCCCAAATGGCACCCTAAACACTCAAGGTCTTCCTACGAGTCCGCACTTTGACGTTACGCCGCTTTGACTGTCGGGAAGAAGTCGCGTCGAGTGCGCATATCGACCACAAAGGGGAGCACTCTTGAGCACCCTTCTAAATCCTAAAATGACCCTAAGGCCCTGTCCCAAATGGCACACTTCATATGCACTTTCGGTCTTGTGGAATTACAATGGCTGCCGCGTGCACGTGTCCGTTAAGTTCACGAGACCGTAGGGTGTCCCATTCATTATTTTAGGTTTCAGAAGGGTGCTCGCGAGCGCCCCCTTTGCGGCAGTTATGCGCCCTCGATGTGCACTTCAGCTGAGCCCGCAAATTTGCGAGCTACGAAGAGGACTATACCCGGCAGTCTAAGCGGCATTACGTCACGAAAGAGGAAGACGTATTGCGGACTCAGAGGAAGACCGTGAGGGTTTACGGTGCCATTTGGGATCCAGCCAATGGCTGCGGCGTGCGCGTGTCAGTTAAGTCCACGAGACCGTAGGGTGTCACATTTGTCATTTTAGGTTTCAGAAGGGTGCTTGCGAGCGCCCCACTTGCAGTCGATATGCGCCCTCAATGCGCATTTTTGCCGAGCCCTCACTGGTGCGAGCTCCACAGCAGACTTCATCCCAACAGTCAAAGCGGTGTTCCGTCACAAAAGTGCTGACTCGTGGGAAGACCATTTGGGAAATGGCCTAAAATGACAAATGGGACACCCTACGGTCTCATGGACTTAATGGACACGCGCACAAAACAGCCATTGTAAGTCCACAAGACCGGAAGTGCATATGAAATGTGCCATTTGGGACAGGGCCATTGATGCGGTTGGTTACTTAAAGTTGGCATGAAACTTCTCGAACAAGAAAAAAATGTAGGGTGGGACTTGATTTTATCAATGGGGAATTGATTGGATGGTTGTGGTTAGCTATGGCTGTGATGTCATGTGAGTGACAGCAGGTTGCCCCGCTCTCGAGCAAGAGAGAGAAGTTATTTTGATCAACGATTATGAGGGCACATGATTTATTTTAAATGATGTGCATGGAGTCAATTTTGATTTTATGGTTACTTCAAAGGTGAAGGCGATTTGCAAATGCGTTTTAGGTTACTGAAAAGTTGTTTAAAATGCTAGGCTACTGAAATGTTCCTTTTTTAATTTTTACAATTAAATTTGTACTTGTAACGCCCCGACTCAAAACATTGTTTTGATATCCATATAATTCGCACCTGTTTTATACATATAAGCAAATATGTGACCCTGGACCACAAAACCAGTCATAAGTCGCACAGGTGTGGCAATAGCCAACAATACATTGTGTAGGTCAAAATTATCGATTTTTCATTTATGCCAAAAATCATTAGGATATTAAGTAAAGATCATGCTCCATGAAGATATTTTGTAAATTTCCTACCGTATCAAAAATGTATTATTAGTAGTAATATGCATTGCTAAGGACTTCATTTGGACAACTTTAAAGGCGATGTTCTCAATATTTAGATTTTTTTTGCTTCAAATAGTTGTATCTCAGCCAAATATTGCCTATCCTAACAAACCATACATCAATGGAATGCTTATTATATTATACGATGTATAAATCTCAATTTAAAAAAAATTGACCTTTATGACTGGTTTTGTGGTCCAGGGTCACATATATGGCATTGCTGCAATACTAGGAGTGTATAAAGTATTGCCTCCAGCAGCAGCCAATGAGTCTTTAGTGGGGCGGAGGTGAGTGAGTGAGTGAGAGGGAGCGCGCGCGGCTGCAGCTCAATGGAAGTTGCTGTGAGTGCGCTGGACCTGTACACTACATTTCACTCGCTTCAGTTCGCTGTGAGCCGGAGCTCTGCTCACACGAACACAACGATCAGCCGCTTGTTGCTTTAGCTCGCAGGGCATTTCAAAAGTACGCCGGAGCACCTGGGATACCTTGCGATGTACATATCTCATTATTGAGTTGTTTCTATAATCATATTTCGCTGCGACGTTTCATCAGGCACTGCCGGTGAATTTAAGAGAGGTCATATTAGTACGCATACAGTTTTTGGGTGTCTTTGACTTGGTGTACGTGGCTGCATGCAACCGTCTGGATTCTTCTCGATAGCTAGTGTACATCAGTCGACTGGAAGGCTAGTTGATAGTTTGGTTGGTTAGGGTTATCTTTGCAATCCCTCTAACATGTTGAAATAACAGCAAACAGGAGGAGCAGCACTGCATGCAACTGGATCTGCAAAGTAAGAGCGGATCTTACGAATATCCACGCATGAGACTATTGAGGGGATATATTGAGTGTGTGTGCTTTTAAAGTAGGCTAAATACTATTTACGAGACTTTCTATAGCAAGAAATAAAAAGGCTAAGTGAATCAGTCTGGTGTCATCAGTGTAATGCATACATTTAATTACAGCAGGACTCAGTATATTTATAAACCCGTAATGACGCGTGTGTGGTGAGCGCGCGCCTTCGCGGGCATCACGCGCAGTAGGCTAGTAGCTGCATTTAACTGTTAATGAAAAGCACATTATTTGTCGGGAACTTTCGACTGGACAGAATGTGCGTTTTCTAACTGTCAGTTCTCGTGAATAAGAGTAAAACTTGCGGAGCGCGTGCGATACAGGAATGGACACCAGTGGATCTGATCCCACAGAGAGAAAATTCACAGGTCTGTCTAAAGCACACAGACCTGGGAGACACAACACGGCAGTGGAGGAGGACAGTGATTACTCGGGAGGCTACGGTTCCCGTAAAGCCACAGCGCGCACTCACTCAACATCAGTTCCTACATGCGTGGACAACAATACCATCATGTTTGACCACAGGAGCACTTCTTCCAAGATTTTTACACGTTTCTCCGCGAGGAATGTGAGCGGGAACAGAAAGAGAAAGTTTGCATTGTGCACTTGGAGTTGGTGGGCGTTTTTCTGCATGCACGTCCACGTGTTGAGAGCCGTCACACAAGGTAAGTTAAACGTATTACCACCTGATGTGCTTTGAATATGACACAGCAGCTTCATATAAAACAGTTCAGTATTCTGATATATGGGTGATTCTTCAATTATAGAGGCACTTTTGACTAGCCTACTGACTGTCAAAACGTGTATCACTTCCACGGAATAAATTCCTTGATTATATTTCAGATGGATTTTGGTGTAATGTGTGATGGTGTGAAGTTTTGATATTATGTCTGACGGTATTGGCATTTTTTTTTACCCGTTTTTAGAGGAAAAAGTCGATTAAACCCTGAACATGCTAACACAAATTATCTAGCTAGCAGTCATTTAGCTTTGAATGCATACTATTAAAAGGAAATTGATTGTTTTTGAAATTAAAATTCGTCAAAACTTTGAATTAAAGGTTAACTGTTGGTAATGACCATTTATTAAGTTTATTTATTTATTGCAGAAACACGCCCCATGTCATATCATCATAATTAAATATAAAGTTTTATCGAAAAACTTAAAGACAGCAGTTCTGGTTAAAAATTTATGGTTAATCTAACATAACTTAAAGACAGCAGTTCTGGTTAAAAACTTATGGTTAATCTAACATATATTTGAAATTAGCACTGGAACAGTACAAAATCTGTTTTAATTTAAAAAAAAAAATTCTGTTTTAATTTGTTATTTAAAACGAGAAAGATTATTTAAGGGGACAAAAAAATTCTCCTACTTGAAGAATCACCTAAATTCCATAGATCGACCCAACAGTGTCATTTTGGAAATTATGAATGGTGCATGATCAATGTGTGTTGACACTGGTGTCATAAGACTGCCAAACTTGATTTCAATGACAATGGAATGTCAAATATATGTCTGTCTGTGCAACAGACAGTTGAGCTGAGATCTCTGGACCTGAACAATAGAGGAGTCATTAGGTCAGACGGCATGCATGGTCACAGATGGCATATGCATCATTTGGCTGTGATTCGCTCTGTAATGTTTCTCATATGCATAGTGGGGCACTTGAAGACAAGAGTAACAGTTGGCATGCTGAGAAAAGAAAGTGACTGGTTAGTGCTGTTAAAAGAACTCTAGATGTATGTTTGCCTTATTTATTGTGCTCTTACAAAATACTTTTTAATGTGATGATGCAGGTGAGCATAAAACAGAACTGCTCTTGTCAGAATTGGTGCCTTTTATTTTTATGAATTAGTTATTTTAGTCATTGGGGGGTATAATAGAAATGATCAGCCATGTGTGACTATTGATGACAGGTTCTTTTATTCCTGTCAAATAATTTTTTATTGCAAAATAACCAAAACAGCATGCCTCATTAAAAAGAACATTTTTAATTCCTTAATACTCCACAGATTAGAGTCATTTTCTTCCCGTAATCAAAAGGATAAATGATCTAAAAAAAATCTCCTGAATTTAAAACCTCATCCTGCTTTAAGCTCTTTCCACCCACAATGCATGTATTTTTGTCACTTGTGCTATTTGCATTTCTGAAGGCACCATAAAAAACAACAACAGATGTTCAGTCAGGGATTTAAAGGTGTTTTAACCAGCTACTAACTAGATTAAGCTATACATGTAAAAGTAAATGACACAAATTAGTCAATCTGAAGCCTAAAACTTGCTTTTAGGTACAAATAAAATGGTGATTTGTTTTTGAATGATATGACTAGACAAAAAAAAAACAAAAACGGAATAATATCCATGTTATTTACTTTGACATATGACTATATCTGAAATATTCAAATGTGAGGTTCTGTTTTGTGTGTGTGTGTGGAGTTTTTTTGTCCTTCAAGATAAACACTCACTGAAGATAAAGCCCTATAGAGAAAGTGTGTCGGATTAAGATATATTCCTTTCATATTGAGTATCTTAGAGTAAATATCTCACATCTTAATGCACCATTGAAAGAATAAATTAAATGAACAATCTGTTATTTATATGTGAATGCTGTCAGAGCTATGCTCCAAAGTCTACTTCACATACGCCGCTGTGGTTACTGATTAACTTTGAACATACGGAAACAGTCCTCTTAAGAGGATACATTGACCCCATATCAGTCGAGAAGTGGTAAAGCAGACAACGCTTTTTTGTGTGTGTAGAGGAGTGTAGTTACTGTAACTCAGTCTTTTATTGCATGCTTCAAACTTGTATACTTTATTTAATTTCTAAAGGTTCAGCAAAGTTGTTGAGGTGCATGCAGTGTCAGCCAGTTCCCAAGTCCTGTGTCAAGGTCTTTTGATGTTTGGAGAGCTCCCAGCACTGTTCTGGGAATGGGCTAGATATTATTGATCTGAACTGAGGAGCCAACAGCATTATCGGAGCTAGCATATTTGAACGAGGTTGACATGTTAACCTTTCTGTTTCATTTAACATGGCAAAATAAAGTTGAGTGTTAAGATTAAGTTTTTAGATCTCAAAGTGAGAACTGTATATGCTCTGTTTATGCACAAAGCTGTCTATTATACTTTAAAAGTGCTCTTGGCTCTCATTTTGATGCAGAAAAACCTGGGCAAATCTAGCTTTTTGCAGGTGTTTATTTTTGTCTTAAGTCATAAACTTCTGCTGGCAGTTGAATTTTCTGGCTGCTTGGGTCTGGCAGTGGACCACAATGCCCTTAAAACCGAACACCCAGGCAGAGAGGGAGTTTGTCAAGCAGTAGCAGGTGCACAATCCCCCTGCCGTGCTTCTAGAAAGGTCTCTGGGCTAATGATGTTTGTGCCAGAGCATTGTGAAGGTAAATGTAGTTCCATCCACAAGAAAGTTCAATGTATATCATCTGCTCGATGTGCCAGCAGACACATCCACCCCGACTCATTTATAGCTGTAATCTTTTAAATTTCATTGCCTCGCCATCTGTGCAATCAGTACCTGCTAAATTTTTCATTTTCTGCAGTGTCCTTCTGTATCTGAAGAATATGCTACTTTAGATGAGAGTCAAGTTTCATATACTGTACATGGGTTTAATGACTTGCAAACTTTTGGTTTTATGTGGTGTATCGAACATTGTTGTGAATTCAGGTATAAATATGTCTACGATAAAATTATGTGATAGAAGAAGTTGTCACGGGTGATCTGTGCTTGTGTTTGTTTTGGGTGGGTTTTGCACATGTTTTGGTTCTGTTTCATGTGTCATGTTTGTTTCTATGGTTTTTTATTGATTGATTAAGTTGTACACCTGTTGATTGGTTTGGTCTTGGTTATATATAGCTTGTTTTCTGTCTCTCTTTGTCTGGTATTCGTCATGTTAAGTTGGTTGTTCCGTTCTTTTTGTTATTCTGTTCAGTTTTTGATATAGATTATTCTGAGAGTTTTGTACCGTTTGAGTTCTGTTGGTAAAGAACTGCTGCAAATAGATCCAGTTCACCTTTTCTTCCTGCATTTTAACCAGCCGTGACAGAAGTGTTACAAATCAGTAATATTTATTTTGCACCATAAACAATTGTTTTCCAACAAATGTGTTTGTATAAATTCAGAGTTGTAGCTTTTATTACATTTCATTTGCATTACATTCAAGATATTTGTTAAATAACACACACACACACACACACACACACACTGTACAAACTGTGTATTCTATCCCCTAACCCTAAACCAACCCATCACAGAAAACTTGCTGCATTTTTACCTTTTCAAAAAACATCACTTAGTATGATTTATAAGCTGTTTTCCTCGTGGGGACCAAAAAATGTCCCCACAAGGACAAGGATTTTGGATATTGCCATCTTTGTGGGGACATTTTGTCCCCATAACGTAGGGTTTACCTGAACCACACACCCACACAGTTATAAATAATTATAAAATTAATTATATAGTGATTTCTTTTTAATTTTTCTTTAGCAGAGTCAAGTCAAGTCACTTTTATTTATATAGCGCTTTTTACAATACAGATTGTTTCAAAGCAGCTTCACAGTGATAACAGGAAAATAATGCAACAAAGTTTGTTTCGGCTGTACAGCAGACCTAGAAGAAAATAGTGTCATAGTCCAGCTTAAGTAAGTTCAGTGATGGTTGATTTCTGTTGTAAAAAAGTTATTAATTTAGTTCATTTATCTTATATACATTTATATTTATATATTTATTTATATACAGCCGCTCTGGAGAAAACAGTGATGTCATCATCCAGCTCAGTTCATTTCTCATACAATAGTGTCAATGCAGGCAGATCAGTAATTGTTGAATATTTAGAATATATAGTGTATATTAAAAGTTTACACACCCCTGTTAAAACAGCTGACTTTTGTGAAACCAAGATCAATCATATCAGAACTTTTGCACGTTTAATGTAAAAATTACAATCTATGCATTGCCACTGAAAATCAAAGTGACACATTTCAGAGAAAAAAAACAAAAACTTGGAGTAACTAACTGCATAAGTGTGCGTGCCCCTGAACTAATACTCTGTTGAAGTACCCTTTGATTTTATTACAGCACTCAGTCTGTTTGGATAGGAGCTCAGCTTGATCAGCTTGGTACATCTTGTACATTTAGATATATAAATAGGTATAAACATATATTTTTGTGGCGGGGCAAGTGAAAATATTGGCAGGACAAGTAAAAATATGAACTACTGGGGGCAACTGGGGGTTGAGCCCTGCTGGCACCATTTTGATTATTGATTTGTACACAAATCATTGTGAATGCATGTAATGCAAGAGCAGACATTCATTTCACAGCTGCAGTGCTGCCAGCTCATCCAGGTGAAGGATACCACATAGTATTTCATGTCAAAGTTGAGGAATTGCCTCCTATCTTCTAAATTAAAATGATGAGTACAACTCCTGGCATGACAAATATTGTCAGTGCTGCTTAACATAAATTCCAATTTTTTAGTTCCTTTTCATGTGCTGCTTTAAAGCAAGGTTAATAATCATGTCCATTGTTTTCATAAAGGTCAATGAAATTATGAGTTGTTTTTCCACAAGTAGGGTCGGGTAAATTAGTCGTTATTTTATTTCCTTGATTGTATTGCTCAAACTTTGATTGCGTTTCCAGCTAATTGCGAAGTGAATTTAATTTCTAGGACCGGATTTGACACTTCAAATTATATTTCAAAAAGATACTACAAACTCTTCATGGAAATAAGATTCAGCAAACAATGAGTGAATGCATTTAATGTACAACATCACAATACAATATAAGCTAAATATGCAGTGATTTGACAGTTTAATGCAAGCTTTTACTTTAAGAAAAGCTTGTTTTCTTATAAACACAAAGCCATTCTGAAAGCATCACTGAGCATCTACTGGTACTTGACTAAACCACATCTCATCACAATTAACAAGATGTGTGAGTCATTATGTTATCAGTAAGGCCTGTCAGAGTATGTCAAAGCAATCATGAGTGATCTGTAATCAAGTAGGGTTTTATATATACAAAATGCATCAATACCTTATTTATTTGTCATTGTTTTTTAAATGTTTTAAGTGTTGCTTTCTTTCTTTTTGATTTGGTGGTCCTTGGCCACACTCAAAAAAATGTTTTTTCGATACTGTTCAGTTTATTTAAAAAATAATTTTCATTTAACACCATTGTATTAGGTTTCTCATTCAAACACAATTGCATTGTGTTAAACTGACTTGAAACAGTTGCGTTTTAGCTCAACTCAATATTTTCATTTTGAAAGAACATGTTTCAGTTAAGTAGGCCGAAAATAACATTTGATGCTTGTTCAGTTTACTTAAGTAAATTAAGTTAATCCAACACAATTATTTTCGACCACTTTACTTAATCCATTTGAGTTGAGAGTACATAAATGATTTTAGTTGTTTTAAAACTGCATTATATAAACCAGGGACAGGATTTCCCCTTCCCATCATGCTTTGCACAGGACTGGATACGGAGAGTAAATGTTGAAATAAAATGTTATAAAACTGTAGTAAATGTGTGTAAAATGTAGTGCATGTGCTTGGGGTGAGGACCTGCTAATAACAATTAAAGTTGTTTTAATAATAAAAAACAACTACTTTTGGTATGCCGTGGATGTAACAAAACCATCTTCTGGCTAGCCAATAAGATTTTCTAAAAGGTTTTCTTGTTAGATAACATTTGTAAATGTTGCAAAAATTCTATTTCACTAAATAAAAATAATCAATTAAACTGGATTACTTGTTTTGGTTTTTGTTTGATATTAATTTTAGAATAATTGAACTTAATAGTTTTGGACAAAATTAAGAATGTTAACCTGATTCAACTAAATGGCATTGAATTAACCTTATGTAAAAAAACTTAAGTTTAATGAAATAAATAATGTTAATTAAATTCAACATAACCCTAGTTACGTGGAACCTGTTGACATAAAAAAGTTAAGTAAATCCAACATACATGCTTTGTTTGTGTTTTGTTTTTAAAAATGCATCTCCAGGCCCCTTGCATTCTGTTCCTATCCTCTCTCAAGCCCAAACCCAGCTTAATGTATATACATTCTTAAAAATTCCAAAAGAGGATTTTTGCAGTGTGATGCCATAGAAGAATCATTTTGGGTTCACCCAAGAACCAGTTTTAAGAATCAGGGGCTGGATTCACAAAACATTCTTAAGAATAAAAATATTTTATAACTTAAGAAAAAAGTAGGGATGCACAGTATATCGCCCACCATATTGGTTTTTGCAAAAATAGTTTGTTGATAAACAAAACAAACACAGTTACAACATAATTCGTTCATGAACAATTCAATGTCTTTGAGTAAATGATTCAATGACTCATTGATAAACAGAGTGAAATTTCATTTCTGAATGAATGAGTGGGTTGGAACAAATTGGTTGAATGAATGATTCAAGTGACTCTTTCATAATCATTCACTCATAAAGTAGCTTATCACCACCTACTAGTATAATAATGTAACTTCTAGAAACAGTCACTGAAAAATCCCACCACTAATATTGACAGTCTGTCTAGAAACGGGCAAACATGGAACTAACTGTTATAAAAAAAAGTTAATAAATAGCCTATATTGCTGAACAAGATAGACACCACATAATGAATGGTGTTCAATATTGTAGCACTAGGTTGTATTTAAGAGCCTGCTCATTCTATTGACTAAAAAAAATACACACGGAGACAAATGAGTCAAACTTCTCTAAAATTAATGCTAGCTGTCACAAAAAAGTGATTAATTGCTATGTCGATTAGCTAAACAGATCCTTCTACATGTCAAAACCAATGTGAGTGAGAAGCATGTATTTCAGAGGTTCATAAATGTTATACCTGAAAAAACCCACTGGGTAAAACCACTCTGTTGATCTGATAAGACTGGGCTATTTACACATATATAAAAGGTGTCAGTTGTGTCATGTCTTTAACATTCAAAAGGATTCAGGCTGTCAAAAAACTCATGTTCATCAGATACAACAAAGATGTTTGTTGTGAATAATTTACCAGATGATAGTTGCTCAGCCTGTCTGACTGTCAATCCCTAACAGATTTAGTCAGGGCTTTTTGATTTCCACTAATTTAAGCTGACATTAGAGCCCATTTTAAAGAGTGCAGTCACCTGTTGTGATACTTGGCAGGCTTGTAATCTACCGGAACAATAAAAGTCTTTGAACAATAGCAGTACTCCTGTTTATGATGACTCCCACATGTAAGATAATAAGCTAATTCCTGAGGTTCATTTGGCACGCTTTCAGCTATTGTGCATTATAAACACAAGATGGGCTTGACTCATGTTAGATAATGGGGCTTTGCTTACTCGGTAGTCTAAATCATGGCCAGTAGTGACCTTTCAACAGCCCTAGATGTTTTTGTGCAGGAACCAACATTTCTGAAATTAAAATTTCAGAGCATTTCTAGCCTAGTAGTGTTCATTTTGTATTAATGACCTGTAATTAGTAACTAATTTTGATTCGACCTGTTGCCTAAAACCTAATGTTATACACTTGTAGGCTACCTTTTTTTTACATTACAGAACATAATTTAAAGGTGTCATGAACTGGCTTTTTTTATTTGTTTATACTATTGTCTGAGGTCAACTTATGACGTTTGCGTGGTTTTTACATTTAAAAACATCATAATGAATAAGTAATAGGCTATTTTCTATCCTGGTTTTGAGCCTCTCTCCTGGAACGCTCGGTTTTTATGGGCGTGCCGCACTGAAGACTTGGAAGTAAACGCCCACTGCTACGATTGGATAAGCTTTGCATATTTAATGAGCTTCGGCTCCCCCGCGAGTACACGTGAGGGATTGTTTTGAAAGCATGTGGGGAAACGGCAACCAGAAAGATTCGCCCAGCTCGCAAAATGACTTTATCAAACAAACACAATGATTTATCTCTCATCCACACGTAATTAATTGGAATGTTATTTTTTTAGTACTTGGCCCGCCCGCCCGGTGGATATAACCGCAAACCGTGCATCAACTAACACACACACACACACACACACACACACACACACACACACACACACACACACACACACACACACACACACACACACACACACACACAAGCCTCACTGCAGAGTCAGACAAATCAAAGCATGATCAAAACTTCCGCGATTGCATTTTTCCTTCAAATATCAAGTCAAGAGAGAGTGAACAACACACTTGGTAGCCCGTCTGGAAAACACATAGCCCCGGGACGTTGGGCTTTGCGAGCCCTGGCCCATAGGCTACATGTCCGAGTCTGAGCAGTGATCACGAATCGTAGCACAACACCTCAAATAAAGGATTCTCCAGCACTGTGACAGCGTGCTAAGTTATGTTCAGTTAGACACGTACACATAATCAATAGATATCAAACGATCTGTAACAATGCAATACCATCACATATAAAAAAACATTTTTACTCACACAAGTGTGTTGCTTCATTCATTCATGTAATCTCATTCTGTCTGCAAATCCAGTCTCTTGTTTACAAACGAATCCATGGTGAAATGAAGGAACAAACGCGCAATGTCTTCCCAACGTGAGCTGGATATTCATTAAAAATAAAGTTCATCTATGCATTCATAATATTGGAATCTGAATGAAGCTTATGCGGCATGTTTATTGCTTGGAAGTTCGATCCGGTTTAGCTCCAGGTAGGCTTATGTTATTTATCTATGTCAGGCACGAGTCGGTGAGCGGGGCTACAGAATCAGGCGTACTGCTTCTGTTGAGGCGGTGTTTCATCACACTCTGACGTCACAGCCTGGCACATTCTGAGATCTCTCGTTTGCTGAGCCAGCTGTCAATAAAAGCTTTTCTTTGACTAACAAGGAAGTTTTCAGCTCTGAAACTTACAGGATATTCTTATATTACCATTTCTCAATTCATGACCCCTTTAAGAGCTTTTTGGACTCTCTAAAGTTAGACTGGGTAAACCCAGCCTGATCTGCCAGCGATTTGATTTCGCCCTGGAGCTCAGGCTGGAAACCTGTACATTAATTTATCCAGCTTCTGTTACACATTTGCGGGAACCAATCACAGACTGGCTTATCCACCTGGCACGCTATTGGCGGGTTTAACACAATGACGGATAGAGAACGCCTCTTGTGGTCTGATTGGTTGAAGGACTATCCAATTGCGTACAGAGTCATTTGAATTATGCTCGTTGATCACGCCTCTTGTGCAGTAGAAAATACAGAGCAGACTCCCCAGACCAATGTTCAATCTTAAAAGATTGAGCTTGGTCTGGTGATAGCCAGACAACTCTAAAGTAGGACGTAAGTACATCTTTATATGTATTTTTATAATGTATTTTAAATATGGTTAAATAGTTTACTTTAAAACAATTTTAAAGAAATTGCTAATAAATTTCACAAATAATTACACGTTGAATTAAACATGAAAATTTGACGTAAAAAGACTGAAATAGTATTTTCTTGTAAAAACATTCTCCAATAATGTTTTTTTCTTTGACAAATATTTTTTTTTTTACAGTGTGCAAAACTTATTTGTAATTACAGATTTATAAATTTGCAATTTAGAACATTTAAAATATATTATCTTTAAATGTAATATTGATTACTTCAAATTATAATCAAGTACTTTAGTATGTTAGTCAACGCATACTTAAAGCATGAGAAAAGATTATTAAAACATAATGATTTAAAATGTGCTTTAAAGTAAAACAAAATAAAATTTGACATTATTACAATTTCTAAAACAAATTGAACTTTTTAAAAGAATCGTCGTGAAAGTGTACTTTCTCTATAGGGGCTATATGTAGAATTCAGAAACCCTTGTTATTAGCGACACCGGTGGCCATAAAATGAACTGCAGCCAGCAACTTATTGCTCATGCTCATTAAAATGACTATGTTAGATTGATTTATAAAGTATATTTGAGACTATAGATCTGACTATGTGACTATAGGTTGAATAAATCCGTTTTCCTTTCATGACACATTGACATTACAGTACTGAATGGCTTTTTCAGCATTATCCTGAACATTGTAAACATTCATTTCATGTGTCATCGAACGGAAGAGAGGCTCTCAGGGGCGTGCGTAAACGTCACATCCTATTGATTTTCCCAGCAAAAACGTCCCGAGTCCTTCACATAAAAATCTATCATATGCATCTAACATAAAACTCTACAGGCCTTCATAGACAACCTAGGAAGTCGGAGGAGGTTTTGTGTTTTAAGTTTCGTTACAAGCTGTTCACATATTATAAATAAATAATAAATAAGCAATTTAATATGTGAAAATTCTTAGTACAGATTTTCAAAAATTAAGATTTGAAGTACAATAGGTGCACATTTAGTACAATTAAGCACACTACTTTTTCACAAGGGACATTATACATTACAATGTTAGTTTAAATTAGTTCAGACACTAAATTCAGATTTAGTGTCTGATATATATTGATGTTCTAAGGCATTAAGTTTCTACCTTGCTTGTCTAATGTAAACAACCTGCAGTTATGCTAATGAACTATGTTAAGAATAGTTTATTACCATCAGGTAATAAGAGGAAAGAATAAGGATTAATTAATTTAATAAATGTTTTTTAAATATGGCTGTTCTTTTTTATCATGTTACTTTTGCCAGTGATGACAGAAGAAGTCATGATATACGCATTTTTTTAAATGTTGCTCTTAGGCACAATGTGAAATAGAGCAATCTGAAATTGTATGGTATATTAAAAGATAGATATGCATTTGGCATGTGCTTTTATCCAAAGCATATTTTATTTTCAGTCTGTGTGTTCCCTGGGAATCATTCTCATGACCTTGGCGGTGCTAGTGCCGTGCTCTACCAGTTGAGCTAAAATTATTGGTTGGATAGATGTTTGAACTATGGGATAATCTATGTTGTCCAACATAGAGAACAGGGAACTGAATTGTGTGATTTGTTTCTTCATATAGCACACTCTCCCACACAATTATTGATTACACCAAACAAATCTCTCTCATTCTCATGTCCACAGTTTTATCTGGAATCGCTCGTTCACCCGTAGAACATTATGTTGAATATTAGCATGAGCAAATATTTTCTGACTCTTCAGTGTTTTCTTTCTGATGCTGAATTACAGCGGGTTTCCTTCATAAAAGAACCCATTTTGTGCAGTATTGCTGATAAGTAGGTCAACTGAAATGTGTTTAGACACTAGACACATGTGAAGAGCAGCATGGGAACCGGGTTTTGGTTTCACAATAACAGTTGTTATCAGTTGAAGTTTCTCAGAAGGCCACAAGAGCAAAAGCACAGGGTTTAGTCAAGCCGAGGCTGGAAACACTTGTTGAAATGAGCCACATTGCCGCCACGCAGAGATTGGCATTTTGACATTCAAAAGCAAATTCATGCAGAAAGCCACTTTAATCACTGGAATCGTAAAATATCAGGACCACCTATTAGCCCGAGCTTTCTTATTTGAAAAAAAGGCAGTGAATATACTGGACTCAATCTCCTGCCAAATGGCTTTGAATAGTGTGGAATAATTTTTTTACACACTCAGCATTTTCCCTCACAGCCGGATCGTTGTCACTGTATAGTCTTTACTTTTTAATATATGACCGCAGGACTCCATAGGCAATCTGTCATCTGAATCTGGTGAAATGATGAGGTCATTTACATTGCTTCACTCCTTCTATGCAAACATGCGACGTGCCTTGAATGTCATCATGACTGGAAACGGATTTGCTTATGATTTGCACAGATGATGCCACCGTGTTTTTTAAGCTTTTCAACTTAATAACACACGTCCATGATAAATAAAAGGCATGGGTTTTGATGTTTGTAAAATGTAATGTCAGGAAAAATATTTTAAAACACGTGTCAAATTCTTAGACATGTACTCTTTAAATTCATTCAGTCTCATGTGGTTTTGAAAAACTTTGATACCATTTTCAAGAAAAGTTTGGAAAGAAGAAAAGACATAATTTCATAGACCCTAAATACATGTGAATGTAAACATCTTAATAAATTCAAAAACATTTATTATTTCATAAATATCAATAAATATAATTAAGAGTCATAGCACATGACATTTTACAACTTGAACTAACCTGAACTGTAGTAATAATAATAATAATAACAATAATAATAATAAATTATGCCAAATTACAGTACTTAAGTTTTCTTCCCCCTCATTATTTATAATATCAGGACCTATATCACCTTGATATATTTGACATACCACCAAAATATAAAAATTAAACATTCTTATCATAGAAAAGGTTTCATAGAAGTCATTGTATGTATGATATATATATATATATATATATATATATATATATATATATATTATCATTCTTGTACATAATGTGTGAATGATTGGATAAAGTACTGTACAATATTTATAATTTTTAGGTTTTAGTTTTCCTTTATTGTCATTGCATGTGACTCATAAAAAAACCGCACTGTAAAATCATATGATAATTAACTTTAATAAATGTTTTCTATATGCTGTATGTGCTGCATTTGTTTTGCCTTCTTACACATGGGCTTCCTTGTACAACTGTTTAAACATATTGGATGAACATTTAGCCCATGTTGTCAGTATGCATCTGCCATGGGATGGGCATCTCTCAGATGCATTGGAGATGTTGATGAAGTCGATTCCATTATAGTCTTTTTATGCTTCATTAGTTAAATTCAGGACTTGCACAAACACACACTGATGTGCATTTCCCATGTGCTTTGTCTTCAATAGAACATTTTTATTTGATTTTGCCTGACTATAGTTCTCGTATGAAAAGATCAAGGCTGATAAACCAGGTTGTCCTTTTAGACTAACTTCCTGAAATTAACCCCCCAGAGGATGCCTGGTGGGTTTATGGGTAAGCATTTACATGCAGTTATTCTACCTCCACTCAAAGCTTAATATTTTCAGTAAAAAGCTGAGCCGTCCGTGCCCCGAGGCCATATGTTTGATTTGAACATGCCTCATCTTGTGTAATAGTTTTGAGAGGAAACAAACATTTTCGCAAGCTTGTGATCCATGAAATTCCTTGACTTATATTATGTATGTGCTCATACGGTGACTGAAGTTGAATGCTGTAGTGATGAACACATGGATGTGAAAGGCAGCCTGTTCGTTCTGTTGTGGTGGGGCAGTATAAAAATGAGCATGACAGGTTGTGGAGGGTGAGGAGGGCGTGTGATTTTTTCCCGCTGTTGTGACCAACAACCGGGCCCGAACCCTGTGGCATCATGCTTCCAGTTGCAGACTGTACGGGTTTACCCTCACACTTAATTACGCCGATTTAAACTTTCTGCCAGCCCTCTGTTCCAAACCGAGTAAGCTGCCTACTGCCTTCTAAGGCAGCATCTTAACTGAAATTGACCCTCGTAAGTGAGCGAGTTGGAACACTCCATGTACGTTTGCAGATTTGACTTGCAATTTTATAAGAGATAAATACTGTAGTGAGAATAAATATACACTACCATTGAAAGGTTTGGGGTCAATATGATTTTTTTTGTTAAAGAAATTAAAACTTTTTAAAGAAATTAATGAGTGACAGTAAAGACATTTATGATATAACTTTTCTATTCATCAAAAAATGTTTCCACAAAAATATTAAGCAGCACAACTGTTTTCAACACTGATAATAATGATAAATGTTTTTTTGAGCACCAAAACAGCATTTTAGAATGATTTCTGAAGGATCATGTGACTCTGAAGCCTGGAGTAATGATGCTAAAAATTCAGCTTTGACATCTCAGGATTACATTTGAAAATATTAATGTATTGTAGAAAATGGTTATTTTAAATTATAATAATATTTCACATATTATAACAATATTTTCCTGGGTCAAAAATGGTCTTCGGTGGTGGCTGACAGACATGGTCATCCACACACACAGTACCCACATGATCTGCGAGCCCAATACTGACAATAGATTTAAAATAAATGCAAAGAAACTTATCTTATTTTGATATCTCATATTATGTATGATCTCTTACCTTGATGTTTCTTTTGTTCCTCATTGTTTACACAGTTTACATTGTTTACTGATATTTTTTTTGGTATATAATCATATCAATATTAAAAAGTAGCATTACAAATTTTATTAACCAAGTCTAATTTTCTACCATATACAAATAAATAAAATTAGCAGCTAGCTAATAACAAATTGCTTTGTTTTGGTTTCACCTCACTCCAGTCTAAACTAAATGATTTTATAGGTAATTTACTACACATTGTCAGTATAAATAACCTGAAAATACTGTGGATTACTAATTCTTACTAACCATTCTTGCTAAATGGGGTAAGCACACTTGTGTTCATTTCAGATGTGTTCTGAGTAAATGATTAATACACCGATTTGTGAGTTCACTGTTGCCCTATCACAAGTGCAGCAGTCATCTTCATCACTCATAAATCACAATAAATGATCAAATAAGGCTTTGGCGGGACAAAAAAATAATTTTGATTATTGAATTTCTGTACCTTACTGATAGACATTGGTATCGTTGTTCTATTGTATTTACCTATGATTAACTCCCTTACAAAATCATGCAATCATTCTAGAATAATTAATTCTTTCCAAATAGAGCTATTCAAGTCATCTGGTGAAACTGTTTTCATATCGCAATTTATACAACAGTTCTTTCTGATTGGCTGAGAGCCTTTTCCAGCCGTGCGATATCCACACAGTATCGTCACTCAAACCGTTTCACCGTTTTTATTACTCCACTTGCAACGACTGTCATGGGGGTCGAGCAAATCCACCATAAGTTTTAAAAATACTACTGTTGTTGTGTCACGAAATGTAGGTTTAACAGTTTTTTAGGCGAGAATGTAGTTATTTAGACCACAAATATGTGACTCATATATAAACATAGCACCTGTTTTACAATGTGTTAAAAAGATTTCGCGGATGCGAGCTCCAGGCCGTCAGCGGCCGATCAGCGGTCATGTACCCGCTGAGAACAGCTTTATCTCGGCCAGTCATTCGGGAATTTGCCACTACCTATGGTTTTGGTTACCTGCGGCCTCGTGCCTACGGCCGAATCACAGCCGTGCAATTATACAGCCATATCAAACTGCTACTCGTGTGATATTGCTCAAATATACCGCAGAAAAACAAAATATCGCAATGTCAGTTTTTTCCAATATCGTGCAGCCCTAATTCTGGGTTTACTTTGCTGAGATGATGCTTTAGAATCTGATTAAAACGAAGGTGTTTTAGCTGCGTATATATGATGCTTTTTGAAGCATCCATTGGGAGCGCACCTGTGATGCCTTAAAATACTGCCCCTGCAGGCAGCTCACTAGGTTTTAGAGCAGAGCACATGATTTAACTCCTAATACTTCAGTGGGCGCACTTCTATGAGGTCATTATCATCATCTTTATGCCTCTACAACTCATCCTAATGGATCCGTGATTTGAAGCGTTGCGCCAGTACGAGATTGTTGACCGAAATGTCAGAGTATATTGAGATGTCACTTGATGAACCATTTCTAATTCAAAGTTCCCACTATATGTGCACACTTATCGGCAAGGCCATGATAATCAGGTTAATCACGCCTGTGGAAGATGTAATTGTTCTCGTAATGTGAAGAATTAGCTAGTGGCTGCTCGCTCTCGTGTCTGCGTTGTTGGGTAATCCACTCCTCGACAGTACCAGAGGCTGTCGGATCCACATCATTTAAATGTTAACATCCATGTCCCTTAAATATTACCATAAACATTGGTGCAGCCTAATTGATCTTCAGTAACTGTGGGCGCAAATGGCCGACATTCATCTGAATTATTGTGCTTCGCCGCTCATTTATGGTACATATAGACTGCAGACTGTTTACACTTATCATCCCATGCAACAAATGCATATGGATGACAATGAATATGGCTGAATGAATGCACATGGTTGTTCAACAATAGTATTATTGTTGTTCAGATGCAATCAGCATGTGCATTTACCCAGGACAAATTGTGATTGGACCGATTGCTGCAGGTTTTTTTTTAAATCCAGCAAGGCCAATGTGTCTGATTGTGTATGATGCATGATGAAGAGCCTATTAAGATGCATTATCAAACAAATGAAATGCAAATCTGTGCTCTCACTGGGCCATTTTTGACTCTTGACATAAAGACGCACTACTTTCCCAGTGCAAGCCAAGTTTATTTCACAATCATCAGCACAATGAAAGCAGCGACGACAGAACCTTGACAAAAAACTATATATGATAGACACACATTCCTTAAAGCACTCAAGGGGCGTTTTACTGCCAATCGTGGACAAAAGAGCAATCTAGCTGACATTTGCATCATAAACCTACAAAGTATTGCTTCAAGCATTTGAATTAGTTTCTGCAGTTCACAGCCAAGAAATGAGCCTGTGTGCCGCCAGTGATTGTGTGTCAGTAAAATGAAATCCCTCTAATGCCCTTATACGCTGCAACAGAAATACAGTGCAGCTGCTAATATGCTTTCCACACATTTATATCAAGGTAAACTGTTTGCCGCCCGTGCTCACGTAAAATTACATGGTCAGTTAAGCCCAGATGATGATTTCTGGGCAAGTAATTAATTGTAATCTGTTGTCAGGCAGTGTGGGCTGTGTAGTACTCAGGTTCATTGTGCGAGAAACTGTGCATGTGATAAGACCTTCACAGCCAAACTCTCAAGTTGTACTTGTCCGCTGTCGTTTAGATATAACTAACATGTCTGCATGGAATGATGATTCAACTGGAAAAACTGCCCATTATGCAGTCTTAATGATGTCGTTGTTCTTGTCAGGGGCAGTGAATCTTGGGTAACAAATTGTGTTTGCATGCTTCTTCAGGTTCTCTGGCTTCAACAGACTTTGTCAGATATAAGTGTGTGTGTGGGGGAGGGTCAAGCCTCAGTTTTGAATCTTGCAGATGGTGGTCTACATTTGTAAGTTTAGATTCTGACTTGCATTTAGATTTTGAGTATCCAGTGATTACAAGTGGTACAGTGGTTCTCAGCTGAATTTGCACAAAAATGTAAATGAATATTAATATATCTTAATATAATAATATATCTTAATAATATCTTAATATTAATATATTATTCATTTATACAACAATTTTTTTAAATATTTTTATACAGTCCAACAGCACTTTTTGCTGTCAGTATATTGTATGGGGATTTTTCATCGACACTTCCTGTAGGTTACATACTGTAGCTATGCCAGTAGGTGGCGACAAGTCACTGTCTTTATCAATTTGTTTACCTAAATTCTTTGTTCAAAAAAGCTGATTGATACAAGAATTAAACAATGGCTGCATCCGAATGCTTATGCAGTTGACTTGTCAGGCAATGACTTTGCAAGCAGCGTTTGCGCATAAAACTACCTCATGATTTCTGAGGCAGCTTAACAGTTTAATGATTTATTAGAGAGAAATTTGGTGATAGTGAAAATTTAATTACTACAATACTAATTTCTTGTTAGAAATGACTAGGGATGGGTATCGAGAACCGGTTCCATTTTAGAACCGGTTCCAAATTCCCCAGAACCGGTGATTCGATAAGAAACGCGCATTTCGGTTCCACTTATCGGTTCTTGTGTGCGCAAAAGACTCGCGCGCTGTTTTCCGTGCTCTGCACACATCCAAAACGTGCGCACAGAAAAGGTGATTTTAAACATTCTGTGCCATACACACACACACGTGCGCACAGAACGGCTTCTCGCGATAATGAACTAAGTTCGCTTCCTCGTCTTTTTTCACAGCACACGAACGGACAAATACACACACAATATGTCAAAATATTCTCGTAAACACAGCTGGTTATGTCTTAAGACAGAGAAGAAAAGATGAAAACGTATGTGTAATCCGTGTGATCTGTGTGCAGCTCTTAAAGTGACGGCAGATTTTCCGGATGCCGTCTCTATGACAACATTAATCAAACAAAAGACAACGAGAAAACTCACTCGCTGTTCTAGACAGAATATAATTTAACTATTTGTAATGTATAGCCTATATTTTATTAAAGTGCAGTGTTATTTTACATTTGATTACACAGTTTCTGTACCTGAATATCTGAAAATGTTTATTTCTTTCTATATTTATATCTTTGCTCAATTGTATTTATTTGTGCAATTGATAATTTATTCGTTCTTTTTTAATTACTGAGTGTCTTTAATAATGCTTGAAATTTATATTAGTTAGGCTAGTTGTTTTTCCTCTGGTATTTTTAAACCATAGGCAAAAGTTCCTTGTGTAAGTGTTCTTAGCCTGTTGATTTTTGTTCATGGTATTCAGCTCCTATGAAATGTTTTACAATAAGACTTAGAATAAATGCGAATGATATCTAAGGGTTTTTTTTTTTTTACCTTATTGGAATCGAAATTAGGAATCGATAAGAATCGGAATTGATAAGCAGAATCGGAATCGGAATCGTTAAAATTCAAACGATACCCAACCCTAGAAATGACATCAAAAGTTGAAAATGTTGGTCAAAAACGTGCATTTACATCACAAATTTCAGAAGCCATCTTTATATTTTAGCTCAACTGTCACAGAATGGAACACACAGAATTGTGGGATATCAAAGGCAGCGGAAGATACATCTGTGCTGCCTTCAAAAATAGATTAGATGAAGGTATCTCACTAGACAGGATGTGACACGATCATTCGATTCAGACGTGCACTGTTTCCTTCCTACCTCCGTATGCTGCCTGCGGAGGCAGTATTTTTCAGCTTTCGGACACAGCCATTGAATGTGTCATTGAATCATTTACTCAAACAATTTGTTCAAAATCGTTTAGTGATTCAAGAACGAAACAATGAATTATTCACTCAAACGATTTGTTCAAAAACAGTGAAAACAGTGAAAAACGCTGTGTGTTGTATTTACTGTGGCGGAGCAGAAATGGACAAAGTAGCTGCTGTGCTGATATTAACACTAAGATCTAAGTAAAAATGTATAAGTCCATATACTTTGTAATCCTAAATGAATGTTTATATGGGTGCATTTTGCTGTCCATGTCCTTTTTAGAACATACGCTGCCTTTAAGTGAATATGAGAAGCTTGTATATCAGAGTCGCTTAATTGTTATTGTGAGATCATGCAAGTCTCATAATAACATATTTATACATATATTTATACATATATACAACACAACGAAAAGTTTCTGTTACATAAAGAAAACCTTGAAAGTTGAATGATTAATTTTACACCATTCACTACAGACTTGCTTCCCGTTCACTGAGCTCTTTATATAGATTATACTGTAGATATGTTATATTATATTGTAGATCAGTGTTTATGCCATGTTTCAAATCGCCACGCCCCTTCTAATGTCCCACCTCAGCAACTCATCCAAAATTCTTAGTTTCCCACTTGTAAATATGGCTTTGCTTGGGCATTCATGTGCCTGGATATCCTAATTACGATATTTACGACTCCACTTGAAGGGCACAAAAATTACAGTTGAGAACTACCAGTTAAGAATAGACCTGTGCGAAGCAAAGAAAGTTTCTCTGTGCTCCTTTCGAAATGAATAATAAGATAACCTACTGTTCTCCAACTTTTTTTTTTAGTGTGTCTAAATTAGTCTCTATTGTACATCAAAACCAAGATAATTTTCCTTTGTGATTAAGCACAGAAGCATCACGGACAAAAGCCAGACCTTTCATTAATTCTTAAATTAGGAGCAGTACAGCTTCTTCAACATGGTTTTGTGAGGTTTTCAGATGAGTAAAAGAGCAGTAGCGGGAACAATAGGCAGATTGTCTCTCTCTTCCACCTCAGTATGTTCAGTGAAACGAATATTCGCAGCTCAAGGGCCCAATGGAGGCCGCGTTAAATGGACCATCGTCTTTATTTGATTATAAAGTCAAGTAATGTCTTCGTTGTCTATTAGCATGTTGGTAAATTGATCTTTTCAGATACATCCAGCGACCCCAGTCAAGTGTTTTTTACTCTAGCACGTTTCCTTTCATCCAAGATTAAATTCATCTCTTGATAAAAGACCAGAATATACGGCTGCAACCCCTCGTCCTGAAGAATCAGCGTCTCCTGAGCAGCTGTTTGGTATCTCCCATCCACTTTTCTCCCGTGGTTGCTGGTGAAGCAAGCAGCGTGATCTTGTCCGGTGAGAAGTGAGTGATGAAAAGGAGAGGACGTGTAGAATGTGAGAGGTGACACATCTGATAACCTATAAATAGTGCGTCTGAGAGCTCAAGCTAGCTGGCGCACGCTGAGGTGAGAGCGTTTCGAAAGAAAGAGAGAAACAAACATAGGGATGGGGCTTTTCGCGCAAATGTCCTTCGGGACAGCCCGGCCACATTTGTCTCAATCAGCAGTCACTCTCCAGTAGACCAGTTGGTCTCATGAGAGACCGAACCACTGAGCAAACCCAACTCTCTTACAGTACAGTAAATGTGTTTGCAAAGGGGGAGGAGATGCTGCTTTAGCTCAGTGTGATGGTTTTATGGACACCACGTCCAGCTGTCACTAGATGGCCTTCATTCAGAATTATAGAGACACATAATGTTATTGCCATTTAGGCAGTCATATTTTATCTGGCTGTGGTGAGCCTGACATAATCCAGCTTCTGGCTGTTGCAGTGCCAGAAGCCAGATATTGGTGCTTTGGATCGGCAGTCTCTTTATCAATGTAATCATAGCCAGGAGCTTGTGTAGTTCAGAAGATGTGGATTATTATGGTTTCGCCTCGTGGTCTTGATATATAGGTGCTGTTTCAGTGGGGTGAAAAACATACTTGTCTATGTGGCAACGGCAAACAACGGTCCTTTGAGAAATTGAAGTGTTGCAATTAAAAAAAATTATGGTAGGAAAGGAGTTATGTGTACAGAAGCAGAGAAAAGGCCCAAAGCGAAAGCCAGTTCCTGCATCCATTGTCACCATCCATTGTGGGATTGGCGGTGGGATTGGCGGTGCCATTGACGGTGCCATAGTGGCGGTGCCACTATCAAATGTGTCTCAGACACATTTGATAGTGAAGAGCATTTTTCATTGGTCAAAAAAACTTAATGCAAATATCCACACTAACCTGTTTCCCTTTTTGTATGACTAAGTCTTGCTTTTGAAATAAGAGGGAAAAAAAAAATTTGAACCCTTGACCTTGTCTCCATTAGATGAATACTGGTTATTCTGCCCAGGTGGGGTATAAAAGGAAAAGCGACACAAGCGCATAGTACAGGAACTTGACAGTACTGATTCTAAGAGGCTTACCATATTTTATCACAGGTCTTTCAAATACCCCCTTAGCTTTCCTCTTGAAAAACAGCTCAAGCTTCAGTTTGACCATCATATACCTCTCTGTATTGATACTGCTGGGCTCAACAATACGGATGGCCCACTGGCCCGGAGCCAGTGTGAGAGAGTTTCGGAACAGTTGACGGAACTGTCACTTGCTCTTGTACTGTAGGTCAGTGCTATGTTGATATTGAAAATCTCACTTCCATTTTTATGCCTTACAAATGTTTGGTTTTCTGTGATGTTTTCTATATTATTTTGGTAAAATATTTGCAGAAATGGTAACAACCATATATCTGGGTAACAGATTTTAGGTTTTGTCAAAATTGTGAAAATGATGATCATGAAAGCATCAGTAAGAATGTGTACAAAACTACAGATCAATCGATATGTTTTGAATCATATGTATATGAATTGTTTTTCAGTTAAAGGTGTGTTCATTCATTAAATTTCAGTTAAATTTTATTGTGGTTAATTAAAGCTATATAATTTCCAGCGTGTTGCAAATTTGCCAGAAAACAATCTTTTTTTTTTTTTTTTTTTTCAGTTTTTGTATAGTTATTTATGTTTATTTTTTTAAGGTAAAAACATTATTTGATCATTGAAACTTAAAGGGATAGTTCACCCAAAAATGAAAATTTTCCCATGATTTACTCACCCTCAAGTCATCCTAGGTGTATATAACATTCTTCTTTCAGACGATTACAATCGGAGTTATATTAAAATATGTCCTGGCTCTTCCAAGCTTTATAATGGCAATGAATGACAGCCCAAAATTTGAAGCCCAAAAAAGTGCATCCATCCATTATAAATGTACTCCAAACAGCTCCGGGGGGTTAATAAAAACCATCTGAAGCAAATCGATGGGTTTTTGTAAAAAAAATATCCATATTTAACACGTTATAAAGTAAAATATCTAGCTTTTTTCTTACACAAACGCATCGATTCGCTTCAGAAGGCCTTTATTAACCTCCCGGAGCCGTGTGGATTACTTTTATAATGGATGAATACACTTTTTTGGTCTTCAAACTTTGGGCTGCCATTCACTGCCATTATAATGCTTGTATTAGCCAGGATGTATTTTAATATAACTCAGATTGTATTCGTCTGAAAGAAGAATGTCATATACACCTAGGATGGCTTGAGGGTGAGTAAATGATGAGATAATTTTCATTTTTGGGTGAACTATCCCTTTAAATTAAAATGTTTTATTTATTGAAAAAAATAAATATTATGCATGTATACAAATACAAAATACTAAAAATATGTAATGATATTTTTGCGGTGAGGCCAGTGAAAATGTTGGCAGGGCAAGTAAAAAAAAATAAAACTAAAAAAATCAGACCTACTGCAGAAAAAGCGTCTTTATTGTGGAGCACTGCATACTACGGGACAATATCACGTGTTAAATTGTTTTATGTAATCTTCACTTGCTCTTTCCCAAAAGCCATAATGAAAAGGTCATTCAAATCCCGTGTGAACTCTCCAGGCAACTTTATACCATCATCTGAGAGCTGGAAAGCTACAAGAAAAGGCCAGAATCCACAGAAATGTTTGTTTTTGGGCATTGTCTTTTCTTTTGAAATAGTAGGCAGCCCTGAGCTGTTACAGATACTGCTATCCTTTACAGAGAAAAGATAGACATTAGCGATGTGTCCCAAATACCAACTACATGTCTATATAAACCCCTTGCATTTCAAAAAAAATAAAAAAAAATATATGCATTTGGAAAGCTGTATTCCGAACATGTTTTGGGTATAATTTAGTGTTTAATTAGAATAAACCACTATTTGTAATTATGAAAGTCTGATCTAGATCTGAGACATCTGAGGCAAGACTCCCCAGAACACTCAAAGTCTGTGCGAGCATTTTTCCCACTAGCAGAAACGAATTACTTGAAAGACTTTGAGTTCACCGTTGTAATCGCAATGTTAAATGTTCCCTGTGATTAAATCAAATGCCTGTGAAGCTCCAATACTTCATAGACCCACAGTAGAGTGCATGGCCTGCAGTCAGACTACAACTCTTGGGAACGCACTGCAGTGACATTACTTGTTTGTCCTGAAGGCACCTGGTCTAAAAGTAGAAACTAATTGACAGGGATGTCTGCAACCTTGCCTTTGGCTGGCTCAAGTGCACTATGTGGACGCCTGCAACGATTCTGAATGAGGTAATTAATCTACTGCTATTAAAGCTTGTTTTTACACTCCCCTTGTCTTCAATTTTTTATAAAGGGAGAAAAAGTATTGAGGCCTTCCAGGGACCTTGCTTAATTCCTCACGTGTTTTACACCTCTACATTGCCGCTAACTAGGGAATTGGGTCATCAGTAAAATCTTAATGAGTTGAGAATGGATTATTCAGCTTTGATTATTATAGATTTATCCTTCAGTCCATCAATTAGAAGCGAGTGATTTACCAGTTGAAACAATATAATGGTAGACATTTAATGTTGCAGTTATTCGAAATTCCACTACAGGGTAGGGAATGTCTGTCACTTTATATTCAGAGAAAAATGAGCAAGAGCTTGTGGTTTGTGGTGTGGAACTGACCCTCTGTTAAGGTCTGCTCCTCTTAGTTGCTGTTGCCAACGCAATTAAACTTTATTCTTGAGCCTGTGCCACTGTCTAATAAGAGAAACAATTCATATTGAAAATCTAATCAAATTTGTGATAAGTCTACTACTATGGACATTGTAAAACAAATAAAAAATGCATCATTTTTTAGTTTTTAAAGAATTTTTTAAAGTTTAAAATTACACATAGGCTCACTGGAAAAACTTGCCTCTACTTGTATTTTTGGAAAACTCTAAAAACGTACCTATACATATAATTAACTTAAGTTTCCAGCTGAAATGAACACTAGTGGCAGCGAAACAACAGCAGCAACAACAAATTTTATTCCTTTTCAAACTAATTATTATTAGAGAGTGAGCAGATTAACGAATAATAAATAATAAATAAATAAATAATGTGTCGTTAATATTAAACAAACCATGTTCCCGTTCTCCGTCTCGGAGTCAGACAGCTGCCTAAAAATTAGCATCCTTTTATTTTTGTAAACCGTGTCAAAGGTTCCAGGCTGTAATCCCTCAAATCGTTTTTTTTCTTCATTAAATTCAAAGATGTTCAATGATTGTATATTAAGAGCAGGGACACGTTTGTGTGCATTTTGTTTTGTGATTTCACCGGAAAGAATAGAGTCTCCGCAACGGCATTAAGCGACAGATTGACGCGCTCGTCTGTGTGAAGACTGCACGAGCCTAAAGAGAATGTAAACCCCGCCTACTTAGATTTGATTGGCCATCTCAATAATTTTGACATTGACGAGCGCCGTTAGACCACTGAGGCAGACCAGGCTAAAAATGTAACTTTAAAACATTTTTGTCATCCTAACGTACAGAGCGCTGCGTAATTAAGTGCAGTGCAAGAATTTCAAATATTGGGGGGGACAATTTGGCCATTTCTAATTATTGGGGGGGGAGGGACTTGTCCCCCTCAATGTCTATGGTAGTTACGGCCCTGCTTTGAACAACTTAGAACGTCAGTGGAGAAAGGCATATAGTTCATCATAACATTGTAATATACATATATACATAATTCACCCGCTATAACGCTAAATGTACCCAATTTTTCATATCAACAGAAAAAAATATCGGGATAACCTGGCTTCTCTTGAGACTTCCCTTCGCAGCATAGTAATGATATAATAAAACCCGCCCACACATGGAATTGGTTACAGGTTGTAAAGTAGAGAACAACTGTGATTTCAAACCTCGTTTTTGAGACTGTCTTTGGTTCACTGCAGTTTTAAGAAGAAAATACTCTGCAATGGTGTTGACTTATGAATTTGCACATTGTTTGCCTTAAATTATATTAAAAACACCACATAGACATATAAACAACATTAAAAACTTGATTTTCACCGCAGGGGGTCTTTAAGATGTGAAGCAATTGGGTACGAGTCCTGTGAAACGTCACGATAAATGAGCTCAAAGACTTGTAGAAGCAAGCTAAAATTGCATGGTTGCTTCAGCCAGGGGCGGGGCCAGAGGGGTAATTGGCCACCCCAAGTGCCCCCCCACTCCATCAGAGTCGGAATGTAATAGGTTGTTGGACTTGTCAGTATTAATTCTTTACTAGTAGTACTAGCGGTTTTCTTAACCAAAACTAATATTTTACAGTGCTTTGATTTATTTATATTTTAAATTATGCATGTCGTTTGTTGTGTTTGTGGAGTGCCTCCGCACTGGGGAGGAACCACTCTGACGTGTTGTTATCGGAGTAAATAGTGGGCGCAAACGGACAGCGAAGTGCGGTGGTTGGTTGGTTTCTCTGCACTAAAGCTTATAAAAAATAATTTGCGCATAACAATACGCGCGCTGTGAGAAGATTGTGTGTGTGCGCTTATCCGAAGCGCGCAAACCCGCATCTCAGATAGCGCGCAAATATTAAGTTCTCTTTCAAGTCTTGCACTTAAACGGACAAATTCACAGAAAAATTGTCAACATGCCCGTCTTGAGTATCCTAGCAAACATAATATTCCTGCTGTCTGTGTTTTTAATGTTAATCAAACAACAAAAGACAAGGAAATCACTCACTGCTCTAGATTGAATAGCTTTTGTAACTTTAATAAGGAACAATCTTTAATTTATACAGTCAAATATGCAATGTTATTTTACATTTGATTACTGATATTAAATTTCTGTACCTGAAAACTAATGTTAGACCTACCAGAAAAACCTGAGAAGCACTGTTTATTTTATAAGTATCTTTGCTCTATTGTATTTATTTGTGCTGTTGCGTAGTTAGATTATTTGTTCTTATTTTCTTTATTTTTATTTGACATTAGTTCTTTTTTCCCTGAATATAGCACATACAAACTGAACCATGAGTAATTTGAACAGTTACACCCCTAGTAAATATGTACATAATAAATATGTATTACAGGCCCCCACTAATTATTCTAGAAATAAGTTAATTCAACAAAGGTAACCTCTTTTTGCTACATATTTATGATGGTTCGAATGCATACTCTACATGTTTTACCATTTTATGAACTATCATTTATGTGCCCTATACCATCACCATTCATATCTATGCAACCAATAAATAAATTACTACTAGAGTAGTAACATTGGTCCCCGAGAGGGACCAATGTCTACCCACCACAGTCTCACAAAATCCTGTGGGAAACACTGAATAATATAATTTATTTATAATGTAATATAAATATGAATAAACACTTCTACAGCTTCTTGCTGAGCTCAAAAGCCACTTTCTACTGTTGTCAATTAAGTTGCTCTATCCTGTTTACAACTATATACAACAATGATGGAAAAAAATCTTGCTTGCATTGCATTTACCACTGGCCATGAGCTTCTACTACTGTTGAGTTATTTGTTATTTCATATCACATTTCAAGTTACTTATTTTGAATTCCTTTTCACGCAGAATAATACGTTTTGTTATCAATCATATACAGTATTATTACCTCCAATGTAGGGCTATTTATACCTGTTCACTGTTTACATGTATTTAAATGTGCCACCCCTCTCTGAGCTTCAGCAAATGTGTTTTTATCTTGTTTGCTTTTTTTTTTTAAACACTGTCGGTTCAGAGTAGGGTTTAGTGTAGGTGGTATGTTGTTTTTAAACATGCCAGAGCATTAACATTTTAGTGCCAACATCATAAAATGTTGCCAGATTCACATTCACCTGTTTTGGATAAAATTAAACATGCTTTTAGCTCCACTGACTGGACATTTCACTTCAAAAGTTTTGTGAAATGCACAAGAAGCAATGTACTATAATTTTGCAGAAATGCATTTTTCCAATGAGCCTGGGTTATGAAAATGTACAGAAATTCATAGAAATTTTATTTCAGGTAGAACCAAATGTAGAACAAAATCCATTTGTATTGATGATTGTAATTTGATTATTTTATATACCATTGTTGATATTTGTGATTTTGAAAATTGTTTTGATTGATGTTTCGACTCCTATTCAGTTTTCTACATAAAAAAATTTTTTTTTTATTCGGGCTAGTTAAATTCATTTCGGACTTCCAAAATCTGAAGAGTGCCTGCCCGAAGGGCTACCAGTGATTTTGAAATTTTGCGAGCCCTGATACCATGTAGCATTATACTACAACATTAACATACTATTTTTTCTGATCTAATTCTACTATTCTTTATAGACTTGTACAGTGTACAAATACGTTTGCATGCTCTAAGTCCCATATTGAATCTTCTGCTCTTGGTGAATAGATATACCATGACTAAAGACTTACCTGCCGGCGACTAGATCATTTCCCCTAATTTTTTCAATTTTCTATTTACCATTCAAGTGGAATGAATCCAAACTTGCTGAGCAATGAATTCACAGCATGGCAACTGATATCGTGGCTTCAGGAGAAATGAAAAGTGAATAGGCAGAGGACACGGATACAGTCATATTGTTTGGGAGGAGGCACTGTAGATTGCAAGCATCTCGCCAAAAGAGCCTGCAGGCAGGAACAGAAAAGGCATTGAAAATAATTCATTGTTTGTGCTGCTATCATCGCTGCATGTTGTGAACATAACGCTATTGTATCAGGGAAGGTTTTTTGCTGGTCAGCAGCAATGGTAGGGAGTCTTCATGGAAGTCTTCTCACATTGTGTTTATGGCCTTGTGCAGTCGTGTGTAGCAACAAACTCTGTTGTAAGAAATGGAGTGTTTGAGATGCTGACAACACCTCGCCTTGAATGTACTCTACAGTCAGTGGTTGCAGTCAGGGAGGAGTCAAATACAAGCTGTCAACTCAGACAGTTTTTTACTTCTTGTAGTGAAATAGAAATCTGTGCAACCAAAAGCAGTTTGGTGAAGAAGTGCATTGTAAATACTTGTAGATGATGAATATATGATGAACAAGCTATACAATGTGCCTATTGTTTTATAGATGTTTTCACCACCCATTTATAGAAATAAAAACAATGTTTCAGAACTATAATTACAAGTTTTGTTTGTTGCACCTACTGACACCTAGTGGTGTGGAGGTATCATGCTAAAAAAAATTGTTTATTTGCTAATGGACCTCACAGACTTAGGGCCTTATTATACACCCGGCGCAAGTGTTTTTTGCTAGTTTCAGACCGACGCAGTTATCATTTTCTGAAAATGATAACAAGGTGTGTTCAGGCGCATTGTTGGCGCGTTGCTATTTTGAGGCAACTGAAAACGACTATACCATTGACCAACAAAAACCTGCTCTATAGTCAATAAAGGGTGCGATAGTAATATGCGCCTTTATAGGCGGGTGCACAATGTGTGTACACTCTGCTTGTTACACACTGCGTGTTACACGCAGCAGGACACAAACATTTTTAAATATTAAAAATAAAATAATTCCTCTCTGGAGAAGCATTTAGTCTTTACGCTCGCAAATACCTCCATGTAAATAGCGAATCCACCATGGTGCAAGTGCAACTGGCTTTTAAAGGGAATGGGAGATGAGACATTGATTAGTTTATTGCACGTTACACCCAAAAATACCCATGACTCATTAAGAGACTAGGCACAACCCTTTTGGACTATGCGCCTGGCCTGGCCGACCATTTTTTCCGTCGTTAAACTAGCAAAAGTGGATTCGGACACGCCCTAAGTGCACCTGCGTCATGGGCTTCAGACCTTTGTTTAAATTTCGTGTATGTAGTGTCATTTTGCGTAAAAGAAATGGTCAAGATTGCTGAAATGATGGTGTTCTATACATCTTTCTCTCTTCTGACTGAAATAAACCATCTCTCCGTTTTTTCTTCCTCTTTTGGAAAGTAATGAAAATGCAATAGTGGATTTTTCTTTTGCTGTTCAAGGCAAATAAAAAACGAAAAACAATTCTATGTTCTCCCATGTACTTGTATAGAAGTTCATCTTACTATAGTTTAAATCTGCATTCAAAAAATAATCCATGGCGTTAGAATTGCGCTCTTTGCAGTCAGCCATGATGGATTTATTTTGCTTGCAAATGTGTCCGATTAATATGGTTGTTACAGAGATAAAGTGGTAATTAACTGGTCATGTGATCTCAACATGTCTGCCCCCATCAGTGGACCTGCATAAAAAAGATGATTAATTTCTTTATGTACAATTTTCTTTTTGATGAGTGCACCACTACAGAGTACATATTCTACAGAGATCATACTCTTAGAGTGTGGGGAGTGTTCACAGCGTTTCCCCTGTTCATTCTCTCCTTGGCACATCCTTCCATTTCATTCATCCATCCATCCATCCATTCTTCCATCCATCTATACTCAATCAGATGTCAGCCAAAGGTTCTCTAGAGCATTGAGCATCCTGATGAGGAGGCTGCTGCAGCTGTTTGCTTTTCCAGACATGGCTTTGTGCTCACTTTTCACTTGCACGGTGTGCTGGCTCCTCATTACTTGTGTCTGCTACACATCCATTCATTGGCACCAAAGGTGGCAACACTGGGCTTGTTTTGTTGATCCCTCATTATAATGTGCAGATACTGAGATGCAAAATTTATTAGAATGCACTTATGCAGAACTGCGATTACCCACCACAAAAAATGACATGCAATCTCTGTGGTGCCTCTGACCTTACTGATGTCTTTTTCTTTGTTTCCAAATGCATGCCCTCTCAAAATCTCCAATTCAATAAATATAATTTGTGCTTGATGCCACCAATTAAAATGAGTGATTGTGAGGCACTTTATAATAGTTTTGAGTGCAGCAGCAATTATGTTCTGACAAGTCTTTGATTTATGAAGAAAGACGCCCAGTAGACTGAATGCAGATGCTGAACAGCTGTGCTAGTCTATTAAAATAAAGTCAATTCTTTTGTTTGGATGTTGATTCCACCCAAGCCTTAAGCATATTTTACAAAGCCTGTCTGTGGTTAATAGTTTTTTTAAAAATTTTTTTTTTTTTAAATATCAGTCATAATTTGAAGTATTTTGAGTTAAAAAAAAAAAATGTTATGAACCAATATGATTTTTCAATAACAATGTTGATATTTGTAATTCACTATATATTATATATATATATATATATAAAAAAAAATAAAAAATATATATATATATTGCCAAAAGTTTTGGGATGCCTGCCTTTACATGCACATGAACTTTAATGACATCCCATTCTTAATCCGTAGGGTTTAATATGGAGTTGGCCCACCCTTTGCAGCTATAACAGCTTCAATTCTTCTGGGAAGGCTTTCCACAAGGTTTAGGAGTGTGTTTATGGGGATTTTTGACCATTCTTCTAGAAGCGCATTTGTGAGGTCAGGCACTGATGTTGGACGAGAAGGCCTGGCTCGCAGTCTCCACTCTAATTCATCCCAAAAGGTGTTCTGCTGGGTTGAGGTCAGGACTCTGTGCAGGCCAGTCAAGTTCCTCCACACCAAACTCGCTCATCCATGTCTTTATGGACCTTGCTTTGTGCACTGGTGCGCAGTCATGTTGGAACAGGAAGGGGCCATCCCCAAACTCTTCCCACAAAGTTGGGAGCATGAAATTGTTCAAAATGTCTTGGTATGCTGAAACATTAAGAGTTCCTTTCACTGGAACTAATAGCGCTTTTCCACTGCATGGTAATGCTTGGTACGGCTCTGTACGGTACGGCTTAGCTCGCTTCGCTTTTCCACTGTGTGGTACGACTCGGTTCGGCACAGCACGGCTCGCTTTGCCTCGGTTTGGTTTTCCACTGCAGTTAGCACCGCTTTAAAGTGGGTGGGATTATAGAATGATTGTTGTAATTGTGCCGCCTCTACTTCTCGGCATGTGGATGTTTTTAACTACAAGACGAAGAAGTTTGTTTCAAAGGAGGCTGATGGCAGCAAAACAAAATACTGCAAAATACTGAGTCTTAGGCACTGACTACATCACTTGATTTGCTTGATGGCGCACAAGGGTAAACTAATCTTGTATTTAGCAATGTGTTTAGGGTCTCAATCGCTATATCACTGTCACAAAAGCATATAATGGTAGTGACGGTAGTGACAATTCTCTCTGAACAATCAGTGATCTGCAGTGTTTACACATCACTTTTTAGTATCGGTACGGCACGCTTGGAACCTCAACCGAGGTGGTACTATTTAAGCGAACCATACCGAGCTGTACCGTAACGCACCATGCAGTGGAAAAGTGCCAAAAAGTGAGCCGTACCGAGCCGTACCGAACTGTACCATGCAGTGGAAACGCGCCAAAGCGAGCCGTACCGAACTGTACCATGCCGTGGAAATGCGCCAAAGCAAGCCATACCGAATTGTACCATGCAGTGGAAAAGAGCCATAAGGGGCCAAGCCCAACCCCTGAAAAACAACCCCACACCATTATCCCCCCTCCACCAAACTTTACACTTGGCACAATGCAGTCAAGTACTGTTCTCCTAGCAACCGCTAAACCCAGACTCGTCCATCTGATTGCCAGACGGAGAAGCGTGATTCGTCACTCCAGAGAACACGTCTCCACTGCTCTAGAGTCCAGTGGTGGCGTGCTTTACACCACTACATCCTACGCTTTGCATTGCACTTGGTAATGTAAGGCTTTGATGCAGCTGCTCAGCCATGGAAATCCATTCCATGAAGCTCTCTACGCACTGTTCTTGAGCTAATCTGAAGGCCACATGAAGTTTGGAGGTCTGTAGCTATTGACTCTGCAGAAAGTTGGCGACTTCTGCGCACTGTGTGCCTCAGCGTGCGCTGACCCCGCTCTGTGATTTTACGTGGCCTACCACTTCATGGCTGAGTTGCTGTTGTTCCCAATTGCTTCCACTTTGTTTTAATACCACTAACAGTTGACCGTGGAATATTTAGTAGTGAGAAAATTTCACGAATGGACTTATTGCACAGGTGGCAACCTATCACGGTACCACGCTTGAATTCACTGAGCTCCTGAGAGTGACCCATTCTTTCACAAATGTTTGTAGAAGCTGTCTGCATGCCTAGGTGCTTGATTTTATACACCTATGGCCATGGAAGTGATTGGAATTCAATGATTTAGATACCCCTTGAATTCAATGATTTAGATACCCCTAATTAGAAAATTATAACAAAGAAAATATTTATCATCCAATGGCAAAAATTATGGCTAATGGTTTTTGGATGATAAACCTAAAATGACCAAAAGCACCTGATTAATTACCACTATTTGTTTTTTTTATGTCTGATTTTGTGATTTTGTTTATTATGTTTGTTTTTTCGATGACCGATGGCAACACCAGTACTGATGCTGATTCTGATTCACATTTTAACATATTTACTCTGAATTCAACAAACCTCTCGACTAATGGTTATCGACTGATGCCAATCTCAAAATTACGATAACATTAAAAGGAAACATATATCTGGCTGATAATGATATGGTGGCCAATATATCGTGCATCCCTATCAAATAGCAATTAGCATTCTTTTGGTCCAAAAATTGTGTACTACACTGACAATAGTGAAGTAAGTGCAGCAATTGGAACATACTACAACATCATAAAATGGTGCCTTGATGCCACAATTAAAGAAGGTTGCAAAACAATCTGTCTGAGAATCGCATCATGCTATGATGTCAGATGGGCGTTTATGACATCAGACCTACAAAATCAAAGGCTCCAGCGTATTGTTCATATTTAGCAGCGAGGGGCGAATTTAATCACACGGTTCATTACTCGTGTTGCTTGTGGTGTATATTATCTCTAATGATGCCAATCTGCATCAGGCCAGTTTGAAAAGCAAAGACCCTCTGGATACTAGCCAAATGATTTTATAATTAGATAAATGAATTAGGTTAAATCAAGAAATAAGAGTCAGGACAAGCAGATAATGGTCTAGTGAGGCTACAGGTTCAGACATGTTAAGGACCGTCTTAAGTGCCATTGCTCACGTCCGCACTGTGAAGACATTACTTTCCTCATAATTGCTCTGTTAAGTCACTTGCTCATTGGCACTCAGTCATGCACTTCTGATCGATGTGGGTTTCGCATCGAAGAGAAGGGTATTCTTCTTGTTGATGACTCCAAGATGTGACCTATGGTCTCCACTTAAGAATATCAACTTATTATTTTGAGAGCATCCTTATCTTAATGCACTTCGACTGATAAAAGCTTTTTTGGAAACCTCACAATGTCTGAAGCAGTGGAAAGGGTTGAATTGTCTGTATAAGAACATTTAATTCTTAGGCCTTTTTGGTTTTTGTGCTACAAACCCGATTCCAAAAAAGTTGGGACACTGTACAAATTGTGAATAAAAACAGAATGCAATGATGTGGAAGTTTCAAATTTCAATATTTCATTCAGAATACAACATAGATGACATATCAAATGTTTAAACTGAGAAAATGTATAATTTTAAGGGAAAAATAAGTTGATTTTAAATTTCATGGCATCAACACATCTCAAAAAAGTTGGGACAAGGCCATGTTTACCACTGTGTGGCATCCCCTCTTCTTTTTATAACAGTCTGCAAACGTCTGGGGACTGAGGAGACAAGTTGCTCAAGTTTAGGAATAGGAATGTTGTCCCATTCTTGTCTAATACAGGCTTCTAGTTGCTCAACTGTCTTAGGTCTTCTTTGTCACATCTTCCTCTTTATGATGCGCCAAATGTTTTCTATGGGTGAAAGATCTGGACTGCAGGCTGGCCATTTCAGTACCCGGATCCTTCTTCTACGCAGCCATGATGTTGTAATTGATGCAGTATGTGGTCTGGCATTGTCATGTTGGAAAATGCAAGGTCTTCCCTGAAAGAGACGACGTCTGGATGGGAGCATATGTTGTTCTAGAACTTGGATATACCTTTCAGCATTGATGGTGTCTTTCCAGATGTGTAAACTGCCCATGCCACACGCACTCATGCAACCCCATACCATCAGAGATGCAGGCTTCTGAACTGAGCGCTGATAACAACTTGGGTTGTCCTTGTCCTCTTTAGTCCGGATGACATGGCGTCCCAGTTTTCCAAAAAGAACTTCAAATTTGATTCGTCTGACCACAGAACAGTTTTCCACTTTGCCACAGTCCATTTTAAATGAGCCTTGGCCCAGAGAAAACGCCTGCGCTTCTGGATCATGTTTAGATATGGCTTCTTTTTTTACCTATAGAGTTTTAGCCGGCAACGGCGAATGGCACGGTGGATTGTGTTCACCGACAATGTTTTCTGGAAGTATTCCTGAGCCCATGTTGTGATTTCCATTACAGTAGCATTCCTGTATGTGATGCAGTGCCGTCTAAGGGCCCGAAGATCACGGGCATCCAGTATGGTTTTCCGGCCTTGACCCTTACGCACAGAGATTGTTCCAGATTCTCTGAATCTTTGGATGATATTATGCACTGTAGATGATGATAACTTCAAACTCTTTGCAATTTTTCTCTGAGAAACTCCTTTCTGATATTGCTCCACTATTTTTGGCCGCAGCATTGGGGGAATTGGTGATCCTCTGCCCATCTTGACTTCTGAGAGACACTGCCACTCTGAGAGGCTCTTTTTATACCCAATCATGTTGCCAATTGACCTAATAAATTGCAAATTGGTCCTCCAGCTGTTCCTTATATGTACATTTAACTTTTCCGGCCTCTTATTGCTGCCTGTCCCAACTTTTTTGGAATGTGTAGCTCTCATGAAATCCAAAATGAGCCAATATTTGGCATGACATTTCAAAATGTCTCACTTTCAACATTTGATATGTTATATATATTCTATTGTGAATAAAATATAAATTTATGAGATTTGTAAATTATTGCATTCCTTTTTTATTCACAGTTTGTACAGTGTCCCAACTTTTTTGGAATCGGGTTTATACTTGTGTTTGTGCTTTCATATATGTAATACTTTGAAATAATTTCAAGGTTCAAGTTCTCAGTTTAGGTATTTTCCTTTTTAATGTTTAAAGCTTTTTGACACTGAGAGTTTTTGACACCTAAGAGATTATTTCAAAATACTAAATGCAAGTAAAAGCATAAGTAGCATTCAAACTATCAATCATTACAATGTCATAAAGGCCAAAATGAAAAAAAAAGAGAAAATATTTAAATTGAGAGTTTTGACACCTGAGAGATTATTTCAAAATACTGAATGCAAGTAGCATTCAAATATCATCATTATAATTTTTTTTTATTTTGGCCTTTTTGACACTTTAATGAATGATAAAAGAGCAAGAACAGCAAGTAAAGCTGGAAGAGTGCAACTGTAGTACATATTTTATAGTTGTTATACGTTTATTAGCATTGAGTTTGCATTTGATGGCCTCAGATATCTCCGGTTACGGCTTTGAGTTGAGCTCTAAGATCCCATGTCACCATGCACAGTTCATCCATTTACAGCATGTACTTTGGTTATCCTGTACAAAAAAGCCTATTTGTTTCAGTCTGCTGGCTAATTGTAGATTTTGTGGCTCTGCTTGTATGTGCTGCTTCAGTTCCAATATTACAGATCTGGCAGCCACATTTAATCAATAAGAGACAATGGAGTGTATATCATTTCTTATTGATGGGACATTGGAAGAAGATAGTCGCTGAATTGCAGTGTTTCTTTCTTATAGCAACAAAGTAGCCTGTCCACTTGTCCTTTATGACTGATTCTTTCTGACTCATCAACAAAGTTTTGAATGCCTTGTATTTTTGGAGCAATACAGCAACTGAACAGCTCTTTGACAGGGATGGTGTCTAACTGTTGATACAGAGTGACTCATAGACTTTGTGTTGTTGATATGTGATCTACTAGGGTTTACTAATGTTTCGCAAAGTTACAAAAACATGGTGAAAAGCATCATGTGCATACTGCTTATACATTGCGTTGGCAGCACTTTTTCATACACATTTTTGTTATAGTTTGGCCTCTAACTGAAACAGATATGTTTGTTGTATTCTGCTAGTTGACTATCTGAAGTCTATCTGTTATGTACGATGATTTTACAGCTCACATTTTCATGTGAAGCAGATATTTTTTCACACTATGAAAATAGAGCACTTCTAATATGTTAGCAAATTTAAAAGCACTTGTTAAGTGATGGTCATATTCCCTATATTCATTGAAAAGCCAACGTTCTAAGCTTTCAAACGACACCTATTTTGTGTTGGTTACGCAAGTGTTGATGACTCGGATTTAAGAGGTTGTGGTTAACGATTAATTGATTAACGAAAGATGAATGAATTTAAATAACGATCGATTATGGGAATTTATGTAAATTGACATCCCTAATATATGTATATATATATATATATATATATATATATATATATATAAACTGTGACTTCAAAACCGAGGTACCTACCGAACCGTCAGTTTTGTGTACCGTTACACCCCTAGTATATTGATATATATGAATTCATTTAAGGACAGACTGTACACCCCTAGTATATCAATATACTAGGGGTGTAACGGTACACAAAACTGACGGTTCGGTAGGTACCTCGGTTTTGAAGTCACGGTTTTGTACGGGTTCGGTACAGCAGGGGAGAGAAAACTAAATATAAAATTGCTTTTTATTTATTTTTATTAAACAGTGGTTTACTGAACAAATTGTGTCTGTCCTTAAATGAATTCAATTATAACTAAAAGTTTCTTAAAGATAATGCTGTAAACTATATAGGGAGCCCTTACTTAAACATTACTATAATATTAAAGGTTAACAACAGAGCCCAAACTATTAGCCTAAATTCAGTTGCTATTTACTTTTAGATATAATAATCAACACTCAAATAACACATTGTATGCAAACATGTAAACTTCACACAAGGCAGTTTTTGCATAAACTTCTAAATCTAATTATAAAATTATGTTTTTACTCCAATTCGTTGTTGAAATATAATCATTTATACACAGTTGCTGTCATTTTCATGACAGATTTATTTAAACATACATTAAATAATCAAGACATCACTAACAGTTTAAGTAGAATATAATGAATATAGGCTAATATAGTGCATATATTTAGCGAAAAGGTTCATCTCTCTAGTGAACTAACCAGCTGTGGACACTGAATGACTTCTGAGGTAAATTTAATGCTACGTGACAATGTTTACAAGCTGTTTTATTGATGTCTTTCCGCCATTGAAACACTGATTGAGCGATTACGCGATGATACGTTTCAGTAAGTTGTAATGTATCCTCAACATACCTTGTTGATTCATGTTTGTTCTTTGACTAGGAAGAGATGATCGTGTTCATTCGCGCGTGGCGCTGAAATGACGCGCCTATACAGTGATCTGTCACGTCACATTAAAGAGCGTCAAAACAGCATTTACCGTTTGAATTTCGTGATAAAATGGACAGAATACTTAATATGTTTGTGTGGGAACTGGGAACTCGGTTTGAAGTATGTTCCGCACGTAAAACAAGCCTACTGTTAACTGTTAAAGATTGCATTCGGCACCGTTCGGTACACACGTGCACCGTACCGGAAGTCCTGTACCGAAATGGTTCGGTACGAATACGTGTACCGTTACACCCCTAATATATACATATACAACAATTCTTTCTTTTAAAACTGATTTGAAACTTTCTTTCGAAACCTTACCAGCCATGCGATATTCTCCCAGTATCAGCACTGGTACCGTTTCACCACTTGTATCACTCTGCTTGCGACGACTGTCATGGCAGTCAAGCAAATCAATAAGATCAATAATGTGCATTTTTATACTTTAAAGCTATTGTAAAAAACTGCTGAAGAAAAACTATAAAATGTGCCCTGCCCCATTAAGATTCGTCTATTTTATATATTGGCGTTTATAGGGTTAAAGAGTAATTTTAGTATTAGTCAGACCTTCTTGGGCTACTTTTCTGTTAGCCTGCACATCTAGAGTATGTAAATATTTCTCTGCTGTCAGTTAAAAATATGGCCCAGAGTTTCTGCCTTATGCCAGAGAGTCTCACCAGCACCATGTGCCAATCAGCACAAACCCAATGGCAGTAAAAACTTCATATCGTTCCTTTGTCAACGTTCTGCTTGTCACAGGCACCTCAGTATAAGGCTCTTCAGACCTCTCATTTTCTAGCCATTTCTCCTCATTGAAGGTGTTTTTCCTGGAAAATGTGCACCGCTTTTCCACCCGCTCTAAGCCAGTTGCTCAGGCATATAGTGCATGAATCAACAGATGCCTGACAGTGAACCAATCAATCTATGAAGATGTGGCATTCTATTTACAGTCTTCTTGAAAGATCAATGCTTTTCTCCTTGCATTCTATTTAAAAAGTGTATAAACAATAATTTGAAAAAAAAAAAAAAGTAGCTGGAAATAACAGTCTTCTTAGAGACTTTCTCATCCAGTTCATGCCAGACAATGAAGACAATAGAGCTTTTTTCACTATTGGAATGAAAAAGTTCCATTTCATCCAGCTGTTTAATACATTGATCACAACCTGAATAGATGCTTCTCTTCATGACTTCCAAATTTGAATGTGTCTGGATGGCAAAGAGCACAGCCGATAAATTTATTTTCCATTTCTTTTGTGATATCAGTGACTCTCAAAGTCTGCTAATGTTCTGAAAACTTGCAAGTATCTATAAGTTCTGGACTAGGGTGTTAAAAAGGTCATTGGTAATAACTGAAAGAAAGCATCTGTGAAGCAGACATTCTCAGGCTCTATGTCTTAAAGTGTGCTGTCCTCCTATTTCCTGGGAAAGATTCTTTCGATAGAGCAGCTGTAGGTAATTGCACTGTTCTCAAGCCTAGTGAGCCACCTACCTAGACAGGATTTTAAAGGTTTAGTATAGCCGAAAATGAAAATTCAGACATTAATTTATCCTCATGGCATTCTAAACCTGTATAACTTTCTTTCATTGCAGATATTTTGAGTTGGTTTTTGTTCATTTAATGAAAGTCTAAGGGGTCTAAAACAACATTGGACCAATCGATTTTTTTGTTGTTGAAAGTTTCGGTTTTTACACATTCACTACCGTTCAAAAGTTTGGGGTCAGTAATTATTACTCCACAAGGATGCATTAAATTACTCAGAAGTCACAGTAAAGACACACACAAAAAACATTAAGCAGCACAAATGTTTTCAGCATTTGAAATCGTCATATTAGAATGATTTCTGAAGGATCGTGACACTGAAGACTGGAGTAATGATGCTAAAAATTCTGAAGTTTTACTTTTAAAATATATTCAATTAGCTTTTAAAGGGGTGGTTGATTGCCCCTTTTTACAAGATGTAAAATAAGTCTCTGATGTCCCCAGAGTGTGTATGTGAAGTTTTAGCTCAAAATACCCCACAGATCATTTTTTATAGCATGTTATAAATTGTCACTTTTTGAGGGTGAGCAAAAACGTTTCGTTTTTGTGCGTCCCTTTAAATGCAAATGACGTGCTGCTCATGGGGCGGAGCTTCAAGAACTCCAGTTAGCAGCTCTGATTACCTCATGCAGACAGGCAATGAAACTGTTCAGCCTTTTATGTTCAAACCGGAGTCGGACAATGATGGAGAGACTCAAGAAGAAGTGACATGTAGAATGCAACAGGACGTTTCTGAATGGTTAGTTGATGAATTTATGTAGTTGATGTGGAGTTAACTATCTTCAAGTCATTGATTAGCATATTCTGTCATGATAATCTCACCCTCTTTGTTGTGTGTTCCCAGGGGCAGGATTTATGTCAATTTCAGGGTTAGTGATGTCACTAACCCGGGAGGAAGCTTGTGTAGTCCCTACCAGCCGTTTGTTGTAGTCCTTAAAAAGCGATTCTTTAAAAGAAAATATCTTCCTTTGCTTTGAACTTTGAGCGTCATAACTTTGCAGATATTGTTTATGCTCAAACAGCAACATTACACACTAAGTAAAGTTTAAAAAGTAAAATAATAATCAACCACCCCTTTAAATGTTTCACAACATTACGGTTTTGTTGTCAAATAAATGCAGACTTGAGCCCTATTCGGACGGGATTAGTTTAACATGGAGAGGTGGGGTAAAGTAATTATTACCAGAGCTTCTCAGTGATTTTAGTCCCGTCCCAATGTGCCATCTCAGTAATCATTACAGACAATGTCAGTAAAGATTACGGTGACTTTTACCTTCTGTAAAAAGGTCCGGAAAAATTACCTCAGGTAATACTAATCCCGTGCGAATAGACCTGCTGTAAATATGTATGTACATTTCCTATTTAAACATAGTTTTCCGTGGTTTTTCAAATATGGAGGTGCTTGAAAAAGCATTCAGTTGCACTCTAGGCGGTGGGACAAGTCTGTGGCAGACCTCAAGTGTTTTCTGCTTACCATTCAGATAAAAAAAGAAGGTGGTCTAAAGCACTTGTCAAAGGCACGGAACTTCTTTTAGCTTTAGGTAAGTGCCTATTACCAACAGAATTAAATTTAATTAATAAATCGTTCGACCGGACCTAACTGTTATATATAGATTATATGTGTTTGCACACGTGATATCAGGAAGCAACTTAATACACACATGACGACAGGGAGGTGACGGCAGTGCGTAAATCGAGTTACCCCTCCCACTTCTGCTAGTTTTACTTAGATTTCTTATCCCGTGCGAATTGGCCATTAATATTACAGACGTCCTGTGGTAAAATTACATTACCCCAGCTACCCTTGTAAAACTAATCCCGTCCGAATAGGGCTTTGGTTAGGAGTTGGAATGGACCAGTACAGGCCTGACACTGATAGGTCCTGGATTTATAAGGCCACATCCACACAAAGCCAGAGCTTTCCCTATCCCATCTTTTTTTTTCCTCGTCTCCAGAAATATCTGCATACACACGAAACTACTGATACTGACTCAAAATGATGTAGTATACATGCCAGACCAGTATGTGGCGCTGTAATTCTGCCACAGAGATACACTAAAAACGGAGAAGAAGACTTGGAGCATACACGAGACGTGGGGTGATGACATCACCGTTTCACAGAATATACGGATTGGCTGTACACACGAAAACGCAAGGGTGTCGTTTTCAGATTTATCCACTCTGGGACCCGGTTTAAAAAAATAGCGGTTTCAGGCTCCCAAAACGCTGGATGCGTGTGGACGAAACGCCGAAACGATACAAAATTTTTACGTATACAGCTAAACACGTCTCCGTGTGGACGGGGCCTAAGTCTGGTGTGTGTTTCCACCTACATAGAACCATCATTAATGCTGGGACATTAGTGCTAGATTCTCATGCAGGTTTTCTTTTGAATGCACCCTGCATGTTTGCGAGGACCAGTGTACCTCAGTGCAGTGAGGCATCTGTTTTTAATTCTTCTCCATTGGCGGACCTCCATGACCCACTCTAGAGAGAATCAGGATTAAGATAAGCCTTCCCATTGTTCTCTCTCGCATGGATCCTAATTATCATTAACGTGTCCTGACTATCTCGAATCATCGCTTGACTCTATTTCAATCAGCGCAGTGGTGTTTCAGATATGCTTCCATGAGCAGGGCAATCACTTATATGTAAGTGATTTACACATACATGAAAACATCTCAGCTGATTGTTCCTACCTCCCTTTTGCTCGTAACCTCAGGGAAAGGTGACTAATTTACAGCTTCACAGGAAGGAACTGACCTCAAGATAATTAAATTATGGCATTTAACCATGTAGGCTCTATAGATTATGCTGGTTTATTAAACAAGCTGTATGGAAAGATGTTAAAGTTACATCTTATCCATCAGTTTTCTTTATGTTGTACATGAATGGTTTTAAGGTCAGATTAGTATTGTCTTTATTGCATATAACAGTCTGGCAGACTACGGTTTATTTAGGAGGAGAACAAGTCCTTGACATTTCACAGTTGTTGTAAATGATCCTGGTTATCAATAGAAAATCCCTTTGTATGTAGCACAGCACAAATCTCATATTTTTATTCTAGTTTTTATCGTCCCTTTTCTTTTTCTGTAAGTACTGCATAAATTACAGTGTACCTCAAAATATTTTATGATATTCTCAATCTCACAGTAGATATGCTTCCATCCAAAGTGGCGAATTTAACTTATGCGCAATATTGGAATATGGTTAAGGGCAAGGACTCAAGATGCAGAGAACAATGGGCTTTTATTTAATAAAAAAAATAAAACAAAAACAAACAAAACTACCCCATGGGGGAAAACGCAACCCGGCAGCTGGACTGGGCAGGAAAAGACAAGGCAGGAACCAATTAGGAACACAGGTAAATTATGATGTGCTTTGTGGGCGGAGCCTACCTGTTGGCAGAAAATGACAGTTCTGCAGTAGCACTCTATGGAAGCCACATAATAAAACAATAAAAAGGTAATTTCGTAGTTTGTATTTCATAATACCAAGAAGAAATATCAGAATTGCAAGATATAAACTGTGTTTTTCCCCTTTATATTTTATATCCCCCAATTCTGACTTTTTCCCCCTCAGAATTATATCTACTCGCAATTGCAAGAAAAAAGTCAGAATTGTGAGATTCCTCCACTTGTTGCCACTGTTTTTCTGCCACCACAATGCGCGCACAGCTTCAAATGACTTAACCGTGGGTCTATAATGGTGCAAACAAGGCAGGTGGGAACAGATGGGGCAACTGAACCAATAATCAGATAACAAGATGAGCGGGGTTAAGACAATAGACAGGAGAGCGCATGGCACATAGAAACAAATGTGACAAGCCATGTGCTCACATCAAACATGACAAAAACATGAGCACATGGCCAGTGAACACAATCACAAAATATTGCTAAGAAAAATGAAAGTTGCTACAGTAGAAGGAGTCACTGTGGGTCTTTTTTCACACATAATAAATTACTTACAAGACAAAATGCAATAAACGCGGTCATGTTATCTTGCTTTCATGAGGGAAATGCCTGCTGTTTGGGAACGCAGTTGTGCAAGACAGTTTTGGGAGGTAATTATACCACTTTTACGACAGACTTTGTCTCAGGCATTTCAGAATAACCTAAACGACATTTCAGATGCTGTTCATTGGTTTTTTTCAGTTATGCCGTCCCATCATGCAAAGTCACATTAATTTTTCGTTGCACATCAAGGAATTTATTCAGTAAATGTGTTTCCATCATAGTTTATACGTGATAAAAATGATCCGACTCAATTGAGCACAAAAGTTTTTTATGCGCATTTTTAGAAATTATGCACATCTTAGCTTTTCCATCCAGTTTTTATTTGTACGTGATATTCCAAAATTTGCATAAAATTAGGTGGATGGAATAATGGCTAGTGACAGGCTTTCTAGCATGTGCACCCATACAGATTCAGATATGTCCATTATAGATTGATGGGTGGATGGATTTATATAAATTAAATTAAGCATTTTCAAACAAGCGTGTATTTATTCTTATTGTATGAACTTAAATTAATCTAGTTAATCTTACTAGATAGATGCTGGTTACCTGCACACATCAACCGCTATGTAATATAGACCTATCAGATGACTGTGCTTTTTGGCTTTTTCCCAAACATTTGTTTTTTTGGCATACAGCATAAAATCAAGAAGTAACCTATTTTAATTTAGTAGAGTACTGAATTAAATAGGCTCCATGGACAGAGGATGATAGATTAACAAAAAATAAAACTTGAATAAATTTCCAATATGTCTGGGTAGGTCAGGGATTTCCATAAATCCAGTTTTAGGCCAAGGAAACAAATTTATGTAACATGCACTTAATCCCAAAGTAAATGGATTAAGTAACTTCCATTTTACCAATTTGAAGTGATTGCATGAAATGAAATTAAGTGTTGTAAGACAAAATACAAAAATGGTTTCATTAGTTCATTTTAATTAACTAAACTGAGGAAGCAGCAAAAATAATTTTTAGTGTACCAGTCACATTTTTGAACACTTGACTGAATATGTATGCTTTTGATTTAAAGGTTTTGAATACTTGATTATTAGATTTGTAGAAAAGACAAAAACATTTTTGGTCATTACATAATTTCCATTTGTGTTACTGCGTTGCTTTGAGACTTTATTCTGAAATATGGAACATTAATAATAATATGAAAGGAGTAGTTGTGTCCAACTGTGTGTTTTGACTGGTATTCAATGTACCTACAACCCAAATGCGTCCCATCACTGTGGAACCCGCTGAGACACTAGTGAAGCAGGTTACTCACGATTGGCTCTTTCAACCTGAAATAAGTCTGTGTTTCTTTAGAAGTTTGACCTGAACCAGGTATAAAACTGAGATGCGAACACGAGATCCGAGTGGTGGTACACTACATGAAAAATGCTTCACCTGAGCTGTTCTTATTAAATTCTAATGACTGCACCTCAAAAGAAACTATCAGTCTCCGTCAGAGCAGCATCAACAACATTTCACGCACCTTTGGTGTGCAGTGCTCGACTGCATATCGCATCAGAAACAGGGCACCTGAGAGAACAACTGCTTTGATTGAAGCTTTAGAGAAGGAAGTGATGTGTCCTGGTGGTCCTTGCAGAATAACTCGCAACACATGGTGTGGTCATGACTGATAAAATTGAGTCCGTCTGCTGAAGGGCCCCTCGTCTGCGTGCTCGAGATTACCTCAGGTGCTCTCCAGCGAAGCCCCCTCCCAATCAACCTGACCTCTCTCCCAACCTTAAACCTCAGGCGGCAGGTGCTGACCTTCCCTCCAAATGCAGATTCACCAGAAGCACTATTCGGATAGGATTAGGTTTCTAAACAGTATTTCTGTGATTTCATGTACTGATTTGGATGGGATTTGGATCTTTTTTGTAGCAAGTCACATGCACCATCAAAGCCATTGAAATAGATAACTAACATGTGTGATTATAATGTACATATAATGTTATGTATTTAATCAAGGGAAGGAATTAGAAGAATCCAACAGTTGGGTCCTGGAGGTTAAAGTTCTTTCATTCTCTCCATAAGGGAATTGATTTTGCATCAGTCAGCATTTTTATTTTTTATTGTGTGTATATATACTGTGTGTATATATATATATATATATATTATAATATTGTAATATAATATATTAACCATGCAGTTTCTAGTGTAGAATTACATTGCCAATGATCTTGCAATGAAATATTCACAATCTGAGAATTGCGGCAAAATAGAGCCACACCCACTCCCATGAAACACTGCGAATGATGTAAACAAGTCATTGTCCCTACACTCTGAAACTACTTGTATGTTTGTATTTATAGGAATATTTTGCAATGTAATTTTTTTTAATATACTTATAATCAACTGTAAATCAATAGCTTGACAGTTTTCAATTTCAATTTGATTATAATTTACGTCTCGTAATGCTTCATGGGATTGTACTTTATTTCCTTTTGTAGTTTATTTTATTTTCCTTTTGTAGTAGATTGTAATTTATTTTATTTTTGAGGACAAAGTGTTGCATCTTTGTTTTTTTGTCCAACTTTTTTTATTTAAATCAAAGTTTGTAATGCTGTGATTAAGGCTGCACAATATTACTGAAATAAAATTGAAATTGTGATTATGGCTTTGTGCAATTATCAGATCGCAAAGACTGCAATGAAATAATAATAAAATAAATAACAAATAAATAATACATATGTGCTGTGAGTTTCCGAGTGAAGCGCAGCACTGTACTCATTTACAAGCATGCAGCTCAAGATACAATGCACTGTATTATGAGCTACACATGTATAAATGAACACAGAGCCACACGACGCATATATGTATTTGTCGACAACCTACTTTTTTTGCAGAACATAATATTATTACAATATATATATATTTTTTTTATTTAATAATAATAATAATAATAATTACTATTATTAGTAAGAGTTAAACTCTTCACTTTACTGATACTGAAAAAGGTTTGAGTTGGTTCTTGTCAAGAGAATACCCAAGTGTGAACAAGTTTTTCCCAAATTGAACAGGCCTAAATCGATAGTTCGCACTATTTTTTTTTTTTTTTTTTTTTTTTTTTTTTAAGCTTTTTTAACTCTGGAAAATCACACCAATTAGTCTAGTCATCTGGTGAAAATTCCTATATATTTTTTTTCCTATGTATTTTTTCCAATATCGTGCAGCCCTGGTTATGATTGTGAGTTGGTTGGTTTAATTTGCCTTAAATCTCTGTAATGATTTTGTTAATTCCTCTGGAGAAAATAAATGGGAAGAATAATTCAAGAGTCAAGATGGCTTAAAAGGTGGTTGAAGATCAGACCTGATGATAAGCTGCTACAGTGGCCATTCTGAGCAGTGATTGAGCTTTCCTTATTGATTTAAATTTTCTTTTTATGTTGATGAGATTCCAGTGAAACGAATTTACCTTGGTCAGGGAAACTAGTGCCATCGGAAGTGCTAAACGTACATAAACATGCAGACACATGTGAATGCCCTCTTCCACAGACACACCTGTCGGACAATGGTGTCTTATTTCTTGACACTCTTTGAATTTTTAACCAGTCTGTGCTACACACTCCTTAGGCTGCTGTATGATGTGGTGACACAGCAGTGACATTGAAGATTAGCCGCGTGGTGATGTGGCACAGATCAAAGCTTTTTAAATGATGGGGGATGTGCTGATACTTGTTGAATAGCTCTTTTATGTGCGCTAACATTGGTATTCAAAAAGAGACTGGGTCACCATTCAACCGCCAGCGTCTAAAGGTGGGGTGTGCACCTCTCAACAAACCGACACGGTGTAGCGTTACATGGGTTGCTAGGAGGCAGGAGTGGACGAAGACAAAAAAGACCAGCCTGAACAACAATGACATGCATTCAGCGGCACCACAGCTATCATAAAAGAGTCCATAATGGCTAATGCTGTATTGAACATTTATTATTAAACTGTTGGGAGTGATTCTCGTTGACCCCTACTCTGCTTTACCCTGATGATATTTTCAATGTGATGAATTGAAGACAAAGAGTAATGTCTATATTCAAGTCTTATTGCATGAGCCTCTTATTTGAAAGCTCTATTCGCTTAATGATAGATTAAATGAGGTGGTAAATTCCATTTTTAATGACTTCTAAAGGTCACAGATGTACTCATCATTATTTAAATAGAAAAATGATTCTCTTTTGAAAATACAATAATCCATTGCTCTTAATGTAAGCTTTTCAGGAGTTCAATTGACTTCGTTTTGATGGGATCTATGCTCGGTGTAGAGAAAATGTGAAGATTTATCTTTTCTTGCATACGTCAACTTGTTGCCATTGAGCAAACTTCTCATTTCAGACTGACAGGCGAATCCTTGTAGAAGCGATTGAAATCCGTGACCTTGATATTTGCTGTAGGACCCCAAGTTTAGCAGGTAATGACTTTTAAGTAGTCCGCCAGAACTGGATGTTTTTTTTGACAGCTCAAATGTCTACAAATTTGAAATGTCAGAACATGTGAAGACTTTCTGCTGTTCAGTCTTGAAGAATGCTTCTGAGAGGGCTGGAATAATGTCAGTCGGAAACTGTCGTTAACCGTAAGTGGCAAGGAGGTTTTCTGCATTTCGCTGTTTCCAGCTGTGTAATAGCAGCATTTGCAGAAACATGAATGTCATTATTAATTTCACAGTGACATTTTGCATATAATTTTAGGACGGCATTGATGCCCACTGTTATGAAGTGACAACTGGGAGGATTGGATGTTTGATGGGACTTTAAAATGGGTTGAGCTGAAGGGAGTGTCGAATAGCGAGTGCTTAAAGGGCATATTGCAGGTTAGAGCCCCCAGTGAGTCAATGTATAGAAAAATAATGTAGTATCTAGATTTATATATATACTTATAAAATATAAAATATACTTATAAATATACTTATAAATACGCTACTAAGGCTTCTGGAGTCGTTTTTGTGAGAAAATTTTACTTCCGCATCTAACCAAAAACGGAAGTGACGTAACAGGAGGGAGTGCGGTCAATTTCAACAATAGGAAAACAATGGGTCACAATGACAGTTCGGACGCTGAGGAAATTATAAATGTTTATTAATACTCATATGGCAGAGCACAGCCATACAATTATGACACACAATTAAGGACAGGCCAGGATTAGACAGAACAGCGATTAGAGGAGACAAATTGAGTTGTTGTGTGAGGAGAACCAGTGGAGAACAGAGCAGGTGTCTCGGTGAGAGACCAGTGTTAGCTTATAGATATATACACACTAGCTAACGATATGAACACTGTGCTCAGATCACAATACTGTACAGATTATTATCATGTATCAGGCAATAGCAAAGCTGGTATTGGTCATCTAGGAGTATTGATACCAATAACAGAAACTAATAAGCTTTGATCAGGCTTATGTCACACTCGTTAATATCCGTCCACACTAAACGTTACGTGATATAACGTTAGCGGTTTCTCATCACGACTGATTTGGTAGTTAGCAAATGTTTAAAAAACATGAATGTAACAAAGTTCAGTTCGGGGAAGGAAGGAAGAAGGCAGGGTCGACTTTAAGGAGACTCGTGAGCTTTATTTCTCAGATCTGTGATCCAACCAAACATAAACACGCTCAATGGCGCTTCACAATAACTCAATACTTTTCTGTAACGCAGTCCACACGCTCTCCAGAGCTCTCTTTGTTTCTCTCTCTGCTTCCGAGTCTCCAGTCTGTCTCTCTCCCCCGGATGTCCTCTTCCAGCTGGTTTTATGCAGCTCTCCACGCCCATTACTGGAACAAGACACAGGTGTTAATCATTTGAACTTAACCCACTTATGCCACGCTTGTCTCCCAACTCTCTCTCCTGTCACAGACCTCGCTAAACCATGCCCCTCCTGGCACATATCCCCACTGCCCGATTCAGGCCGGGGAGCTGTCCGTAATATCCCGGCATCCCCAGGAACTGTCTCACCTCCTTTTTGGTCTTTGGTCTTGGGCAGGTTGCAACTGCTGCTGTCTTATAGGGCACCTGCCCGTGCCCTAAGTGGAAGCCCAGATACCTGACCTCCACACGCCCAACTGCACACTTCTTTGGGTTGGCCGTCGGCCTGGCCAGCCAGCCTTAGGGCTCTCAGAACAGCCCCTCCATATGTCGCTGCCAATCATTACTATAAATGACTATGTCATCTAGATAGGCAGCGGCATATGCAGCATGGGGCCGTAAAATTCGGTCCATGAGATGCTGAAACATGGCCGGTGCCCCGAACAACCCGAAAGGAAGCGTCACAAATTGGTGTAACCCGAACGGCGTTGTGAAAGCTGTCTTTTCTTTGGATAGAGGTGATAAGGGGATCTGCCAATACCCTTTCGTTAAATCCAGTGTCGAATAAAATCGAGCAGTGCCCAGCCGGTCAAGCAATTCGTCAACCCTTGGCATTGGATATGCGTCAAACTTCGACACAGCATTTACTTTGCAATAATCCACACAGAAACGGACAGAGCCATCGGTTTTAGGAACTAAAACTATCGGGCTTTCCCAGTCACTGTGGGATTCTTCTATTACCACCATATCAAGCATCGCTTCTAATTCCTGCTGAACCACTTTTTTTTATGTTCAGGCAGATGGTAGGGCCGGCTGCGAATCACCACGCCCGGCTCGGTCTCAATATGGTGCTGGATGAGATTTGTTCGACCGGGAAGGGGTGAGAACACGTCTGTGAATTCTGCTTGCAACTTGGCCACATCAGTGATCTGAGACGGTGAAAGATGATCTCCCCCCGGGGCCAGAGCAATAGATTGCGTGTTGGAAGAACTTCCGGCCCGAGATCATCTTCCGAACCAATCACCGCCATCAGCATCACTGATTCCGCCTCACTCCATTTTTTAAGGAGGTTAAGGTGGTAAATTTGACGTGCTCCACCCCATCCGTGCGCACAACCTCATAATTGAGATCCCCTACTCGCTGTGTGACCTCAAAGGGTCCTTGCCACTTGGCCAGTAATTTAGAACTTGATGTGGGCAGCAATACAAGTACTTTCTCTCCCGGTGCAAATTCTCTTAGTTTAGGTCCCCTGTTATACAGCCGGGTCTGTTTGTCCTGGGCCTGTAACAAATTCTCCATTGATAGCCGCCCCAAAGTGTGGAGTTTTCTTCTCAGGTCCAGGACATACTGAATTTCGTTTTGACCAGCAGAAGGACCCTCCTCCCAAGTTTCCTTTAGGACGTCTAGCACCCCGCTTGGTTGACGCCCATAAAGTAACTCGAAGGGGGAAAACCCCGTGGAGGCTTGTGGGACCTCGCGTACAGCGAATAAGAGGGGTTCTAACCATTTATCCCAATTTTTGGCGTCTTCGTGAACAAACTTACGAATCATGGTCTTCAAAGTGCTTTTAAATCGTTCTACCAGTCCGTCTGTTTGTGGGTGATAGACGCTGGTACGAATCGATTTAATGCCCAACAATTCGTACAGTTCGCGTAAAGTACGTGACATGAACGGCATGCCTTGATCAGTGAGGATCTCTTTCGGGATCCCCACCCAGGAGATTAAACGAAACAGGGTGTCCGCAACACTTTTCGCCGAAATGTTCCGGAGCGCTACTGCTTCCGGGTATTGCGTTGCATAGTCCACTACCACTAATGCAAAGCGATGCCCCCGTGCGGATCGTTCCAATGGTCCGATGAGGTCCATACCAATTCTCTCGAAGGGAGGGCGCATTAACGGAAGAGGGCGCAAAGGCGCTTTTGGGGCGGCCGGTGGATTTACCAGCTGACATTCCCGACAAGACGCGCACCACCTGCGCACGTTCTCGTGAATGCCCGGCCAAAAGAAACGGGCCATTAGACGATTTAGTGTTGTCCCCTGTCCTAAATGTCCTGCCATGGGGTTAGAATGAGTTACTAATAATTGGGTTGTATTTTGTGTTGTCTGAGTGTCTTGTGTCACTCTATACAACCGATCGTTTAAAATAGCAAAATATGGAAAAGAGAGCAGACAGTCAGGCTGGACGTCGATGGAACGGACCTGTTCAAACGCATGTTTTAATGACTCATCCTGAGACTGCTCCAGGGGACGAAAAACTACCGAAAATACACATACTCGTACTGAATACCAACCTATTCTGCACTGAGCCAACGCAGAGCCCGGCAAACGACTTCCTCTCGTGATGTAATATGACGCAATGTAAAAAAAAAAAAGCGGTTTTTACAAACAGTCAACGAAACGACCACTTTATCTACAAACCCGATTCCAAAAAAGTTGGGACACTGTACAAATTGTGAATAAAAACAGAATGCAATGATGTGGAAGTTTCAAATTTCAATATTTTATGCAGAATACAACATATATGACATATCAAATGTTTAAACTGAGAAAATGTATCATTTTAAGGGAAAAATAAGTTGATTTTAAATTTCATGGCATCAACACATCTCAAAAAAGTTGGGACAAGGCCATGTTTACCACTGTGTGGCATCCCCTCTTCTTTTTATAACAGTCTGCAAACGTCTGGGGACTGAGGAGACAAGTTGCTCAAGTTTAGGAATAGGAATGTTGTCCCATTCTTGTCTAATACAGGCTTCTAGTTGCTCAACTGTCTTAGGTCTTCTTTGTCGCATCTTCCTCTTTATGATGCGCCAAATGTTTTCTATGGGTGAAAGATCTGGACTGCAGGCTGGTCATTTCAGTACCCGGATCCTTCTTCTACGCAGCCATGATGTTGCAATTGATGCAGTATGTGGTCTGGCATTGTCATGTTGGAAAATGCAAGGTCTTCCCTGAAAGAGACCAAGTCTGGATGGAAGCATATGTTGTTCTAGAACTTGGATATACCTTTCAGCATTGATGGTGCCTTTCCAGATGTGTAAGCTGCCCATGCCACACGCACTCATGCAACCCCATACCATCAGAGATGCAGGCTTCTGAACTGAGCGCTGATAACAACTTGGGTTGTCCTTGTCCTCTTTAGTCCGGATGACATGGCGTCCCAGTTTTCCAAAAAGAACTTCAAATTTTGATTCGTCTGACCACAGAACAGTTTTCCACTTTGCCACAGTCCATTTTAAATGAGCCTTGGCCCAGAGAAAACACCTGTGCTTCTGGATCATGTTTAGATATGGCTTCTTTTTTGACCTATAGAGTTTTAGCCGGCAACGGCGAATGGCACGGTGGATTGTGTTCACCGACAATGTTTTCTGGAAGTATTCCTGAGCCCATGTTGTGATTTCCATTACAGTAGCATTCCTGTATGCGATGCAGTGCCGTCTAAGGGCCCGAAGATCACGGGCATCCAGTATGGTTTTCCGGCCTAGACCCTTACGCACAGAGATTGCTCCAGATTCTCTGAATCTTCTTTGGATGATATTATGCACTGTAGATGATAATAACTTCAAACTCTTTGCAATTTTTCTCTGAGAAACTCCTTTCTGATATTGCTCCACTATTTTTCGCCGCAGCATTGGGGGAATTGGTGATCCTCTGCCCATTTTGACTTCTGAGAGACACTGCCACTCTGAGAGGCTCTTTTTATACCCAATCATGTTCCCAATTGACCTAATAAGTTGCAAATTGGTCCTCCAGCTGTTCCTTATATGTACATTTAACTTTTCCGGCCTCTTATTGCTACCTGTCCCAACTTATTTGGAATGTGTAGCTCTCATGAAATCCAAAATGAGCCAATATTTGGCATGACATTTCAAAATGTCTCACTTTCAACATTTGATATGCTATCTATATTCTATTGTGAATAAAATATAAGTTTATGAGATCTGTAAATTATTGCATTCCTTTTTTATTCACAATTTGTACAGTGTCCCAACTTTTTTTGAATCGGGTTTGTACTAAATTTGTGCTCTTATGTCTTTTTAAACCATTTTAAATCCTGCATTAACTTTTCCTATGGTATTTCATACAAGGTTATATATTCATTTTGAATTTTTTTTTTACCAGCAATGTGCCCTTTAAAGAATGCTGGAACAACAACTACAACATGCCGCCGCGAGGATAATATCAGAGTCTGCACGGATAGCTAGATTGGATGAATATTTCAAGGCTGCAATTCCTTTGTTTGTAATAGCATAGGTACGAGTAGATTAAAACCAAGTTTACACAATTTATTTTCTGCTGTTAATAATCGTTGGCTAGAAAACAACATTTTGCAGCAGTGTGCAGCTGTTGCTGGATGGTCTTCTTCAATGGCTTTGCCTGAAGAATTAAATTATTAGTGACTTTTTTTAAGGAATAGTTGAATCCACAAATGAAAATTCTGTTGTTATTTACTTGCCCTCATGTTGTTTCAAACCTGTTGCTGATATTATTTTTCAGTGGAACACAAAAGGAGAAATTGCCCCGACCTCATGCCAGTGCACGTCATCAGAGAATGTTGTTGTGAGGGGGAAAGTTAATGTTTTTGATTTACAAGGACACACACACACACACACACACACACACACACATGTTGGTATAGGTGGCTTACGGAGACATTCCACAGGCGTAATGATATTTATACTGTACAAACCTTATATTCTATCCCCTATACCCCTAAACCTACCCATCACACAAAACTTTCTGCATTTTTACATTTGTAATAAAAATTTGTTTAGTATGTTTATTTTGCGTTTTGAATTACAAGGACATCGGCATGTCCTCATAATGTAGGGAGTGTGGCCTGAAACCTGAATACACACCACAATATAAGAACTTTGCTTCCTCATAATGTAGGTCAAGCCAGTACACACACACACACACACACATATATATATATATATTTTAATAATGATGTGCACAGATAAATAATTTATATTTTCAGTAAACACTGCAACATTCTATAAAACAATAAGAATGATCAGTTTTTATTTCATGGTGACTAATTTTTGGTCTGTTCATCACACAAAGCTTTAGTAGAATATAGCACACAAGTCCTTAAAAACACCTTTTCCAAGAAAAAAAATACAACATTTGGGTTTTAGAAACTACATAGAGATAGCATGAGCAAATAATGACACAATTTTCAGATTAATTAATCTTTGAAATTTATCTTAGTATTGTTAAAATAGATTTTGTTTGAGGTAACAAAAATAGCAGTCCAATAGACAATATAATTCAAAAAATTTTATCTTAAAGGGGCCATATTATGCCTTTAAGTCTTTTGTTTTTGGGTTATACTAGAATAAGTTTTCAAGCTTGAATGTTCAAAAAACACGCATTTTACATTGTTGCAGCAATTCTCGTCCCAGTCTGTCAGTAACACTCTGTTTAGTTCCTGTCTCTAGGAAGCCCCTCTTTCAGAATAGCGAATATGCTCTGATTGGTCTGCTGGACCAGTGTGTTGTGATTTGTCAACCTCTTTGAGCGTTTTTCGGAAATGCCACACCCTTTACTATAACCGTCAGTTTCAGCAAACTACTAACGCAACTCAACCAGGCTCCGCCCCCTTTTTTTGCATATGCCTTGGGTGGGAATTGTTTAAATGAGAAATATTGTGATGTGTACGTTCCCAGAAGAAAACTCAAGACTACAATCAAGGCATTTGAGGGAGTTCAGAAACAGTGCTTACTGATATAGAGAATAACTCCCTTTGGAGTGACTTTGTGTTTTGTAACATGACATACTAAAGAAAGTTGAAAATGTAAACAATCGTAATAGGTCGTTTTTAATGTAACAATTTTAGTATATGTGGCTCTATACTGATCTGTTTTGAACATGTACCATTGACTTTGATGTGCTGTGTGGCTGGATTCTCTTGGCATCATTAGTAAAAATGATCATAACTGGACGTTTGCTGTGGAACATGGATTCAAGTTATTGTGAAGTTGTCTCGCTCTTTCTCAGCACTGTATTTTTTTCTGAATGGCATGAGGCGGTTTGAACCATGTATAAGCTTTAACTCTCAGTCCCTGCTTCAGACATGGATGACTTCAGCTGTCTGAGACTGATTTAATAGCCTTGATTTCCTCAGGGACGAGTACAGTAGCCGTTTGCATAAGAGCTCTCAAAGGGGCTGATTTTTCATCTGGACAGAATGTGTCAAACATAGGCATTAAAGTATTCAAAGCTTGACCTAATTATTATTAGGCTTGTCAATAAATGGAAAAAATAATACAATTTTCAAATTCAAATTTTTTTCTTGTAAATCTCAATAAATCATCAAATTGAACATTCTGGCAAATAATCACCTTAATCCACCAACATTTTGGCATCGACAATAATGTTGGAATTGGATCTGTACTCCTCAGTTGGAGGAAGTTGTGACTTCAATCTTCTTTAAAAAAAGTATGCCGAATGAGTTTGACAGTTGTAATGTCAAATTATGTAAATGTGTTATCTGTGTTAAATAAATGTAACACCATTAGACGTATTTAAACATCTCATATGTTAACCTGTTAACTCACATGCCTTGTAGCTTTCTAGTAATCCTGAAGACATTGACTGGCTTGTTCAGCTGTGTTTGATTAGGGTTGAAGCAAAACTCTGCAGGATCTCAAGGGCCAGAGTTGCCCACCCTTGCACTAGATTATTAAGAAATAGACATTACTTTATGACTATTAGGGCTGGGCAGTATAACAAGTTTTTAAGATATATCAATTTATTTTTTATAAATGATATGGAATGAGGCAATACCGTTTATATCGATATACAGTAGTTTGCGAGCACAGCTGAAAAATAGCGGAGGATGCAGAGTGAGCTGCTGTGGGGAAGATGCATGATCCAATTTGTCCTAAACATGAGACACGGTTTATATTAAAGGCTTCAAAATAACTGGTAAGATATAGTTAATGTGCATAGTTTAAAGCGGCTTGCCATGTCAGATGCTCTGACAGAAACATGTGCTGACAGATACTTGCGCTGTGTAATGTGTTTGAGATGTGGTGATTTCCTCAATGCATAACTTATTTCACAGATATAATCTCCACCTGTAAATGTTAGAGAGTCATTTTTTTTTTTTTGACAAAATCTGAGGCCAAATTGTGATGGCTAGACGATTGGGTCAGAGCATCTCCAAAACTGCAGCTCTTGTGGGGTGTTCCCGGTCTGCAATGGTCAGTATCTATCAAAAGTGAAGGAAGAAGGTGGCCTGGTCTGATGAATCACATTTTCTTTTACATCACATGGATGGCCGGTTGCGTGTGCGTCGCTTACCTGGGGAACACATGGCACCAGGATGCACTATGGGAAGAAGGTATGCCGGCGGAGGCAGTGTGATGCTTTGGGCAATGTTCTGCTGGGAAACCTTGGGTCCTGCCATCCATTTGGATGTTACTTAATCCAATCGAGCATCTGTGGGATTTGCTGAACAAACAAGTCCGATCCATGGAGGCCCCGCCTCGCAACTTACAGGACTTAAAGGATCTCCTGCTAACATCTTGGTGCCAGATACCACAGCACACCTTCAGGGGTCTAGTGGAGTCCATGCCTCGATGGGTCAGGGCTGTTTTGGCAGCAAAATGGGGACCAACACAACATTACGAAGGTGGTCATAATGTTATGCCTGATCAGTGTATAGAATAAATTATATACTTTTTTTATCCAAATAGAAAAACATAGCAAATACTAAGATGTATACCAGATATCGCCATTCAACCAAAAAAAAAAAAAAAAAAAATACAGAGATGATTTGTTGGCCATATCGCCCATCCCTTATGGATATGTAATATATAAACATTTTGGGGTTGAATTTCCAGCGAAAATAACTATGTATGTGATATATACATTTACCGTGATATTAAATTACTCTTACTGTGATTTATATGATTTCAGTCATACCACCCACACCTACCAGACACTACCACCAGAACTACCTCTGAGACATTTAACATGCCAGTCAGTCCACACTTAAATTCAGCTGTTCAGGAAGAGGCTTTTGGCTTTTTAATCTGAGGTATCAAATCTGCACAAATTTCCTGGGCCATGAAAGTCTCATAATGCTTGGCTTATGCCTCCTTTTCCCTGTGAATGCTAATGTCCGCTCTTCAGATCTATAGAAAGTTTCCTTCACCTCTATCCTTTCCTGTTTTAAATGTCAGTGCTGTGAACACAGATGCTGTTACCAGCAAGAAAAAGGCTCATAAACACAGCCTCATCAAAGCCGACCTATATAACAGTATATGTTATTTATTGGAATACTTTCGTTAGATAGTAAATTCGTATTGTGATTATTAAAACTCAGAGCTGGATCTTCATTTGCGTTTAATTCTGCAGCAGTAAAAGAGAACGACCACTGCATTGCGCTGTCGTGGGTGTTTTTGGCTAATCAGTGAGAAGGTCACCTAGCCAATATCTCAAACTTTTGATGGAAAGTACCCAAGCAAGATGATTTACCGTTATGGCACTTGTCAGGAAAAATGTATCCGTCTCATCTCAGGGCCTGGCCTTCTCCTACAATACATCACAAGAGCAATAATATCTTTCACGATCACTTCTTTGACACATATTTTTGTGTCATCCTTCTGCTGATGTCATGAGGCGGTGTGATATCAAAATCTGTGAGTGGAAGTTGCAGCTTGTTGAAGGGTGATAAATGTTGCACATACATTTTAAAGTGTAGTTCATGTCACTGTGTTTGGAAAGAGCTGGGACTTGATATCTGCTGACTCCATTCCTGCTGAATGCCTAAACTGGTTTTAGAGTCTTAGACTTGCCTGCTTTTCTGGTTTTAGAGGGGTTTTGGGCACCTTTCAGCTGACTGACAAGCTAAAACTCTTGGTGGACCAGCTAAACCAACTTGCAGCTAAGGTTTTTTTCACACTTGTGTTGTTGGCGGGGCCCAGCTGCCTGTGTGTTTTACACAATAGGCACATTTGAGTCTTGAGTTGTTCAGCCAGATGGCGCATACATTAACGATAATTGAAATGAAACCTCTCTGATTGAGATTATCAGTTTACATTGAAAGTAATTAATGGCTGTAAGGCACCAAACAGATGGCCTTCTGTCCACCTACAACTTTAAATACATGTCAACATGTTCACTACACAATGAACACATAGACAGACTAGGGATGTGCACAAAGACTAATTTCATAAACGTTTAAACCGACTAGTCGACTAGTCTAAACCTCCCCCTCCCCGCCCCCCGGAGACAGTCTGTATATGCAAAAATAGGTCAGATACATGCATGTGCCTTGCATTATCATTGTATATTAAACTTAAGTGTTCACTTAAGCAATGTTAGACATTATAGATATATTTTTTAAATCATCTGAATCAATAATTTCAAACCTAATAGCCTATTATAAACCGATTTCCTCAGGTAAAAGTTAGTCCACATAAGTCAGCATGTTAAGGTATTGTTGTTCATTACCACAGCAACCACTTGCGTGTCCGGGTTTGAACGTGGTTCTTGTGTATGACGGACGGAAAAATCGCAAGAAAAGCTTGACGTACTGACAGCTATACATTATTTAAGCACATTCTCTTTGTTAGGATGTTGATATAGCAACTGTTCAAGTGTCAAGTAAGTTTCATTCATAATGTTTCTCCTTTAATCCGATATATAAAATGTCATATCGTATTGTCCCCCATAACCGGTAGTATAACAAGCCTATAAGCAAGCTTAAAATTAAATTATTTTGTTTTCCGCTCCATATGTACACTTTTCAAAATAATAGGCCTATATTAATTTTAAAATGTAACATTAGCATGACGGTAATTTAAACGTTTGAAAAAAATTTTGCCTTTGTAAAAATATAAAGCAAAACATTAAATGTAAATGTGCAAAAAAAAAAGATGTAAATCGACTAGCAGCAGCAGTATCGTTTAATCCACTAGTTGAATACATCTCTAAAACAGACTAACAGTAGACATGATTGTGCTCTATGCTCAACAGCTTAACAATGGCTAATTTGTTTGTTGATTAATTTATTCATTTATTTTCTGCCATTTTTCAGTTTTTATTTTATTTTTAATGTATTATCTAGAACAGGTTGTTTCAAACTTATTGATCCCCATCAAAGGACCCTCTTTCTAAAATTTAATGGCAGCTATATGTTGTGTAATGTAGATGCATTTATACTGTGTGCATAAATGTTGATATAATATTTGATTGATACCTTAAGTTAACATGCAATTTTTTCAAACAACTTCCAAGGGTGCCACAGGATGAATTAAAAGTATTTAATTATGTTTAAAAATTTATTAAAAACTGAATTAAAATACTGAAAAAAATTTCAAGGAGTAAACTGAAATGATTTCTATTTTTATTGAAAAACATACAGAATCATATTCTTGAATCTTATAGAATCACAAAATGAATTGTTTAATTAATTTAATATATTAATACCACCAAGATGGTGCAGGAAAAAGATTTGTGACCGGTAAATTGTCTGCTAATCTGTTCAAGATTGACTATTGACCAATCCAGTTTTAAATTGAAGCGCTGAATGTACATAGTGGCTTTAGCCAAAGCCACTGGAAGGCAAGCCTGCAACCTTTAGCCAAAAAAGCGTAACAGCTAAAGCTAACACTATGGCTTTGGTATGCAGGGAAGGAGACTAGGTAATTTTTTAAATGATATCAGTGGAGGAGAGGCTTCACTACGCTGAATAAACCACTTTTGTGAGGAAATAGCTTATCATTTAATGAAACGACAGCCTGTTCGCTAATCTTCAACATGTTTTACACTAAACAATACTTTCGTTGGGAACTATAGATTTTTACCTTGATAAAAATGTTATTTTTAAGAGAAGGCAGAGTAGGGAATGTCACGACAGGTAGGACTCAATTATGGCATTGCCACCACCAGCAAATGTGTAGTAGTATTAAATAATAGGCGTTGTGTAATATTGAATGATATTGTATATTGTCTAAAGAAAATAAACAATATCGATGTTTTCTTAATTTTGGCTTTCAGATTTTACCAATTATAATAAGACTTGAATGACTATGACTGCCATGCACTATGATGCTGATATAATGCATTTTAACTCTTTCCCCACCAGCGTTTAAAAAAAAAGTTGCCAGTCACCGCCAGCATTTTTGATAATTTTCACAAAATTTTCATGGCCCCCAAAATATTTATTTTTTGTATTAATATCTGAACACACAATATATCAAAAGAAAGACCAGAGCTTCTGCTTTAAAAACATTTTATTATAGCTTCATGCATTCTTTTTTTTAATCAACACTTGAATGTGGGCGAGTTTCATAAAAAAGCAACATCTGGAGCAAAAAGCTGAGAAAATCGCATTTTTATCAAAGACTACATCCAGATCGGATTCAGGTTGATGATCAAAACACAGATGGAGTAGATTGAGTCCATCAACTCCCCCAAAGCTTCACAGTCAGTCTTATAGCTCATCCTGGGTTGATATTTTATTCGGTAACATTAGGCAGTTTTGATTTATATGATGTTTAATATTGATGATCGCGTTACTACTTATGCATCTGCTTACATATGATATCACTGGTTTCTGCTTCTTCTTCATATGTCTTTTGATCAGGATCATTGCATTCTGCGAGTGACAGGAAGATATCTCTAAGGCTCAATTAATACAATTAATAAAATCAACGCAATGTCAAGGAGAGCTGTGAGCACTGGGTCCTGAGTATATTGAGGGACACTGAATGGTCTTTTGACTGAATGAGTAGATGCTGCTGCGGGTGTCGTCTGCCTTCCTTTAGCCCTAGCCTTCTCTGGGGCCAGAATGAGCGGAGGAGGCGGAGTCGGGAAGTAGCGAGGAAAATGGTAAACTGATCGTGATGAGATAAACCCAGTGGAACTGCGATGTTACAGTTGAATAAAGTTTACAAAATCCTAGGTATTGGCCATTCTGATATTGAAGCTTAACATTGGGCCAGATGAACACTTCTGCGTTTGGCATGTGGGTTAGAGAGTTGTTTGGCTTAGGCAGGTCGGGTGTTAGAAATGTTGTTGTCTGGATCTGATCCTGGGTCTTTGAGGTACAAGACCTTGTCGATATCAAGGTTAGACATATTACTAGTGAAACTGGGAACGCCTAGTAGGAAATACAGCGCCAGAATAAGAATTTGCATAGCGTGCAGAGATGCATTCGTTTGGATGCGTCGTGGCTATAAAGAAAAAATGGTAATGGATACATGAAATTGATTGGCTGAGTACGTTACATTGATTGAACCAATCAGGACGCGAATAGAGTTTCATGGCTGAACTATTCATTTAATATGTTAATAAACAGTTTATGTTAATAAAACAAGTTTGAAAACAAGCAGCATTGACATAATTACAGCAGAAATACAAGTACAAAATCGTATCCTATATGGGGGGCCTTCAAGTCAAAAAGGTTTAAAGGTCAAAAAGAGCCGCACTGGGAAGGAAGATCAAGAATGGGATAAGGGTGGATTTAAACCTGAACTAGTTAAATCCAGACAATATATTGAATATTCAAAACAATACATGTACAATACATGTTGTTTTTGCTAGCAATATAATATTAAGCATTACTGTCAATATTGCAATGATTGTTAACCCTTTAGGTTTCCTAAAGAGGGTATTGCTACTCTAGACTAGTTTCACCCCCCTTCCTTGTCTTAGAACTAGTGAGCATCTCAGATTCAAACTTCAACAGCAAAAGTGGCTTCAGTTCATTTCTGTGAGTTGTTGTTGGTTGTTGTTTAACCTAACCACATGTGACTGTTAAGAGATTGTTATCTTTAATTAAAAGCCAATTTACATTGAATCGTGAGAGCAATTACTCTGATATGAATACAAAAGTTGGTATGTACCAAAAAAAAGCTCTGTCAACAGCTTTTATTAGCATCATTGTTCTCACATTAATTAGAGCAATTAAAAAAGACTTAGGCATCCATGTTAGCATGCAAAATATAACTGTAATCATCAGGTAAAATAATGTGCCACAGTTTACGGCTAACAGATGGAGCCTGAACTTGAAAGTCCCTGTAGAAATGTTGCCCATGGGGTGTCTCAGATTTTGCATTTCCTCATGTAATTTTCTAATTATTATCTGAATTAATTTATGTAAATATTATGCTGGTGTCGTTAAATATGATAGATATTGCGACTAATAAAGCGTGGGTGTGTTTGTCAGAGTTATTGCCATTGGCAGTTTGTGCTTCATATACAACAATAATGTCTCTGTACTTATGATGAAGACGTGCTCTTGTTTTCTTCCACAACAACCCTTGATACAAAATACCCTTGATTTATGAAATGTTAATAATTTCAGTCTAAATAGCGGAGGTAATTTCCATTTCTAAGTGATTAATCCGAAATCAAGGGAGGCGTTCATGTGTCATAATCAAGCTAATCTGCATCTTTACCCAAAATCCCCACACGAGAGGCTCAGTGCTCTAATCAGGGCTGTCCTACACTTCCACCGGGGAGGATTTTGAAGGCCTTTTGATCTGCATTTCACACCACTTATCATCTTTATTGACTGCTACTGTATCTGTTGTGCCCTTTTCACTGCTGCGTACAGTACTGTACCACAGACAAATCACAAGCTGTGCAGGGTTTTTTTTTTTATTGCACCTTTTAATGTCACCGCCACCGAGTATGCAGGCACACAATGTGATACCAAATGGCTGGACTAATCAATTCATTCGCCACTGAATTTTCTTTGACGCTTTTTTATGGGGATGCATGTGTGTGCACTTGAACTGTGTTACACAGATCTTTTGGCATTAGAATCCAGTTTGTTTGTGTTGCCTGTGCAATTGGAAAAGTTTTTTCAAAATGCTGTTTTCTCTCGAATGTTTCCTCTTGCAAGATTTTTTTTTTTAAAGGGGTCATGACACAAGGAATCAAATTTTCTTTTATCTTTTGACATATAGTGGTGGCCAAAATTATTAGAACACAAATTTAAGAGGTTTCAGTTGTTTTTTTGTTGAATTGGCCATTACAATACCCATAAAACGAATAAAATATCTACAAACCCTTATGAAAAAGAAGTATACTTCAAGTTCATTTTATGAAGTATACTTAAGTAATGTTCAAATATATTTTTAAGTATACTTTATGTAGTAAGTATACTATTATCAATGTGTATTAGTAGTAAACTTGTAAGTGTATTATTTCAATACTGCTTGGGACTAAATTGGCCCACTTTTAGTATATAAAAGTATACGTTTAAGTGTACTATAAGTGTAACAGTAGTAAACTTTAAGTGCACAACTCGGTTTCTCATTTGTACTGCATCTGTACTACAAGTGAACTTATAAGTATACTAGTAGTTTACTATTTTAATACTAGTACTTTTTTTAGTTTATGAAAGTACACTTTGAAGTATACTCTCAGTAAACTAGTAGCTAGTTCATACTGCAGGTATAATTGTAAGGTTTGTTTAAGTGAACATAACATTATACTTAGTTTAATATTTATATATTATTTTTGCACTTGCAGTATACTACTATGTTCATATTTAGGTATTCATTTTTTATACTTGAAATATACCTTTAACTGTACTTTAACTAATTTTAAAAACATTTTATTATAGCTTCATGCATCCTTTTTTATCAACACTTGAATGTGGGTAAGTTTCATAAAGAAAGGCAACATTTTAAACAAAAAGTTGAGAAAATTGCATTTTTGTCAAAGACTATGCTTTGATCAGATTCAGAATGATGATCAAAACACAGATGGAGTAGATTGAGTCCATCAACACCCCCAAAGCTTCACAGTCGTTTTCTCTTCATGGGTTTGACATTTCATTCAGTAACATTAGGCAGTTCTGATTTACATGCTGTTTAATGTTTGATGAACACGTTATTTTACATTTTCATGAGCAATCTTCTATCACTTGTTTCAGCTTCTTCTTCTCCTGTATTTTGATCCGGAGATTCTGTACTAGAAGATGTGTCATAGCGCCCCCTACTGTATAACAGTGAAAACATGGATCGCTGGAAAATTCAGTCAATGGCTGGGAAAGAGTAAAGTAGATTTTACAGTAAATTCCTATGGACACTACCAGTGGACTAGCCTACACAAAAATTCAGATACTCATTATTAGGAACATATCTGTTTTATATCAATATTCTAATCAATATTTTCAAACATTGTAAGTTTAATAAGGCTATGTAAAAAGAAAGTATATTTAATAGGCTACTCAATCAAAAGATTAAACACAATTACAAGCCAAGTATACTTTGAATACTTAATTATACTTTTAAGTGTATCTCGATCAAAAGATTGAGTACAAGTATAGGCCAAATATACTTAGACTTTTCTGTCAGTATAAGTCAAGTATACATAAGTGCAATTTTAATTATATTTCTAAGTACATAAAGTATATTTCTGAGAAGTATATAAAAAGTATACTTTCTTATTTTTAGTTTAAAAGAAGTATACTAATAGAACACTTGAATAAACCTTCAATAAACCTGAATTTTTTTCGTAAGGGAAGTCATGATTATGCTCTATAAATCATAGAATAGAGCCATCATAAGGAGATTTAGGTAATTTTTCTTACAAAAAACAAGCTAGGTCTATTTTACTGTCAGTGTCACACAATCATGTACCATCACAGAAGAAGCCAAATTACTTGTGTAATCATTGTCGGGTGTGATTGTGGTTAAATTGATGGTGATGCAAGAGTCTTAGGACACTATGCCAGAGAGATGTGCTGCTGCAAAAGGTGGATATACCAAATATTAAAGTTAAAAGTGGATAAAAACAGTGCGACTCACTTCATCTGATATTTGTTGTGCTCAGAGCAACCATCTGCATGTTTCATGAACATTATGAAATGAATTCATGTTTTGGAGGCAAAAAAAGGTCCATATTTTCAGATCTGTCAGGTGTTCTAATCATTTTGGCCACCACTGTAATAGGATGTAATAAGATGTCTTTGCCAGCTATGGACGCAAGTTCCGTCATTACCAACAGAGTTCAATGGAACTTGTGACCATAGTTGGCTAACAATGCTTTTGGGAAATGCACCCCAAAATAGTAGCCCCACAGCAGAAGTGACGTAATGAGAGAGTGTTTGTGAATTGGATCTGACAGCAGCTACATCACAAACCGCAAGTAAACACTTTTATAATGCTTTGTCTGTAAATTACAGTTTTTTATGGATAATGCTTACTTACTCACTCACTCACGTGCAATAGCGAGGGTGTGTAGATACTGTTTCAAATTCAGTGACGTTAGCCAATCATAACAGTGGCCATTTACTGACAAGCCTTAAAGGAGCCGCCCCTTTAAAACGGATCATTTCAGAAAGAGAGTCAGAATGAAGGTTAAAAAGAATCGTTTTCCCACATATATATTTGTTTTTTTGTACAAAACTCTTTAATAACATTGTCGGTGAAAAAAAAAATCCATGTCATTACCCCTTTAAATGACAGAAAATTAAATTAAATTATTTGCAGAAAATCTTGAGGCGTGTGCGCATTTAAACCTCCAAATGCAGCACTGTAATATCTGTGATGCCAAACATTATCGGACCTTGCCCGACTGCGATGTGACATGGTTGAATATTTTATTCGAGTGCAAATGAGATTTGAGAGCTATGGCTGTTGATTTTCATGAATTTTACATATTGTTATATTTATTTTAATGAAATATTATGAATTTATTTGTATTATATATATAATATAATATTAACATTTATATAGCAAATATTTTTTTTTTTTTTTTGATTTGATTAACTAATTCATTAGTTATTAGATTTTTGCATTTGGCAGAGAGGCTTTGCTCTTGAACAGATGTTTAAGTTTTATAGCGTTTGTTGGGATTCTCCAGCCGCCATAAGCAGAATGTAATGGGCAGTAACTTCCTCCCTGCTGTCCACTCCTGCTGACATCTCCTGAAGTTCTGCATGCTGGAGCCGTCTGGACTCACGCTGGCAGCTCGGGGCCTTGCTTTGCAGGAGATAGAGCTGTCGACCCAGTTATCACTGCAGGGGAGAGATTCTGCTTTCTAAAGCCAAACAGAGTCTGAACTCTAACGGTTTTCCCGAGTCGGTTCAGGGAGTCCATGTCTTTTCTTAACAGGCTGCTCTTTGCCTGTCCAGTGTATTCCACTTCACACTGAAACTTTGATGAAATCTGTTGCCATCATCATCAATATCATCATCAGGTTCAGCCGTTAATTATCTTATGTGTGAATCCGTATGCAAAGGGCTCTGTTATGGTTAATATTTGTGAACAGCAAAGCAGCAAATTGTCATGAGTCGTTCTATATCATCGTTATGTCTGTCAGGGTTAAAGGCAAGAAGAGGTGACACAGAGGCTTCCTGTTAGTGATGACAAACACATGTCTTGCTTACTCTAAGATGTTGTGAAAACTGTGAATGTGTTATTGAATCTATGGTGACTATCAAATCAGAGAAAGAAAATGTTGAATATCTTCACAAGCGTCTTACATGAATGGCTCCTAAAATGGAGTTTTCATCTATGATTGCGTTCACATGAACTGTGATGGTCTGACTATTGACAATATCTCAAAATGTAAATAATGCAAGCAACATTTTCTGAAATCTGAATAAGGACATATTTAGAATAGAATTTATCAGATTAAGACATTTATTGCATGTATTTAGATTTTCATGGTTGGATTATATGTTTAGTGCAATTGTTTGAGACATTGTTACATCAGAATATGAATATGAATATATGAAAAAATAAATATGGCTCTCTATTAGAGTATTCATTGCATTTTACGACATACTGTACACAACTGTTTAAAAGTTGTTGTTTTTTTTTCTGTTTAAGAGTCCATTAGATATTTTTGAATGTTTTTGAAAATAGGCTACAGTAAAACAGTAATATTGTGAAATATTATTACAATTTAAAATGGCTATTTTCTATTTGAATATATTTTAAACTGTATTTTTTTCCTGTGATGTCAAAGCTGAATGTTCAGCATCATTACTCCAGTCTTCAGTGTCACATGATCCTTCAGAAATCATTCTAATATGACGATTTGCTGCTCAAGAAACATTTCTTATGATCAATTTTGAAAACTGTTGTGCTGCTTAATATTTTTGATTTTTCAGTATTCTTTGATTTAAAGGTCTTCACTGTCACCTTTGATCAATTTAATGCATTCTTGCTAAATAAAAGTAATAATGTCATTTTTCAAAAATGCATTTTAATTTTCAAAAGAAAACTTACTGACCCTTACTGACGGCAATCAAATGCATGTAAACGGCAATCAAATGCATGCTTTATATTTAATATATAATTGTAATGTTAGATTCACTGTATGCTTAAAAAATGATTTAAAGAGGTCATATTATGCCCCTTTTTACAAGATGTAAAATAAGTCTATGAGTCCCCAGAGTGTGTATGTGAAGTTTTAGCTCAAAATATCCCACAGATCATGTTTTATAGCCTGTTAAAATTGCCACTTTTTCAGGGTGAGCAAAAACACACTGTTTGTGTGTGTATCCCTTTAAATGCAAATGAGCTGGTGCTCCCGGCCTGTTCTTTCAAGAAGTGGGCGGAGCTTCAATAGCTCGTGCAACAACAACAGAACATGTCAGAAACTAATGGTGTTCAGTTCAAACCGGAGTCGGACAATAATGCCTACAGAGCCAGAGAATATATGCTGCATGGAGATAGAACAGGTATAGTTTAGTTTAATTTTAGTTAATAAGTTTTAACTTACGTTGCCATCTTTCTTTTATCCACTATTAGTACAAGCATGTTGTAGCGGAACATGTCCGAATGATGGCCAAACCTATACTAATGAGTTGTATGAAGTTTATTGTTTATCACACAAAAGATAAAGCGTCTGTTTTCACTCCAGAAAATCACTGTAAGAGCTGAATAAAACACAGTACAAGAAGTGTGCATTAAAGTCTTATCCATAAACTCTCTCTCCCTTGCATTATCATCAGCATACACAGCGAATTACACAAAAACACTTCTTACAACTAACAGTAAACAAATATATACAGACCTTATGCCTTTTCAGGGGGTGCTTAACTTTATATCCATAAAACAACTCAGATAAACTAATATAAAGTGCGCGCTCTCCCTTTCATTACTGCCGTGACCAGTGTTGCTCCGGAGACTATAAGCTGGATCACGAATAGTTGGTACGATCCATCCTTGAGCTTTAACTTTTTAGCAAAACCTGCCATGAATTGTCCCTCGTTCAGGCAATGCACCTGCATTGCTTACAAGACAGTGTTGTAGCTACAGCTGCTCGAGCGCAGAAAAAATGGCGGACAGTGTACAACTGGCTGAGGGCGGAAACTATGCTAATACGGAACAGTCTGTCAGCGCCGTGGGTGGAAACGTGCAGATTAAGGTGCGGTAATATTATAATAGATCCCCTTTCTACATCAGAAGGGGAGAGAAATCTGAGCGGCTCGTTTTTTCCACATGCTTGTAGAAAAAGGCTTACCAAAACAAAGTTACTGGGTTGTCCTTTTTCACGTTTTCTGGGTTGGTAGATGCACCATTGACCCGATTATAGCACGGAAAAAGTCAGATTTTCATGATATGTCTCCTTTAAATGACTTTGACTTTGATGATCAGGCCACACTTAGGAGCTGTTGATGCAGAACTCCAGTTCATTCCCATGAGTTCACAAACCTCGTACTCATGCCTGTTTCATAGTGCAATATCAGACCAATAGAATAGCAAATAGCCCATTAGTCAACAAATAAATGGTAATGCTTCAGATTAGGCTCCATTGCACTCAGTTAAAATCTTTCTTTCCCTTTGTTATTGCCATACCCATCTGTCTAATATTTCAAATGGCATCATTTCATATTTGCATTCTGTTACAACAAACAAATTGAGTCATTTTAAATGCAGCTCTGCACTGAGCAAACGCCCTAATGTGGACCACAGCTCTGACCAGTGTAAGAAAACCCGAGCTATCTCTCTCACTCACATGAAACCCATTTGCTCTTCCTTTACCCATTCACTCACTCTCGCTCTTACACACACACTTATACACATAGAGTTTGGTAAACACACATATTGAAAGGTATTAGATGACATGCATATTCAGCGTCCACTGAAAGAATATGGATGTGTGGTGTACAGTAAATCAATAAGCATTCACATAAGAGTCTGGGATGGTGCCATACATTTCAAATCAGATTAATTGTCTCGTGGGATGGCTTCCCAGTTTCAGGAAAGACACTGTGGATATTTTGATGGATAGAATGTCTTTATTCTGCCCCACAAACAAGTCATACGCCAGTGTATTCAAATCAGATTTGCAATCAAATGAAGCCCAGCTCAGTATTGCACTGTGGGAGTTTATTGCCTTTCTGAATGTGCCGACCTGCTGAGGCTAGCAGTTACTGTGAGACACCGTCACCTGAGAAGGCAAAAACCAACGTACTTTCTTTTAGAAGAAAACAACAGCATTCTTTTCAGAGCGTTCCTTGTGTTCAGATAGCAAGGGTGATTGCTGATCTGATCAGGTTCTTTGGGTTTCACTGTTATCATCAGATATTGGCTTTGATTCCATCGTTTGGTTTTGATTCAGGCAGTAGGAAAATCAGTGCAGTCTGTTTTAATTAGCATGATATTAAGCCCTAAAGCATTGATTCATTTTGTATTTGCTATTTAAGCTTTCCGCTGAGCTCAATATTTAAACAGCAGTTATTGTATGTAAGGAATAATTGACGGCGGGCCGTCGAATTATTAGAAAAATAATGCACACCCGAAGTGGTAATGCAGCCACGACGCTTTGCGAAGAAGAATATTATGGTCAATTGTATCGAGCGCGGCACTGAGATCAAATAAAAATAGGACGACAGGTGAACCTGAATCCATGGAGAGTAAAATATCATTTGTGACCTTCAGTAATGCAGATTCAGTGCTGTTCAAACGTCTGAAACCAGACTGAAATGTATCTAAAATATTAAATGTATTTAGATAGGAGTAGAGCTGCAAATAAACAACTCTCTCTAAGATCTTTGACATAAAAGGGAAGATCGGTCTGTTGTTGTTATGTATTGCTGGATCCAGAAAAGGGTTTTTTTTAACAAAGGATGTAAAATAGGGTGTTTAAAACTGCTTGGAACAACTCCACTTGGTAATGCGGTGTCAATTATAGCTGTTACACTGTAACTGATAGTCATAAAAACTGTACGTTTATCTGCTCCAAGAACAGCGCCGTTATTTCCTCGCTAGTGAGAAATGTCACGTTCTTAAAAGTTGTTAAGTTGTTTTATTGATAAAATCGTCAGAGCAGCGCTAGACTTGTGTAGTGATACCTTCTGACGGCAGAAGTCTGGACTCTATCGCAGCTTTCATTGGTCAAGGACCGCCCAAGAGGACGTTTGAGTGACATGTAACACAACCAATCACAGTTCGTTCTGGTAAGCGCTAATTGGCACAGTTGTAAACTAGGGCTGGTCCGAATACCATTTTTTGAGCATCGAAGCTTCGGTAGTACCCAACACCGAATATTCAAAGCTTCGGAGGGAGGGGGCTGAACATAGGAATCTCAAGAAGCGGCATGCCTCACGCGGGCAGGGCTTATATGCTCCGAGAACGGACACTGCACTAGTGATACAAAACACACAGGTCTGTTACGTCCCAGTAACAAGCACCTATATTTCGCAGTTGATTCATTTAGATTGATAATAACGGGTAATAGGCTTGCTGCGATAGTCGGTGTTACCGGTGTACAGACATAACACCTGTTACATCACTTGCCCACCACGGCACCGCCCCCCCCCCCCCCCCCCCCCACGTCGCATTTTATAGTAGTAAAAAATGATTTAGTTCAGTTAGAGAACAGATTAACTACAATTAAAAACTGAAAATTGCAGCGTGAACCGAACGAGAGTCGCAGCACAGACCAGCAGCAGGAGTCAGATTTCATTCATCACGAGAGTGAGGAGCTGAATGACAAGATGATCGCGGAAGATTTGATTTCAACACGAAATGTAAGAGTGCCTATTTAAGGGAGTTTGTCATTGTACTGTTTTGTTGTTGTGTTTTTCATTAAAAATATTAGGCTAATGAACCCACCATTCAAGCAACCCGCCCCCGAATTGGCGCTAATTCTAAACTGAAACTAAAATGCGCACAGCCGCACTGTCATTCATTCACGCTGCACAGTGCGCAAGCACTGTAATGTGATGGTGAGGGAAAATTTTCTCACCGTCCGTCACATCCCTAACGGGTAAAAAGGCTAATATATTTTGATTCTATTATTCTATTTTCCACAATGTCAAACCAACGCAGCTTAACCCAAAATACAAGCTCAGGCATGCGCTTCTTCCATATAAGCTCATGCAGTTGTGCGCTCTAGACAGAGAATACTCCGGTTGCAGGGAACACTTAGGCTAAGAAGCAGCAAATATATTTATTAAGTATAACGAGGTTGGGTTCCTATTCAACTGTCCATCCTATTAAAAACGGCTAGGATATAAGATAATTGTAAAAAAAAAAGAGTATTGTATTTCGCCAGATTTTATAGTGTAAACATATTCAAGCGCGAATGAGAACCGTTTCGAGGGGGATGCCGCATTTGCGAGAAAAATGAAACGAAAAAAACCCCCGAATATTCGAATACCAACCCACCGAACGAATATTCAAATATTCAAATATTCTGGTCCAGCCCTATTGTAAACACGATGGCGTTCTTCTTCCAAGAGGGAGTTTGGAATCACAGCATTTGTTTCCAGGCGGACCGTTAAAGAACGTGACACACACGTCTCGCGGACATCCTGTAGAATTCAACCAATCAGATGACGACTTCGAAACCCCTGCAGTGTTTCCAGATAAGTGTGCCATATGCATCAGACGTTCAGCCAACGGTGTGTGGGTGTGACGTCTGAGGCTGAGACTAGAGCAGCGCTGACATGTTTCTGTGTGTTTCTGTGATTGTGTGTCCGTACTGTATGTGTGTGCGTTTGAGCAGGAGAAAGAGAGTATTTGCTATCCTTACATAATAAAACTTAATTTTGTGGTAAAAACATTTTTTATATCCTATTGTTTACTATATTTATTTGCTTGATCAGTGTCGCTGTGGGTTCTGGTTGTTTTGTTGTTGTAGGCTGTAAGGACCTTTGAAATAACTGAAATCATTTGGCGAAGTGATATGGATATGTAATGCGGTCAAGACCTGCCTGGAACTACTTTAGCCGTGTGTTTCCCTGAAAATAATTGCACACTTTAGAACGTTCGTCAACCAATCAGATTCAAGCATTCAACAGCCCTGTTGTATAAATGTGCACGCTGCACATTAAGGTGGCTTGTTGAACATGGTGGTTTTCATTGTGAAGTGCTTGACTTTCATTTTATGGTTGAAGAGAGAGTTCACCAAAAAAATTTAAATTTTGTCATCATTAACTCGCATTACGTTCCAAACCTGTACGACTTTTTTTTTTTTTAATGGAACAAAAAAGAGGTTTTTGTTAAACACCAATGCAAGTATCATAAAATTGGTTTATATCTCTTGTGCTCCATATTCCAAGCTTTCTGAAATCATATAATAACTTCGTTATTCACTGAAAATCTTGCATTCTTGTGAGTGATTTGTCAGCAAATTGATCTTTTACAATTGATATTTCTTTCCGGATCACAAAACCGATGATTTGTTACAAATTTGATTGATTTGGTTCTCAAGGACTTAAATTTTGAGATGTTCATCACACAGAGATATCGAATGGCTTTAGTAGACTTGGAATATACTGTAAGATGAGTCATAAGGACTACTTTTATGATAATTTTAAGGAGCTTTGGCACATGGAAAAGAATGACAATTCTTCAAAAGAAACAAAGTCATGGAGGTTTGGATTGGAACAACATGAGTGTGTGTAAATGATGACAGAATTAAAATTTTTGGATTAACTTTCCATTTAAAGCCATCAGCTGCCTCTAAAACATTGATCTTCCATCTCTTTCTTAAAGGGATAGTCCACCAAAAAATGCTGTCATCATTTACTCACTCTCATTTCATTCTAAATCTGTATGACTTTCTTTCTAAAATAATTGTTTTTTTGGTGATCTTTCCTTTTAACTTCCAAAAACGAAACACTGAAAAGACTGTACACAAGAACTCACAAACTCTTTCATAAACAATGTTATTATTTGAAGTCATGAGAATATGTCATGACAGCATTGAGCCGTGCTAATTGTGTTAGGGCGGAATGGCTGAGCGAGGCCGCCGACAGCCGGAGAGTAATCTCAAACAGAGAGCATACTGGGATGAGTGATGAGCTTCTCTGCAGAAATGACATTTGTCTGCCTGATAAACCTGCATGTTTTAAAACATTTTAACTAAAATTAGCTTAATGTGGTTCCCGCAGCAGGTGCTCTCACTCCCTTGATGATTCACTCTGTCAGAAGAGAATGTGACTCCAGAACATTAACGACTTTGTTTTACAAATGTTACATATTTGTCTTTTGTTCATTCTAACATTTGCAGTTTAAGTCTTGTTTCATGGGTATTGTTGAGGGTTCTAGTAGCTGTTGTCCTATCACTAAGTAGGAATGGATCATAAAGCCTGAATAGTTGAGTTGATGAAGTTCATTGGTCGAGTTTGAAAATGTGTAGTTTTGAACAAACCTAACATACTCATAACATGAACATACAATCTACGGCATGATGAATGAGTCAATGCTGTTTTCTCTGACTGATGCTGGAATCCATTGTCGGTTATTACAGTTTATAGAAATAGAGAAAATTGCTCTGTGATAATTTAAGAGACCATGAAAATCTAATGATGTGGCTTAGCAGGCTGTTAGGGTGCTGCAGTCAAGGCTCAGGTTTGCAGTTATCAATGAGAGGCAGGATGCATTAGGCTAAGCCATTGCAAAGAGTTATTATAATCCTCTAATTCTGAAATCACAAGCTCTGCGAGTCACAGGTGCTAATATCTGTCATTTACTTACATCTGGTAGTTATTTTGAGCTATCAAAGGCTCCATCGTGCTATTTGTCCTTTTTATATTCAATTACAAATTAGCACCTTCTTTGTTTTCTTTATATTTTTAGATGGAACTATATGTGATTTTTCAATTGAATGTATTAATTCTGGTGCATATTATATAATTATAAAAAGGTTTTATTTTTTTGTAACGGTGGCTTAAATCTGGCTAAATTTGCTGTGTGATTTACAATTTTTGCATGATTTATTAGATATATTTAATGCTGATTTGTGCTGTCAGAGTTTGAGTGAGAAGCAGGTTTGTACACAGATCTAATGTTTTGAGACAAATCCATTGATATCCATTTTTTTTTGCCTAAATTGCACCTGCACGGATACTCTTAAAATGAATGTACGAAGCAAACTGTTTGCTGAAATATCCACAACATTAACAACAGCACTAAAATGGTGCACAGTTTATCAGATGCATGTGAAAGTTCAAAGTTGAGTTTGTTACTACAGCAACAGTTGGCTCCTGGCATGTTTTCTTTCATAATTATATTGGTCTAACTCATTTTTAATAGTAAAATAAAGTTATATTGCTTCATTAAGAACTAACTTGAACTAATAATAGACAAGAGATGTATTTATAAGTTGACATTAACCAAGATGGACAAATGTGTGAAAAAGATGTTCATTAATTCTTAATACCTAATTAAGAGTGTAAAACAAGTTACATGTATAAATGTTAAAGGAATAGTTCACCCAGAAAATGAAAATTCTGTCATCATTTACTCACCCTGAAGTTGTTCCAAACTTGTGTGAATTTCTTTCTTCTGCTGAACAAAATATATTTTGAAGAATATAGGGAACCAAACAGTTGATGGACAGTTGAAAAAATACTATGGAAGTCAATGAGGTCCATCAACTGTTTGGTTAGCGACATTCTTCAAAATATCTTCTTTTGTGTTCAGCAGAAGAAAGAAACTCATACAGGTTTGGAGCAACTTGAGGGTGAGTAAATGATGACAGAATTTTCATTTTTGGCTGAACTATTCCTAATGCATGCCATTTTGTTGTAAAGCATTTACACATAAAGTTGTACAACAGTATTTGTCAAAAGAAGCAATGGTAACATTTCATATTAAGAATTTGTTAATATTCGTTAATGCATCAGTATCATGAACTAACAATGTTCTGCAATTTATTAATCTATTTACATTGTATAAACATATACATTAGCCTATTATGAATGAACTTGAATTAGTATGATTATGAATAAACATTAATCTACATTTATAAATGCTGTAAAAATTGTTGTTCATTGTTAGTTAATGCTTTAACTAATATTGATGAATTGAACTTAATTATAAAGTGTTACCAAAACAACTTTTTCCCCCAATGTACCGTTTTGTATTCCATTCACTTAAAGTCATTATAAGAGTCCAAAAAGTACTAGATGACCCTGACTCAACTAGATGAACTCTGATAGGCGAATGTATCAGAGTTCATCTAGTTACTGCCATCCACACGTCTGTTCTGTCAGGCCGTGCCTCAGAGATCCAGGACCATTAAACTCAGGTTAATTTCTCATTACAAAACTTCACAAGACTTCAGCTCATCACAGGAGGGGGGGCGTCTCAATGAGCAGGTAAAGCCGATTCCACTATAACCGCCACAGAGGTTAATTTGATTCTTTCACTTGTCAAGAGCTTACAGGACTCCCCAAACTAGGTTTTCATCTTTTCCATCTGTAAAGTTACTTCCAATTTCAGATCCATCTGTATCGTTGGATTTCAATTTCTGACCCAGCAGAGCTGAAAGGCGGGATGGTGAATCCTCCCATCTCCCTCAGCCTCGGTGACCCTTCGGCCTGGCCCGGCTTAATCTCGGAGCAGAATTCCAAGTCCTCTTCCCTATTCATCCAGTAGCCCGTCTTCTCTCTCTTAGGCAACCCAACCACTGAGGATTTCATTAGGATTCACAGAGACAAAGAGCATTCTGGTGCCTTTGAATGACGACCTTGAGGTTGGATCCCCAGAACTGCTTACTGCTGATTTTGATACTTGTTACACCTGTCTAACTGAAAAACAAAACAAAACGAAAGGAATAAAATATTATCAGCATTACAGTTAGTTGCAGAAACAAATAAATTAACGCTGCAAGATAAAACATCGGAGGTTGCTCTTCACTGTATGTTCTCCCATGGGGAAATGCCTAAAGTTTTCAGTTCAATTTGCACTGTCAATTTCGAGCTGCTCTGAACTGAGAGCCTCATATTTTCAAGCAGTCAGTCTGAGCATAGATGAAGAAAAATAGCAAGGGGGGGAAAACAACAGTTACCTGACATTCATATAGGTTGCCAAGGTCTGACGTCTCAGTGTACGCTCAAGGACTTTTCCATGCTGTAAATATCACTCGTCTCATGAATTGTGTGTGCCTTGTGGACTGATGGAGATACAAATGACCTCTTTTGGGCTTTGTTTATTAGTACAACCTTGGTCACTGTCCTTGATGCAGTCTTAGCTGTTTCTTTAGAAATAACATACATGCTTTGCATTGTAGTTCAGATGTAAAGATCAAAGAAGTGTGTAATTTTGGAACCACCAAATGAAATAGCGAAACTGGTGCGAGTGAAACATTTTCTATACTTTAATGAAACGTTAGCATATGTTGCTTGCAAAAGTGTATTTCATCTGCAAACACTGAGAACAAAGCAGTAACTTTCAGTTGGTCAAACAGACAGATAGTCCTGCCTCAGATTTATGCAGTTGATTACGCTAGTGTTGTGATGGTGGGCTGCTTAAACAAAGATTTAGGAAAATAAAGGAATAGTTCACCCAAAAAAGAAAACTGTCATCATTTACTCTCCCTCATGCTGTCCCAAATCTGTATGACTTTCTTGATTCTGTAGAACATAAAAGAAGATAGATTTTTTTTTTTTTGCTCATACGATGGAAGTCAGTGGGCATTGAAATGTGTTGTGTTACCAACATTCTTCAAAATATCTTCTTTTATGTTCCACAGTAGAAAGTCAGTCAGGTTGGGAACGATATAAGGTTGAGTAAATGATGACAGAATTTTCATCTTTGGGAGAACTATCCCTTTAACTTACGAATGAATTACTTATGGTTGTCCATTTCATCATTAGCAGTTACACACATCACTTTTAATAATCAATATCAGATCAATATCAATCATTTTCTTATTTAATCTTTTGCTGATAATCTGAATTTTCCACAAAGAGATTCTTTAAGGACCTCTACCTTCATTTGTATTCGGTACGGATGTACAGTAGCTGTGGATGGCAGATTCTTCACAGAAAGTTAAATTTTTCATCAGCTTTAGATTTATTTATATAAGGACTTCATTTATACTCATATTGGCATTTTAATTTGATTCATTGCTGAATGAATGGCAGTCCGCAAACACATATTGGCACTTTAGTTGTGAGTGATTTTCAGATGTAGAGTCACATTCAAATGCATTGGAAATTAATTTAGTATCATTCCTAAATGTCAGAAGAAATGTACATTTATTAATGTCAAATGAGTTATTTAGTCAAGTATCAGTGTGCTTTGAATGTGGGCATTAGGCGTTTTGTTTTGCTTCAAATGTGCAGTTAGCTGTTGGAGGGTTTCGGTCAGAGAAATTTTTCACAGTGCAAGAGCTCCTGTTGTTTGCTTATTTGAACCCATAATGATGTTTGAGCTTTTGCACCATTGGCACAACTGATGAATGATTTAGTGTCTAACCAAGTAAACAGCTAATGTGTGCAGTTGAACGCATTTGATTAGACATATTGTCATGGAGTTCTGCTGTTAAATGAAAGAAGCACCATGATAAAGAAAACATTGCATTGCATCCAGTGTAGTGTTAAATGCATGAATTTGCTGCAGATATGTTTTTCTTTTTTTAATTCACTGTGTGCCGTTTGCTGGCTTACATAATAACACTGTCCTTTCACTCTTGAGTCTTCCTGTCTTTAGCAATTAACATCCATGACTGACTAATGAAGTCTTGCAAATGTATCTGCAAATGAGAGAAGTTGCTTCTCAAGCTGTCAGATCGGTCACTCTCACTCCTCTTCATTGGAGGTATATTGAAGAAGTCTCTGTGGCACAGAGCGCTTGTGTAGGGCTGCATGAATATGACACAAAATAAATTCATAATTGTCTTTTATTTCCCTTGATAATTGTAACAGCAATTATTAATTCCAAATAATAGACATCAGAGTGTGTATTCTCACAAACACTCCTGTTATAAACAAAGCTGTCGACACTGTACAATACATCTCTTGCCTGAAATAAACTTGAGATCAATTTAAAATCTCGGGGACAGTTTGTGTGTGTTCATATGGGGTTTTGTGAATGCCTGCATTCAACACAAACTCAATTTGCAGACAAATGTCTCTTATGAACCAATTCTTTTTAATGAGTCGATAAAAAGATTCACTTATGCACGCAGAGAATTCTTCAGATTCTGAACTGAACTGACTCTCACTTGAATAGCGAATCTGTTTTTTGGATATGTCTGATTCCAAATGAACTTTAAACTAATACTTGCCATTGAAGATACATATTCGTAACTTAGTTTTGTTGTAATAAATGCTATTCTAAAAAGTAATTATTGGTCATTGTTTAGCATAATGAGGTCACATTGAATCAATTGTAAGGGAAACTTTGTTTTGGTGTAAATCTGCACGGTGAGCGAAATCTTTATGTAACGTAGTCCAGGGATTTTCAGTCTTTTAGATGCCACAGACCCCCAAACATATGGTCATTCTCGTGTGAAGGACCCTCATCCTAAAAAAGGCAGCTATACATTTTCATGTATAAAGACCCAATTTATACTGTGAAAAATTTATATTATAAATACTATATGTATAAAATATTATTTGAAAAATATTTTGTCTCTGTTGTTACGTAAAAAAAAATTTCAACTCACTATAGTACTGTAAAGTTAGATGTATTATTTAAATTATATATATTTTTTTTTATCAATTTATTTATTTTAATCAATTTACATAAATCAAGCATTCTGCGTTAGTTTAGGCAGGCCACGTAGTCAAGCTCCGCTATTGGCAAAATGCCAGCCCCGCCCATATCAGCTGATCCGATTCCTATGCACCTCTCAAACAGGGCGCCTTATTTAAGCTCAGTTTAAGTTCAGTCTGCCTGCTTGGCTGCTTCCACTGCACGCTGCTTTTCAACCAACCTCCTCCCCAGCTCCTACTTAAACTTGTGTTTAACTTAATCAATGTCATTCTGTTGTCATTGATGCATGCTCTGTTCTCAATGGGGGGATTTGCGCTGCTCTTCCAGTTTAAAAAACAGGAGGTTGTCCCCAGAAGCTGCTGCTGTTCCCTGTCTTAGTTTTTCATGGAGCTCATGAAAAGGATGGGGAATTTAGAACAGAGCCATACCACCAAATGTAACTTTTGGATTTTTCCATGAGTCTGATGTGTTAGCGAATATTGTTTGGTAGCTTGTTGTAAGTCACCCACTACAACAGGGCTAATATTGTAGATCTACCACTGTGTTGGGTTTTCCTCAATACTATGTGGAAGAAGCAAGATAATGAAATAATTACAAACCCGATTCCAAAAAAGTTGGGACACTGTACAAATTGTGAATAAAAAAGGAATGCAATCATTTACAAATCTCATAAACTTATATTTTATTCACAATAGAATATAGATAACATATCAAATGTTGAAAGTGAGACATTTTGAAATGTCATGCCAAATATTGGCTCATTTTGGATTTCATGAGAGCTACACATTCCAAAAAAGTTGGGACAGGTAGCAATAAGAGGCCGGAAAAGTTAAATGTACATATAAGGAACAGCTGGAGGACCAATTTGCAACTTATTAGGTCAATTGGCAACATGATTGGGTATAAAAAGAGCCTCTCAGAGTGGCAGTGTCTCTCAGAAGTCAAGATGGGCAGAGGATCACCAATTCCCCCAGTGCTGCGGCGAAAAATAGTGGAGCAATATCAAAAAGGAGTTTCTCAGAGAAAAATTGCAAAGAGTTTGAAGTTATCATCATCTACAGTGCATAATATCATCCAAAGATTCAGAGAATCTGGAACAATCTCTGTGCGTAAGGGTCAAGGCCGGAAAACCATACTGGATGCTCGTGATCTTCGGGCCCTTAGACGGCACTGCATCGCATACAGGAATGCTACTGTAATGGAAATCACAACATGGGCTCAGGAATACTTCCAGAAAACATTGTCGGTGAACACAATCCACCGTGCCATTCGCCGTTGCCGGCTAAAACTCTATAGGTCAAAAAAGAAGCCATATCTAAACATGATCCAGAAGCGCAGGTGTTTTCTCTGGGCCAAGGCTCATTTAAAATGGACTGTGGCAAAGTGGAAAACTGTTCTGTGGTCAGACGAATCAAAATCTGAAGTTCTTTTTGGAAAACTGGGACGCCATGTCATCTGGACTAAAGAGGACAAGGACAACCCAAGTTGTTATCAGCGCTCAGTTCAGAAGCCTGCATCTCCTCTGGTATGGGGTTGCATGAGTGCGTGTGGCATGGGCAGCTTACACATCTGGAAAGGCACCATCAATGCTGAAAGGTATATCCAAGTTCTAGAACAACATATGCTCCCATCCAGACGTCGTCTCTTTCAGGGAAGACCTTGCATTTTCCAACATGACAATGCCAGACCACATACTGCATCAATTACAACATCATGGCTGCGTAGAAGAAGGATCCGGGTACTGAATTGGGCAGCCTGCAGTCCAGATCTTTCACCCATAGAAAACATTTGGCGCATCATAAAGAGGAAGATGCGACAAAGAAGACCTAAGACAGTTGAGCAACTAGAAGCCTGTATTAGACAAGAATGGGACAACATTCCTATTCCTAAACTTGAGCAACTTGTCTCCTCAGTCCCCAGACGTTTGCAGACTGTTATAAAAAGAAGAGGGGATGGCACACAGTGGTAAACATGGCCTTTTTTGAGATGTGTTGATGCCATGAAATTTAAAATCAACTTATTTTTCCCTTAAAATGAAACATTTTCTCAGTTTAAACATTTGATATGTCATCTATGTTGTATTCTGAATAAAATATTGAAATTTGAAACTTCCACATCATTGCATTCTGTTTTTATTCACAATTTGTACAGTGTCCCAACTTTTTTGGAATCGGATTTGTATAATTTTACTGCATGGTGAATGACTCATATTTAAACAATTATTGCTTTGTGTTGCTGGCCAGATAAAATGACAGAGAAAAGAAAAACGGACACAAGGTCATTTTTCAGTGCACCAAAACGCCATACATATCCTTACAAGTACAATTTTGGCTGTATTATTTGTGTCGCCTTCAAATATTGCCCTTGAGAAATTTTATGTTTATTGTCTCCCCCAACTGTTAGATGAAATTTACGCCCATGCCCCTGCCATAGTCATCACAATGTTTGACTTTTTCTCATACAGACAAAAATATTCTAATAAAATATTCTTAGATTTATATGGAACAAATACAATCTGGATCTGGACCATCAAATGTGAAATAAACCACTTCGATCCTCATCGAATGATTTTGTCAGCTAAAAAGTGTTAGCTCCTAAATGTTAAAATTTAAGATCCAATAGCTTCCTAGTCATATTTCTTTAAGCTGGAGCCCTGCTTATTTTACTGTAATTGTAATCTCCATTAATTTTTCTATTAAATGTGTAGGCCTACACTCATGCCACAATGTCAGTTTGAAAGTCTCATTTGGCTTAGTTTGCATATTTTCTCGGTGCTGCTCTCTGTGGATAATTCTTGACTTTCCTCTCGAACGATCACCCTTCCTCCTTCAGATAAGGAGAAAAGCACAGGCGGCAGATGAAACACAGACTTCACATATGAACATCAGTGTCTTCTTTTACCACGCCTGGTGTTTGCTTGTATTTCTGTTTGTATTTCTACGCCAGTATTTTTTTTTCTTCATGGGCATGAAATGACTCAAAATCTCTATCCCAATGGAAAGATACTCCATTGATAATCTCAATTAGATGCTTTAAAGTGGAGCATTAGTATTTATATCTGTTTCCCCTGATGTAGTAGATTTATCTGTGATAGATAACGCCAAGCCTGCTGTTTATGTCAATAGCTACGCCGTATTGTCCCAGACATGTATGGCGATACAATGCAGCGTGAACAACACCGCCTTGTCTGAGAGCATGATGTCTCCATGCCCGTACAACCTCCCCTGACTGGAGCTAATTTGTCCTGGAATAAGATAACACAGGAAGCCGTTTCTTCTGGACACCTCCTATCTGCTTTTATCTGTTCCCTGCAATGCCTGGCAGGTCTGCCCTCTGTTCCTTAAAATGAGATTTTCGTAGCATGAATGCAAGGTGAATAAACATGCCTTGATAGACATCAAAAGACTCAGGCGAGTGTGGCTGGAGGTTAACTCTCTCATCTGCTTTTCATCAATTTCTTCAAAGGGAGAGTCGTTTTCTTCCTGAATGAGCTGGTGGGTAGAACAGGGATTGTTCTCAACACCTGCTACTCCTCACGGCTTATGCCATGTTCCCACATTCCTCAGGTACACTCACAGTGCAACTTATTGTTACAAGTCCGTAGTCACTTTTGAAGACAGGAGCAGGATTATTAAAGGCTTAGATATACTTTATTTTCCAAGTTTGGCATATGTGCACTAATGGTGTAACGGTTCAAATTACTCACGGTTCAGTTTGTATAGGGTCACTGTTTCGGTATGGTACAGTAAGTACTATTGTTAGGAAAAAAAGGATTTTACATACCTGAAGTTATCAAGACAGTTGCGAAAGGTAGTCAGTGGAAGGACAGTGATGTGTCAGAGCTCGTAAGGATTACAGTGACAGCTCTACAAGCAAAACATAAGGGCTCATATCATAAATGTTTAAAAACTCTGCTCTCTTTTTTGCATCCTCATCTTTGTTTTTTTATATTGCCTGCACATAAATTTGCTGGCTTCGGCGGCAGATCACACTATAAATAAACACATAATCGCTTACTTTAATGTACTCCGTGTTTACTTCCGTATGACAGCATGTTGTGTGACGTCTTTTTATCGTTCTTTTGCACATATGGGTCAGTCCAGGACCATGATCTGTTCACACTGGAATTTGATATTGGCCACATTTAAAACAACAATGTGAATCGGAATTTAGCACTAAGGCTTGCAGTGTGAACGTAGCCTAACAGTACTTTTCAGGTGCAGAAATTGATTCAAAACAGACACAGGTGCATAAATTGAGAAGTAATCAAATGTAAAATAACACTGCATATAATCTTCACAGTATAAATTACTAATAAGACTAATCCTTATTAATGTTGCAAAAAGTATTCAGTCAAGAGCAGTGAGTGATTTCTTTGTCTTTTGTTGTTTTATTAACATTAAAAACACAGACAGCTGTAGGAATATTAGCCTGCTGTCACTGAGACTTAATGCATGGATCCGATACACTGATACTGTACACATGCGTCCTGGAGCAGAACGCAGACAATATAAACGCGGACTTTTGGCTTTACTGTGCCGGGTTTAATCCCACAATTCTCAAAGATTCCTGACGGATATTTTGTGAACAATTTGTCTGATGCCTTTTTAATGTGGTCATAATTAAACATTGTTTTTCTTCTCCGTTCCTTTGTTAGTTTCTTTTCAGGAGGAATCACTATTTCTGCTAGTCGTTCAACAATCAAATCGTAAGGTAATACATTTCATTATAAATATTATAAATAATAAACGGTGAAATTCCAATAGGGTCCTCACATCATCGGTGCTCGGGCCCTAAATATCAGCCAACATTGGCCGATAAACCCATATGGGAGTGATATAATAACTACATAAATGTACATTTATACAACTGTTATTTGATTGTCTGGAACGCTGGTTATGCAAATGTCCTACTTTGACCAATAGAAAGCCGCTTGGTTTGAAAGTGACTTCTTTGTGATCTGTGCTTTATACATCGTAACACTTCATGACAATGGATAATGGACTTCAATTTTGCACTTTTATTCATTCAGGTAGTTTTGTACATCCCTAGTAAGAATTGTGTGTTGAGGGTTTGTGAAGGATCTGGTGCTTTTTCTTGTGATAGACTAATCACCCGGCTATGAACCAGTGTTTGGGTTTCACTTTCAGGCTGGCACTGATATGGAACAAGTACAACTGTCCCAGTCCCAGTGGTGACTGCTCAGAGAATGGTGTGTTTTTGGGTATGAGTGCCATGGGCAGTATGAATTTGGCACCTTCCCTGGGCTCTCATGCATCAGGGACGTGCCAGATGAGGAGTGGCACAGTCTCAGTGATTCAAAATGAGCCAGCAGCAGTTCGCACAGAACATTGTGCCCATTACTGTGTAGATGCTGTCCCGCAGGAACAAGCCATTTAGACATGGCTATCTCCTCAAGCTGCTAAACAGATGTTGGTGTTGCTGAAGAGAGTACGGACTATTGCTCAGGATTACTAACTTGTGGTCAGAAATGCCTTTTAAAGGCTGTTAGTATGTTGAAAGGTCTCATTGGGTCCACATGAGCTATAGCTTTATATAGTGCACATATATTTTTTATTAGAAACATCTGCTGATCTTTTTTCAGTGAAAACTATAGCCTAGTGGTTAAAGAGTTGGACTGATAGCTAAAAGCTTGTAGATTCAAACCCAGCAAGTGGCGATCATTGAGTTGAGTATCCCAGTGGGATTGTCCCTGTAAATTAAGATGCTGATGTTGCGTCCAGTGAGCCACATAAATTTGAATAGCAAATGAAGACAACTTTAAATGCTGTTGTATTTACCTTCAGGACTACCCAAATGTACTTCTTTACTTGGTCTTTAAAGTCAGAGGTTTTCAAACTGACCTCTAAAGACCTCTAAATAAGATCCCCTTGTAAGGGACACATTTTCAAAAATATAAAGTCAGCATTATATTTTCATGTAGTCATTGTACTAAATCAAATTATTGAAATATTGTCTGGACCCCTGGAAGTCCTTGGACCTCACTTTGAAAACTGTTTTATAATTTTTTTAACTGAGTAAACACAGCTGAATAAATAAAACCATCTTAAACCAGCCTACAGTTTTTGCTTCTCTTTTTTGCTTTAAAACAACTCACTTTGCTTTCTAAAAGTGTTTAGAGTCATCCAAATATTTAATTTTGAGTAAAAGTGAAACAGCCCAGACATGAGTCCAGTGTCCAGCATTTGTCTCTACACCTCATTTAACCTCTAGGCTGAAACAGGAAACTCCCAGCAAGGCAAACATTTCTGCAATATTCTGTATGTGTATTGCTCACTCTGGTTTTACCCCTCCAGAGGCTATTGATCTTTCTCTCATTATCGCCAGGATGGCAAAAATAGAAGCACAACTGTAGCTGAGAATCACTGTTCACTGCTTAAGATAAATTTAAAGGGCTTATTTTTACTCATTAAGCTCAGCACAGCCGGCGATCAATTACGAAATTGTTACATACAACTGTCAGTTGAACATTATACAAAGTAAAGTTACTGTTTCACCAATAAGTTACTTTATTTTTATATCTCCATCTGGCCTGCGATCACACGTTCTTACACGCTTACACCTCTGATCCATACTTGCGGGATTTCTTTGCATGCTTTGTCAGCACCATTCTTCACACCGAGAAACTGAGGATGGCATTTCTGTCTGGATATTGTCCAACCTCAGACCTTCACGCAAAGATTCAATCTCACCTCCGAGGCCCTTGAAGGAGTTGTGAGAAAGTTGTCAGGAACTGAGCAGCGAATCAGAAATTCCTGTCCTGGTCTTCTCGTCTTGCACAGGTAGTTAAGCAGACAAGGGAGCGCTAATTCCTGCTTGACGAGGCTGTCGGTGTACGTGCGCTGACTGACAGGTGCTGGACAACTTTGAAAGAGATCAGAAAACATTTATAGGAAGCTTGATGTGCCTCACAGGAGCTAGGTTAATTACACATCTCGAAAAATGGGCTATTTTCTGTAGCGATTATGATTGCTTCAAACACTGCAGCTTTAAAGGCATGTCATTATCTGTGATTCACAGAGGATTAGGGCTAGACTCGGCCTTCCCGTGACGCACACGCTCCTGTGTATTACTTTACGACTCCCCAGAGTTGTAATTCTGTTGTTTCTGCTGTAAGCCATTGTAACGCTTCATGTTTGCAAAATACTTATGGTTTTATTTGCAAATTCTTGTCATTGCAATTCATCACTGTGGTAGCTCTGTAATGATCTGAATTTTAAAATGAAAGGTAAATAAACAAGGCTCGATAGATGTCAAATGGCAAATTTAAATCCCAGAGTAAAGCCGTTCTGTGGATTATATCTTTCCATTGTTGGATGAAGGAGTTTGTTTTATTCTCAGCTGGAACAAACAACTTTTGTGCTTGTTGTGCAAGTTCTTTTCTCTCCGTGCCCTGCTGACTGTGCTGAAAGTCGCTGGCCTGCACTCTCTGCCCTACAGGAAGTACTTCTTCCAGCCAATTAGAAGTGATCAAGGGCCACAAATGATAGTGAGTAACTAATCATGATTCAGTGTGTTTTGTGTTTTGATTTAATGCTTTTTTCACTATTGTTGCTTCTTAGATTCATACATGTTGCTAGTGAAACAAAGGCAGATATGTTAAAATCAACATCTACTATGTCAGACATCAGATCATCTTAAGAATTTGATCATGATTGACTGAGAATCTCTGAAATCCAAGCAAAAATGTACTCTAATTTTGTTATATACTAATGAAAATACTAATGAAAATTACTAAAAATAATAATAAAAAGATTTGAAAAAACTCAAGGTAAATGTATATAAATGATCTAATATTCAATCATTATGTAAAAGAAGCATTAAATAATGATATATTTTACACTAATGTTCAAATGTTCAGGACTGTTAGATTTTTTTAAATGTTTAAAAGAAAAAAAAGTATTTTTTGCTCACCAAGGCTACATTTGTTTGATCAAAAATAAAGTAAAAACAATAATATTGAGAATTAGGCCCCGTCCACACTGAGACGCATTTAGCTGTATACGTAAAAATTTTGTATCGTATCAGTGTTTCATCCAGAGGGATCCGATAAATCTGAAACCGACACCCTTGCGTTTTCGTGTGTACAGCCAATCCGTATATTCTGTGAAACGGTGATGTCATCACACCACGTCCCGCACGGTAAAGACTAGAAGGGATACAGCTACGGCCACTGGGCATGCGCACATCAATATTGCTTCATTTAATTACTGTATTTGCATTATTGTAAGGGTAGGTTTAGGGTTGAGGTAGGTGTAGGCGTTAATAAAACACAATCTGGTAAGTAGCAAATTTATTTATTGTTATTTTATCGTGAGATTTTGCCTCACTTCCGACTGTTGCTGTACCCCTTCTAGCCACAACTCTTCTTCTCCGTTTTTAGTGTATTTCTGTGGCAGAATTACAGTGCCACATACTAGTCTGGCATGTATACTACATCGTTTTGAGTCGGTTTCAGTGGTTTCGTGTGTACGCTGATATTTCTTGAGACGAGGGAAAAAAAGATCGGATAGGGAAAGCTCTGGCTTCGTGTGGATGTGGCCTTAGTTTTACTATTTAAAATATCCGTTTTCTATTTGAGTATACTTTAAAATGTAATTTATTCCTGTATATTCAGCATTGTTATTCCAGTATTTAGTGTCACATGATCCTTTAGAAATAATTTCTAATATGCTGATTTTGTGCTCAAGTAAGATTTCTTATTACCAATGCTGGAAACTATGGAAGTTTGTTTCTGCCACGGAACGAAAAATAAAAAAAGTAATTGCGACTTTTTATCTCAAAATTCTGACTTTTTTCTTGCAACTGCGAGTTAACATCTCGTAATTCAGATTTTTCCCCCTCATAATTGTGAGATGTAAACTCGAGTTTTAAAGTCAGAATTGCAACATATAAACTCGAGTTATGAAGTCAGAATTGTGAGATATAAACTCGTAATTGCGAATAAAATGTCAGAATTGTGAGCTGATTTTTGTTCTCAGAATTACTCTATAACTCACAATTGCAAATTTATTTCTAACAATTCTGACTTTTTTCTCGCAATTGTGACATTATTTCTTTCTGCGAGATGTAAACTCACAATTGTGAAAAAAAAGATAAAAATCAATTGCCTTTTGTATTTTTTTTAATTCCGTTGACACAGTCATTTGTATGGAAAATATATTTATGTGAAAACCCTGATACATTTTTTTCAGGATTCTCTAATAGAAAGTTCAAAAGAACAGCATTTATTAAATCTTTTGTAACATTATAAATGTCTTTACTGTCACTTTGGATCTTTTTAATGCGTCCTTGCTGAATAAAAGTATACATTTCTCAAGAAAATGTTACTAAACCCCAAACTTTTGAATGGTAGTGTATGTTGCATATGATATAAACTAACACATACTGTACCTACGTTATCAACTGCTGTGCTCCTGTTGGTTATTTATTAAACTACGTCAGAGGAACAGTCACAGGAACAGGCACGAAAGACTGCAGAATTATCCTAAAATTTGCCTGTGGCGGCAAAATAGCAACTCCAGTGTGTGTAAAATTTGTTTAAGACTGAGATCAGTTGACACAATCATCTTGTAATTTCGTTCTTGGTTTTCCACTTATTGCAGTTTCACAATTCTGGCTAAGAACATGATGTTATCAACCATCTCACTTACTGTCGCTACTCAATTGAGTCGGAGAAGCTGATAGCGTCAGCAAATGCTGTGCAGTACTCTTACATTTCACTGGCAGCTAAATTATGGTCACTCTTTTGCAAGCCCACTATCTTTTTAAACATTGAACAGTGTTGAAATGTCTCTGAAATTATTATTAGATTGAAATGAAAGGGGAAGGCCTGTCTTGTGTCTGTTTAGTGGTTATTGGAGAGGCTGCTCATAATTTAGAGCATTTGCGAAATTGAAAGGGACGTCTTTGAACTGCCTGTGCTGTCTGAAGAAAATGAGTATAACAAACTCAAAGTAGGAAGGAAAAAGCAAAAAAAAAAAAAAAACCCACAACTGATGAATCCAACATGTGCCACCACAGTGTTTCATCCTCTACCTGCAGATCGCATCAATATACACATTCTTGCGATTCTAGTTTATTTGCCTAACCATGTGGTCTTGAGTGAGATCTTTTTCACAGCCCACATTGGTGTGTAAAATATTAAAAAACAGTCAATAGCAGTTTAGATTTTCTTCGTCGAACCCCTATATCTCTTGTAAAGTTTTGAGTGGTGGGTGAGCAAACTCTTATGTACTAGTCTTCTGAGATGGATTCATGGAGTCCTTTCTTCACGGAATCTCTTTGAAACAGGCACTATTGTCTGATTACCAGCACCAGAATCTCATATGCACAAAGATTTCTTCTAAGACTTTCCCCAGAAACATCTCGCACATCTCTCAAAGCAGATGAGATTTAGTTGAGGGTCTTTGCTGTGAACGTGTACGGTAACATGAAAATGGAGACATGTGCTTGCTGTGTTCACTTTAAAACACAAACTACTTTTATAGACACTTTAAAAGCAGTTTGAAGCTGGACATTGAACAAATATCAGAAACATGCAGAGAGTTGAACTGTTTGATCTTTTTATGAGCTAACTCAGATTTAGCACTTTAAACCGAAGCCAGAGAAAAGCACTGCAAATCTCAACACCATATTGCCAATTGGTTTTAACACTATATACACAACTTTATGTTTTTATAGTATATGAATACATAAGAAGTATATTAGAAAAATGTATTTACACTACCATTCAAATGTTTGGGGCTGGTAAGAGAATGTTTGATCTAAAATACAATATAGTAAAAACAGTAATATTGTGAAATATTATAATAATTTAAATTAATTATTTGACTATATTTTAAAATGTAATTTATTTGTGGGATGTCAAAGCTGAATTTTCAGCATCATTACTCCAGTCTTCACATCCTTCAGAAATCATGCTAATATGGTGATTTGCTGCTCAAGAAACATTTCTTATTATTATCAATGTTGAAAACAGTTGTGCTGCTATTATTTTTGTGGAAACCATGAAACATTGTTACTGTATATAATTTGTGGTCATCAGGGAGCCGCTATCAGTATGCTGGGAATTGAAATCGCCTTTGAATGCGTGCTCGCTTTTCTCTTTCACTTTTGAATTTGTGATCGCGTGTACTCTTTGTATAGGGAACAGTGGTACATTTTACAAGTTAAGATATTTGTTAATGACACTCAGGATCTGTTGGGCACCAAATCCTCTGCCATCATCTTGTCAGTCATCTCGCCTCACTCTTGTCACTTGATAAGTGAAATCTGACTCCTGCGGCGACTCTGCAGATCGTGCTGTATGGAGCAGAGCAGACACTTTAAGTTTATAATTGCAGCGTAGCGTCGGTTGTCCAACTGAACTTGGATGCGTTTCCCAAAAGCATTGTTGGAAATGGCTCTACAATCTACTTAGGCTTTCGATGCTTTTGGGAAACGCAGCCCTATATGGTTTTTATTTCTATAAAGAAGCAAAACGACAGTGGGGGTGTTGACGCGGCGGCAAGTAATGTAATCGTGTACGGCTGAACACAGTGTAACACTGACTACCGCATCAAGCCTAGTACAGAAGTTCATTCAATATACCCCAAATTATTGTGCACCTGGGTGTCATTTAGCTGATATAGCACTGAAAATATGCCTTTTTATGTTCGTAGTGCTGCATTCAAAAGTCTCTATTTCTATTCCTCAGAGTCTTGTTTTTTTTTGTATTAAATTTAGTGACGCTTATTCTGACTAATTCCCCATTTAGGCAGTCTTGTAAAGTTCCTACTTACAAATTAGGAAATCATTATTATGGTATGATGTGTGTTCATGTGATTTTAGTCTAAATAAAATGCTTGCTGTGCTCTCATTTTCATCTTCTTGATAAAATCAGGGAGCATTTAGCACTAATGCAACAAAACTAAGAGATGAGTATTTGGAATTGGTGTGTAATCAATTATGTTACAAATATATTTTATCATTCTAATGCTGTCATAGGGAATGATGGGACGTCACACAACCCTGTCTTTTTACAAACCATTTTCTGCCCAACTTGATCGTCAACAATACACAAAATGTGCACAAAAATGTTGATTGCTTTAATAAAAGATAGCAATGTATAAACACCAAAATCAGATACATTTCAGGCTGCAAACCTGTAGAATGATGAATCTACAGTTGCGCACCACGTCAAACAGACAGGAGAACGAATGTTGCTCTGTGAGTTGACGACATGCCTTAATAGGCAAACAACAGATGGAGAAGCTTCTCGTTCGATAAAACTTTGAGACATAGGGCTCCCTGAAGATCCCCCCAATCCATCTGCAGTACACGACTGGGCGTGTAGTTATGACATAGTCTCTTAATCGAACTAGCATTACGCCTCTGACCCTGTCCCTGGGGCCACCTGATAAGAAGACGCCCCCCCCCACCTGCTGCGCGTCAATCACACACAGACTCTCAGCACACTCAAGGAAAGCAATCTTTCACTGATGTCCCCTCAGATTACCTTTCCAATATCCCACACATCTCCAATAATATCAAATCAACTGCACAGCCAAATTTATCACTGTACTATAAATACTGTAATTTTGTAACAGTTTTATAATAGTGTAGACTGACACTGCAGTGCCTTCTGGAAAATCCAGCTTAAGATGCCAAGAACATGCTAGCTGGTTTCTGGCTGGCCTAAGCTAACATTTACACCATCTTGGACGAGCAATGAGCTAGGTTTTAGGTGGTCAAGCTGGGTTTTTGGAACAAAATGACTTGTCAACCAGATAATGCTAACGCTAATGGCTAATATCCAACATGGACAAACTAGAAAACAGGGGATTTGAGTTACAGGACTCAAAAGTACCTCAAAATCTTTTCCTTGAAGGATTAGCATTAGCATATAGCATTAGCTCCATAGACATGAAAAGAAATGTGAAGTAAATTTTAGTAATCTGTTTACAGTATTATGGCATTACTGCTCATGCTTTAAAAACGAGATGCTCCTCTGGGTATGCAAGGGAATGTGAACGGTTCAGCATGTCTAGCCAAAAATGTTTACCTTGGTTGAAAAGTTAGAAGAAAAGGGGGTGCGCAAAGAGAGGAAGTATCAATAAGCAATGTTTTGTGTGAATCACATATGAAACAAGGTAAACCTTACTCCCCCGGCCTCATGAGGAGTTGGACCAATAACACTTAGTGGACATCATGCCTTTAATGTGTTGAGCAAACTACTCAAATTTAGCTAGCTATGCTATTGACTACTCTACCAAAATATTAGTTAAGCTGCCCTTCAAAGAAGGTAGCTATTTGCACTACAAACAACATTGCAAAAGTAGTTTGCTAAAATTGCTAAAAATAGTCATCTGCAATTTGAACTAATATATGTTTGTAGCTAATAACACTACCGTCTCGCTAGAAATGTAGGTAAACTACAACTTACTTTTTATAATTTTTTATTGCATCGCTACTGCCCAACATTAAATTATGTTTTATTAACAAAGTTCGGGAGGAACACGTTCAAATGATCTACCCAATCATCATGTCATTCCAACCAGCTGTCAGCAATCAGTAATCAACATGTCTACCCAATCAACACAAGTGGAGGATTATATAAATACCCAGTCAACTCACCAATGCTCCTCGAAAGTTTTTCAGCATTTCGCCCCGCCCTACCTTCCCAACATGTCCGAAATCGAGCTCTTCCCGTCCGATGAACAATCTTTTGTCTTTGGGGTATCTTTGCCATAATCCTCTGCTGTTATCTTGCGAGCGTCAGGCCAAACAAACGGGTCCCAGCACGCAGAGGCCACCGCGGGATCCGAAACATCCGAAACACCGACGTTTCCGAGGTGAATATACGCAGGTTATAAAGCGTTTTAGGCTTCACATTATGTCAGCGCATGTTATCACTTGCGAAAACCAGAGAAAATAAGAATATTTACAAAATGTTTAATAATCGATCTCTCAGCCCCGCACGGTCTCCACTGAGCTCGGGATTCCAATCGCCCAGGAAAAAACCATGGGTCAAGCCACGTCCATTGAATTCTGGGCATTAACTTGGATACAGTTAATATCCAGGCCTCACTGCACAAGGAAAAATCGATAGGATATTTCTGGTCGCGTCCACATTCCTAGACAATCTAAACTGTTCTAAACGAGAACTGCTATCTTTGCTCGGCCATTTAAACTTCAGATGTGCATAATCCTGCAAGGCCGCCCTTTCATCTCACATCTCCTCTCCCTCGCGTCTTTGATTCACGTGCTAAAAGACGAGTGTCGGCCCGCCAGGCCCCACTCTCCTCCTCCCTCCGCTCAGCTGCACACCGCAGCTTTTCCCAGCGCAGCACCCCATTCAATGCATACAATGCCCACTCCTCTCAACGAATGCCTTCCCTTTAGCGTGAGGTTGCCTCCACTAATGGAGCAAGCTTAGCCGTCCCAGCCATTTCGTCCTGCCATCTTTAACCCTTCCCATTGCCCGTGGTCTGCAGCTCCTAGCGTGAGGCTGCCTCTGCTAGCGATGCAAGCCCAGATAACACATTTCCTTCTCCTCCCGCTGCCTCTAACCAGTTTTCTGGCAAAATTACCTCCACTGCCGCAGCAGTGATGTTCCCTCACGCTCCCGCAGGAGCTCAGTTTCTCTGGAAAAATTTTCTCCACTGCCGCAGCAGTGATGTCACCTCGGCTCCCACAGGAGCTCGGCTTTCTGGCAAAATTCCCTCCATTGCCGCAGCAATGATGTTCCCTCATGCTCCTGCAGGAGCTCAGTTATCTGGCTAATTTTCTACACTGCCACAGTAGTGATGTTTTCCTCTGCTCCCGCAGGAGCTCAGTTCTTCTGGCCAATTCTTCCACTGCCGCAGCAGTGATGTATTCCTTAGCTCCCGCAGGAGCTCAGCTCTCCTGACTAATTTCTCCACTGCCGCAGCAGTGATGTTTTCCTCTGCTCCCGCAGGAGCTCAACTGTCTAAACTCACCTTCACTGCTGCAGCAGTGATGTTTTCCTCTGCTTCCGCAGGAGCTCAACTCTGTCTAAAGTCACCTTTACTGCCGCAGCAGTGATGTTTTCATCCAACAAGATGAGAACTCTCCCAGTCCTTCAAACTAACCCTCCAAACAGCACAATCAGCCTACACACTGCAATTTTTGGGGGTCATCGGTAATGTTTCCGGCTGCTGTCCTGCATTGGTTTGCAATTTTTGGGGAGTACTTTGGGTTCGGGCCAAATACTGAGCTCGGAGCCCTCTCCTCGGACAGCACGCCAAATACGCCATATATGTCGCCGATGTGCCACCGATATGAACGCGCGCCCATGCGTCTCACAGCACGCAAATATTCACACAAAATTATGTCAAAATGCCGGTCTTGTCGAGTATCATCGTAAACATAGTCGATTATGTCTTAACTGAACCACCAGCGTTTTTTCACAAATTTCATGGCCCACAGAATATCTTGTATGAATATCTGAACATGCAATATATCAAAAGAAAGAACAGACCCTCTGTTTTATTCTAGCTTCATGCATTCTTTTTTTGTCAACACTTGAATGTGTGTAAGTTTTATGAAAAAAAGCAACATTTTGAGAAAAGCTGAGAAAATCGCGACTAACTTGCATACAGATGGGATTCAGAACGATGATCAAAACATAGATGGAGTAGATCGAGTCCATCAACACCCCAAAGCTTCACAGTCCTATAGCTCGTCATGGGTCGACATTTCATTCAATAACTTTAGGCAGTTTTCATTTATATGCTGTTTAATGTTGATGATCCCGTTATTTTACATATGAATCTGCTTATAAGAGATCGATCGTTCTTCTTTTCCTGTGTTTTGATCAGATTCTGTACTCATGCAGGAGATGTGTAATAGCGCCCCCTACTGTATAACAGTGAAAACACGGAAAAATCTTGTCAATGGCAGGGAAGCGTTTTCTCATAAAAGACGAGATAACAAAAGACAAAAAAAAAAAAAAAACACTCACGGCTCTTGACTGAATAACTTTAATAAGGGTTAATCTATATTTATACAGTGAAGATTATGAAGTGATATTTGACATTTGATTACTATTTCTGTTCCTGAAAATCTAGTTTAGATCTACATGAAAAACCTGAAAAGAACTGTTTTCATTTCATTTATATGTTTGTTATGTTGTATTTATGTACAATGTATGTACATTATGTATATACACTCACCTAAAGGATTATTAGGAACACCTGTTCAATTTCTCATTAATGCAATTATCTAATCAACCAATCACATGGCAGTTGCTTCAATGCATTTAGGGGTGTGGTCCTGGTCAAGACAATCTCCTGAACTCCAAACTGAATGTCAGAATGGGAAAGAAAGGTGATTTAAGCAATTTTGAGCGTGGCATGGTTGTTGGTGCCAGACGGGCCGGTCTGAGTATTTCACAATCTGCTCAGTTACTGGGATTTTCACGCACAACCATTTCTAGAGTTTACAAAGAATGGTGTGAAAAGGGAAAAACATCCAGTATGCGGCAGTCCTGTGGGCGAAAATGCCTTGTTGATGCTAGAGGTCAGAGGAGAATGGGCCAACTGATTCAAGCTGATAGGAGAGCAACTTTGACTGAAATAACCACTCGTTACAACCGAGGTATGCAGCAAAGCATTTGTGAAGCCACAACACGCACAACCTTGAGGCGGATGGGCTACAACAGCAAAAGACCCCACCGGGTACCACTCATCTCCACTACAAATAGGAAAAAGAGGCTACAATTTGCACGAGCTCACCAAAATTGGACAGTTGAAGACTGGAAAAATGTTGCCTGGTCTGATGAGTCTCGATTTCTGTTGAGACATTCAGATGGTAGAGTCAGAATTTGGCGTAAACAGAATGAGAACATGGATCCATCATGCCTTGTTACCACTGTGCAGGCTGGTGGTGGTGGTGTAATGGTGTGGGGGATGTTTTCTTGGCACACTTTAGGCCCCTTAGTGCCAATTGGGCATCGTTTAAATGCCACGGCCTACCTGAGCATTGTTTCTGACCATGTCCATCCCTTTATGACCACCATGTACCCATCCTCTGATGGCTACTTCCAGCAGGATAATGCACCATGTCACAAAGCTCGAATCATTTCAAATTGGTTTCTTGAACATGACAATGAGTTCACTGTACTAAAATGGCCCCCACAGTCACCAGATCTCAACCCAATAGAGCATCTTTGGGATGTGGTGGAACGGGAGCTTCGTGCCCTGGATGTGCATCCCACAAATCTCCATCAACTGCAAGATGCTATCCTATCAATATGGGCCAACATTTCTAAAGAATGCTTTCAGCACCTTGTTGAATCAATGCCACGTAGAATTAAGGCAGTTCTGAAGGCGAAAGGGGGTCAAACACAGTATTAGTATGGTGTTCCTAATAATCCTTTAGGTGAGTGTACTCTATTATAGATACAGTACCAGTCAAAAGTTTGGACACACCAATGGGAAAGTGTGTCCAGACTTTTGACTGGTACTGTACTATAATATACGCATAAAGAATATCGGCCGATATATCGATATCAGACTTTTTTTACGCCCTAATATCGGTATCGGTATCGGCCCCCAAAAACCCATATCGGTGGGGCTCTACTATTTACTATCTGATTATTTGTAAGTGTGAACTCGTGAAATGATGATTTATTAACAAAGTTCGGGAGGAACACGTTCAAATGATCTATCCAATCATCATGTCATTCCAACCAGCTGTCAGCAATCAGTAATCAACATGTCTACCCAATCAACAGAAGTGGAGGATTATATAAATACCCAGTCAACTCACCAATGTTCCTTGACAGTTTTTCAGCATCCCTCCACCACCCCGTCTTCCTCACACTCACCTGGTTACTTTCCTAACCAGAGATACGGGGGGAGTACTCTGGTTTCGGGCCAAATACCGAGCTCGGAGCCCTCTCCTCGGACAGCATGCCAAATACGCATACTATTACACATGCTATTTACTATCTGATTATTTGTAAGTGTGAACTCGTGAAATATAACTGTGAGACTTTTTTTTAGCCGGTTTTATTATCTGGCATGCAATGAAGAGTGACAGCTTAGAAAAGTCCTCAGCAAGCCGCACAAGTTGAGGTATCAATCATGTCTGTAGCACAAGTGGAGCAGGACGAGTTACACATCAAAGTCTAATACTTCGGTTTAAGGGTTTATTCAAATCTCTAAATGTAAGTATGAGCAATAGAAATATGCTTGCTAAGGCTAGCATCACTAAATATATACAAACCCGATTCCAAAAAAGTTGGGACACTGTACAAATTGTGAATAAAAACAGAATGCAATGATGTGGAAGTTTCAAATTTCAATATTTTATTCAGAATACAACATAGATGACATATCAAATGTTTAAACTGAGAAAATGTATAATTTTAAGGGAAAAATAAGTTGATTTTAAATTTCATGGCATCAACACATCTCAAAAAAGTTGGGACAAGGCCATGTTTACCACTGTGTGGCATCCCCTCTTCTTTTTATAACAGTCTGCAAACGTCTGGGGACTGAGGAGACAAGTTGCTCAAGTTTAGGAATAGGAATGTTGTCCCATTCTTGTCTAATACAGGCTTCTAGTTGCTCAACTGTCTTAGGTCTTCTTTGTCGCATCTTCCTCTTTATGATGCGCCAAATGTTTTCTATGGGTGAAAGATCTGGACTGCAGGCTGGCCATTTCAGTACCCGGATCCTTCTTCTACGCAGCCATGATGTTGTAATTGATGCAGTATGTGGTCTGGCATTGTCATGTTGGAAAATGCAAGGTCTTCCCTGAAAGAGACGACGTCTGGATGGGAGCATATGTTGTTCTAGAACTTGGATATACCTATCAGCATTGATGGTGCCTTTCCAGATGTGTAAGCTGCCCATGCCACACGCACTCATGCAACCCCATACCATCAGAAATGCAGGCTTCTGAACTGAGCGCTGATAACAACTTGGGTTGTCCTTGTCCTCTTTAGTCCGGATGACATGGCATCCCGGTTTTCCAAAAAGAACTTCAAATTTTGATTCGTCTGACCACAGAACAGTTTTCCACTTTGCCACAGTCCATTTTAAATGAGCCTTGGCCCAGAGAAAATGCCTGCGCTTCTGGATCATGTTTAGATATGGCTTCTTTTTTGACCTATAGAGTTTTAGCCGGCAACGGCGAATGGCACGGTGGATTGTGTTCACCGACAATGTTTTCTGGAAGTATTCCTGAGCCCATGTTGTGATTTCCATTACAGTAGCATTCCTGTATGCGATGCAGTGCCGTCTAAGGGCAGAAGATCACGGGCATCCAGTATGGTTTTCCGGCCTTGACCCTTACGCACAGAGATTGCTCAAGATTCTCTGAATCTTTGGATGATATTATGCACTGTAGATGATGATAACTTCAAACTCTTTGCAATTTTTCTCTGAGAAACTCCTTTCTGATATTGCTCCACTATTTTTCGCCACAGCATTGGGGGAATTGGTGATCCTCTGCCCATCTTGACTTCTGAGAGACACTGCCACTCTGAGAGGCTCTTTTTATACCCAATCATGTTGCCAATTGACCTAATAAGTTGCAAATTGTTCCTCCAGCTGTTCCTTATATGTATATTTAACTTTTCTGGCCTCTTATTGCTACCTGTCCCAACTTTTTTGGAATGTGTAGCTCTCATGAAATCCAAAATGAGCCAATATTTGGCATGACATTTCAAAATGTCTCACTTTCAACATTTGATATGTTATCTATATTCTATTGTGAATAAAATATAAGTTTATGAGATTTGTAAATCATTGCATTCCTTTTTTATTCACAATTTGTACAGTGTCCCAACTTTTTTGGAATCGGGTTTGTATATATATAGCATAAAAAGATATATGTTATTGACCATCTCTATAAAGTTCTCCCAGCTTTATTGTAGACTTGACGGCGGTGTGTAAAAGGGGCTCCAGGATGAGCCGTGGAGGCCTGTCAGGACAGCAGGCCCACAGATCTAATGTTCTCACTTTTATAGGGCTTGGTGTTCAATGGAATGAAAAGGCTTTTCATTCCTGCGGTTCGACTAGGGAGGAACATTCAGGCAGACAGCTGTGCACATAGAAGGGAACTCTCTCGCCCCTCCTGTTAGAGGAGAGACCCAGCATGTGTGTGGCTTTGGACTGCTGCATGTGTGTGTTAAGACTAAGAGGGGGTGGGTGGAGGGACTAAAGGTCTGGCCTAAGTAGGGAGTTCACACTCCAGTGCATTAGAGTCCATTAGAGTCAGAGTTATTTTTTTGTCATAGTGTGGCCGTTCATTTTATGCGGAGGTCACGCAGATGTCCACGTGGGCGTCTCTTCATCTCACTGTTATTTGTTTTAACTATATGTTTGCTTTTGTTTTCAGAGCATTATGAAAATGCTTTCAGCTAGGTAAATTATGGAATACATAAGAAATCTCCATAACGAATAATTCTGACATATGCGTGTTTCATATGTGACTCTGGCTTTGTGCTTTGAAAGTCTTCATATATCCTATAATGACATCCATGACCTCTAATCTATATTTTTCTTTTCTTTTTTTCCTTCATGCCTCCCTGCTGTCTGTTGATGCATCCTGTATTTAGGTAAGACCACCACAGTTATGAATTCCCTGCAATCTGTTCTTAATCACACGTCTTATCCAGCAGAGATAATGACTGCTTCAGTAAAAGCTGTTTTGTGTGTCTGTGTGTAGCCAGCATGTGATAATCTTGAGCTCTTTTTGACGGGCTTTTGGATTGTTATATAGTTGGACAAGTTTCATGAAACTAGAACTGTCTGGGCCCAAATTAACTGAAAGTAGTAATTAAATGTTTATATATAAATTATATATATAAATGTTTATATTTGCTAAATGATAATGTCTATTGGTTTACAGCATTTGTGCTGTATTAATACTAATAATTTGCATAAAATATATTTTATATGTTTACATACAAATAATTTCCAATGCAATTTTAAAACCCCAAATCCCAATTCTCCCAAATCCTTGTTACAGTTATGCTATAGTATATGTGTGTGTTTATAGTATTTGTACTGAAAATTTAAATAGTTATTTATAAAATATTTAAATACTTTGTTTTTATAAAAAATATTACAAATATTTTCCATTGCATTTTTAGAATCCCAATTGTTATGATTATGCTAAATAAATAAATAGAAATAAAAACATACTTAATTTAAATCGTGTGTATATATTATTTTACTGAAGTAACAGTTTATTTATAAATTATTTAAAACTTTAAATTAAATATTTTCATATTTTTAATAATATTCAAAATATTTTCAAAATATTCAAAACAATAATCAAAATGTAAATTTACTGTGGAAATGTGCTCAGTTGTCATAAAAATAATGTCACAATACAAACTATCTTAATGGGCTTCGTTTCCTACAATTACTCTTTATGAAATGGTTGGGGTTTTTTTTGTTGGTTTTTTTTTTAAGGGTGAAATGTGACCTGGACATGCTTTCATGAGATTCGCTTGCGTGGTATAGATATTGTGTACAGTGAAAAAAACATTCTCCCATATTTTTAAAGCATCAATACTTCAGTAAATTCTTCGCCAAAACTTTTCCTTTGTTGCCTTATCAACAGCTAAGTGCAGTCCTCATACTGCTTCACTTGTGTTTTATTTTTTTCCAGAACACAGTGTGTGTGTTCTTCTGTTGGCACGTAGATATGCATGCACGTTCTCTGCACAATACTTGCGGTTTCATTTCTGGAGGCAAGGAGAATTAAAGAAAAAGCTGCCGTATGAAATTTACTCGCTGTGGTTGATCAGCAAGGGCAGGGATGATTTACAAATCCATAGCCGGCCTTGTTCATGCAGATTCCTAACAGGTTTTTCACTTACCTTGGGCAGACCTGCCCGACTTGCTTAATTCCACCTGGGAGCACTGGCCGAGCTCCGGTGTGTCTGGTTACCTCACCCATCCTACCTCCCCCTTCCAGCCTTAGCGTGGCTATGGAAATGAGTCAGTAGGAGGCCCCGGTCCCCGGGGCTTTGGACAACTGACAGCATGACAGAGAGGAGCTGACGGTACCCATCCATTTTGGCTCTTAGCAGCACTGCAAGGCGCACCACACAATTACCAATTCTATCAAATAGATTTACCTGGCTTGTTTTTCTTTCTCTGGTAGGCGAAAGTAAAGCAGCCTCGGAAAAAAAAGGCTCTGAAGCATCTGGTCTGTTGAAATATGTGTTATATTTCTGCCATATCACAACAGCTTTCTAGTGTCATGAGAGAGTAACAAGATGTGACACTGTGCTAGAACTGATGTCAGGAAATTGGCTCGAGTGATGTCTACCTGAGCCGTAATACCATTGAGCTACTCAAAGTCATACCACGGCACAACATAAAAACTTTTGCATTTATTCATGAGGAGCTCGAGGTGGAGGACAATTGTCTGTGTTTATGGCGAATGGGCTACGCTCTTTCATATGATGTGTACGCCTCTGCGATCCATATATTTAGTTCTTGACTACCGATTCACTTTTCTTTATCCTTCAAAGTTATCGTCGACATTCAAATGTTAATACTAATGGCCTCGAAACCCTTCGATTTGTTATGATGTGGTGCGAGAAGCGAGACTCTTTCGTCGGAAATATATGGTTGCGCAAAGCGTGCTGTATTTCTCCATCTGTCTTTTTCTACCTCGTTCCAGAGAAGTCTCCTTTCACTCTGTGAGGGATTTTCTCAGGTGCCATGCATATTCATGAGCTGCCCATTTTCTGGGCCTATAGGGATAGTGCTCAGTTTCTTGCCAGCATCACACTGAATTCTGTTTGGGTTTTCTTAATCCATGACCTTCCAGCGCTGCCACATGCTGCCAGACGGAGGCAGAAAGATAACTTCGGGGATGACTGGAGTTACGTGGACTGTTACTGCATAGGAGCACTGATCATTCACTCCATTGCAAAGCGACTCGGTGAAGATGTAGTAAAAACCCTTTCATTTTAGCAATCTTTTGTGACACCTCAGTTCTTATATTTTTTATTTATTAGTTTATTTAATGGGAAAAGTGGACATTAATAAACATGACTCTAAATGCACTAGAGTTCGCCAAAGGCTATTTTTCATTTGTAGTCCCTGGATTACAGAGTAAATAAATAACATTAGGGATACACAGATACTAAAAATCTGCATCGGCCAGAAAAGCATTAATTATTTTCATGTTATGGCCAGCAACTGATGGCGGATATCGAAATTCTCATCCTGCTACTCTTGTCTAAATAAATTAAACATATAGAACGCTAAAAACTGAAACCAACCATTTTAAATGCTACAAGTGAATTCAGGCATTATAATGTATAGTTTAAGCCGCCATGAAATCAAAATTGACAATTCATATTTATGTATTATTGCAGTATTTATTATAAATGATTTATACGTGCACATCATTATTTTTAAAATTCATGTGCTCTCGTAATCTTTAATCAAAATAACTTCCCCTTGCAGCAAGATCTCTTCTCTAATGACGTTTTTACTGGGGCGAGGGCGGGACAACCTGTCACATCACAGCAATAGCTAACCACAACCATTCAACTATCCATTCAATTCCCCACGGACAAAAACAATTCCTGCTCTACATTTTTTTTATTGTTCAAGAAGCCGGTTTCACTCGGATATATGTCACAATAGGGAAGAAAAGGCTGTTGCAACTTCTGTTTCATACCAACTTTAATGCACATTATAATGTACAGTATGAAAAATGGATAATCATATTGAGATATGATTAAAATTGCTAAATTATTAGTGTTTTTAAAGATTAACTTAGTCAGCATTAGAAGACAAGTAAGGTAATCTAAATGTAAAATTGGGGAAATGTAAACTTTAGTCAATGAATATTAATTTCCATGTACAATGTTATGATGCCTAAATTCACTTGTACCATCGACCATTTATCAATTATTGGACATAACATGAAAATAATTACCAGCTTATTGGTAATGGCCAGAATTTTAATAATAGTGCATCCTTGAATGTGTGGTCATGTGTGGAGATTTTGGCAAAAAAAAATTTGGGCAAAACAGCTCCATTGTCAATAGTGTTGATATGAAGTAGGGATGCTCTGATCAATCGGCCGCAGATCGGTATTGGACGATAATCACATTCTATGGCTCGATTGGTAGTCACTACACTTGGCCATCTCATGAACCGATCGCAATTTGATGACGTAAAACATAACATGCATTTGTTTCCCAACATCATTTGAAAGTTCAACCAATGGAAAATGGATCTCGGGTGTGATGTGTAGGGACGATATGTAGAGACCAATCGGACACTGGAGCGCGCTTGGATTGGATCGATCGCTGTAATTATAAATATTTTTATGCTTTGTGGTGTTTACACATGTATTTCTTATGTTCAGTAAAACACTTGTTTGGAGAGGTTTTTGGACTTTTGATAAAAAAGGCTACCATGGTTCCATATGCCATAACTTTTGATTGCTTTGAGATATCAACACAAAATTTGGCCCAGATGCAGGTGACATGATTGTGAACAAGCCTAAACTTGATTTTATGACCTGTCACATATACTTTCTAATAGTCATCATGTCAAGTATCAATAATAACAAAATAAATAAATACATTTATTTGCAATTATTTAGCATTGTTGTAACATAAAAACCTCCAAACATGATCAAAATCAGTTTTCTTCAAAATTTGAAATGTTTTTTTATCAAATAAGACCATGTACTTGATGGTACCCTGTTTTTTTTGTAGTTATAAGCCATTTTAAGTATGTCACTTAGATGTGAAATCATTAAAAATGCCTTACGGGTGTAAGGGTTTAGCAGTGACAGTCAACAGAGAGCTGACATATCACTTTAATATAAAGCTTGAATGATCTGGATCGGTATCGGCCGATCATGATGACAAGAAATCGGTAGTCGTATTGGATGCAAATATCCTGATCGGAACATCCACAGAGCGCTCAGAAGTCACTTTCAACTCAAGAAACTTTCTGTTGGTCAACACAGCAAAGTTGTGTGACCCCCCCCCTCATATGAAATTCAAGATCACATGGATTCCTACTGAAATTACTGGATTTCGCCTGCAAAAATTCACTGAACAAAAGTAAATGTGACCGCATCTCATTGTATTGAGTGCATTGTAGGTGAATGCGTCTGCCAAATGCATGAAAATGATTTGAATTAGACCATCACATTGTTCCTCTCATGTTGCGTTTATTGAAATCAGTTGTGAATCAAGTGCCCATGTACATCTCAGATGGTTTTGCTGAGAGGTGGGGACTGAAGTGAATTAATGTGTGTTCGTTTCATTGCTGAGCCACTCATAAATATGAATGTTTCCCTAGATTCACAGACTCATATCTAGTTCAACAGTTTTCTTTGTTCCCAGTCCCCTGAGTACACTAAGAAAGAGTATTGAGACTGTAGGTGAGAGCAATGGTCAACTCTTTCATTAAAGAGTATGGCTATGGCTTACAAAGAAGCAAGATGACAAAATGATCCATTCCTTCCTCTGCAGCCAAGTCCATTCCGCTCTTCCTTTAGTCTTGGCTTTGGGTTATATGTATCCCCTGAGTCCATGCCATTTGTAAAGCCCACCGAGCTGGCATGAAGGTAATTCAGTACACTGAATCATAGAATCGATGATGTGTCACACGCAAACTTCCTGTTATGAACTCTTTCTCGCACTTTTCATCATCTAAGCAGCAACAGAAATGACTTTTGCTGTAGCATGGGCCAAACATCAATCCCATGGTTCATCCTGCAGTCTCTTTACTACAGCAGACACGCATATTAAGAAAGTATCCACGTCTGATCGGAGGACAGAGAGCAGGTGTCAGTATACTGTTTGCTGGCAAAACATGGATAGTTTCTTTGAATATCCCTCATTTTATCAAAGTAATTCAAATAAGTTGAGCTTTAAGAACACTTCAACCGTGTTGCATAACAGCAGCGTTTCACACGGCGTTTGCTCTGAGAGTACTTGGGGGAAAATCATGCTTGATATTCTCCTACTGTGCTAACTCAGTTTCAGCACAACACAAATGAACAAAGGATCCTAAGATATTACTGACTGTTAACGTTAACGTCATGGCTGTTTAATCTGTTACTGTCTGTTGTGGTTTTGATTGACATTTACCGAGTAATTAGCTTGTCAGCATAACAGATGATTACATGGTGAGTGCAGACAATTACTGCATTCAAAGCTTTTAGAAATAAAGCTCTCTTATCAGTCAATATCAAAGGAATGGCTGCTAGTTTACATACTGCTAGCATCCCTGCATGAAGAGCAAAGAACATTTTATTAAGTTGAATTGCAGAACATGTAACAAGACCAATGACTTTATTTCATGAAATGGTATAGTTTTATTGTACTGTGAGTAGTTCATAAACTCCCCAGAGGAATAATAGGCTTTTGTCTTTGCTTGTTGAGTTTGATATGTATTTACAATGAACAAACAACATGTTATTCACAAATAGATTATTAATGTTATTCATTAAATAGAAGCAGTTTAGAACTGCAAACATGAACATTTTCTCATCATTTACTCACCCTCAAGTTGTTCCAAACCTGTATGAATTTCTCTCTTCTGCTGAACAAAAAAGAAGACATTTTAACCAAACAGTTGACGGTAGCCATTGACTTCCACAGTATTTTTTTTCCATACTATGGAAGTCAATGGGGTCCATCAACTGTTATCCATATCCACATTCTTCAAAATGCATTCCTTTTTGTTCAGCAGAAGAGAGAAATACATACAGGTTTGGAACAACTTGAGAGTACATGATGACAGAATTTTCTTTTTCACTATTTCACTATTTTGTATAATGTATAGAAGCAATTTCAGTTTTAAGCTTTAAGCCTGTGAAAAGAACCACAGAACCAAAGAAAGCTATTTGGCTTGTTTCTAGTTCTTGACAGGAAATAAATCTTATTTGTGTGAAATAAGAGACCATGTACGTATTTTAAATGTAAAATTACTCTATTGTTCAAAAGTTTGGGGTCAGTAAGATTAAAATTGATACTTTCATTCAGCAAAGTTGCATTAATGACAGTAAAGACTTTTATAATGTTACAAAAGTTTTTTTTACTTTCTATTCATCAAACAATCTTAAAAGAACAAATACTTCCACACTTAATTAAATGCCACAATAAGAATACATGTTTCTTGTGGTGTTCATTTAGATGCATATTTTGCTTTATTACTTTTAAAATTACTTTTTGCAGACCCCCCCCCCCCCCACCCCCTTCCTCATTTAGAATAATACAGATTTATCAGTATTTCAACAAAACAAGAGTAGGAAGACAAACAAGTGCATATACACCAGTGAAAACGTTTTACGTGAAAACCTCTATGCACACACACAGTATGCGATTTTTAGTTAGTCAGTCTGTATGTGTTGAAAGGCAGTTTTTGAATAAGGGAATGCTGCAAGGTATGTTTGCTTAATTTTAATGTTAACAAAAAAGCTGTGAAAGGTCAGCTTGTGATGGCTGCATAATTTGGATGGCACAATTTCCTTGATTAAAACGCATTTCCTTTTAAAATTGCCTCTTTTTTTTTTTTTTAGTTGGTTGGCCAGATAATTTGGCAGTTGCCTAATGAACAAGTAATTTTTTAAAAGTCAAAAGAGTGGCCCCTAGATTCAAAAGTTCCATTAGAACATCTTCTTTCCCCATTGTTTCTGTGAGAGCCCTTTGAGCTCAAATTGACAAAAAAGAAGAAGAAAAGGTATTAAATATTCATGGGCTAACACTCATTAGATGTATCTGAGGTGTCAGTCAGAAGCAGGTCTATTTCTGGGATAAGAGCACTGTCTGCTGTTTGTTTCACTGGGCTGTCTCGCACAGCCTTCCTGCACTACAACTGGCACATTGCTGCACGTTTGATGTCGAGGAAACAGTCACACAACTTGTCATATTCAGGAGCACTGAAGGCTTGAAGAAGTGCGCTAAGACCTCACATCCAGTGGCTGCAGCTGACATGGAGAAAAGGAAGACTTGCTGTGGCATCCGGATCTTCCACTTCCTTCCTTCTCTCAGTTAGGTCGCATGGAGAGTTGGCAGTTTCCAATGGAGGACTTGGAGGAATAACACCTCTAAAGCTGTTTTTGGCACTTGTTTTTGTACGCAGTACTTCTAAAAAAACAAAGATGCTTCCTTGTACTCAGAATGGATTACGAGAAAAAAAATTTCATCCCGAGCACTACGATGCTCATTAGAGGTCCCTACAGTGCTGAACCGACTGATCCTGTTGTTTCTCGCTCACCTCGACACTCTCATGAAACCTCGCTTAACGTGGAGGAATAGTGGCCGCAAATATTCAAATGTGCAGTCTGTTCCCCTGGCACATATATCTGAAGCCCTGCCACACTCCAATAGATGAACATATGCCTCTCAGCTGAGTCAAAGCTAATTGAATTAAAAGATGTCTGCGCAAACTGTGTGAACAACAGACTTGAATCAAGAAAAAACGAGCAAATCAGTGCTTGTTATTTTACAATAAGATGAGATATGCTTTTGGGCTTTGCTCACACAGACACTAAGAATCTCGGTCCACTTGTTTGGTGCGCACCAGGGTTCGGACGGCAGCGTTCGCGCTTATTCAAATGAACCGCACTAACAGAGCAATCGCACTAGGGTTCATTTTAATTGAACCAAACATGCCAAGTGTGAACATAAAGAGCCCCTAAAACGGCCTGCAGCTTGTCTATTAAAATATATTATATGTGGCCCGCACAATGTGTTATGTTTCACAATGTCAACACAAGGTGACAGTACTAGATTTTAGTCCAGGGAAACATTAACACGGCAAAAGCGGAACGAAACAGCACTACCTGTGCGACTCACAAATTCACAAATGTGTCTCGATCACACGACCACTAACAGCCAGTGAGAAGTGTTTGAGTTTGGCGTAAAGGTCTCTGGTACAAGCTGCAAATCTCTCTGTGATTTAATGTAGAGCTGACTTAATCAACAACACTAACGTGCAAATCAGGAGAAACATTGAGCTGATCCAGTTAGAATACTTTTCAACCAACAATTCACCAACATTTATCATGGATTTACTGTTGTAACTAACTGTAACCGTGGTATTTTGTCAGAAATGTAGGTTAATACTGTATCTCATTTTATTAAATTTTTAATGTAGACATGTATTAAATGAGTAATAAAGGCCAAATTACAGACTATTTTTGTCATAAACTTGCAGTTTTGTGCATTTGTATTTATATTAAATTTGCTTATAGACTAAATACCATAAAGCTATTCTAGATATAGAAACAATATTTATTACTTTTTACCATGTAGTGAGGTGTGTGGTTTTACCTGTGGTGATCTAAATAACTCTAACTCAGTAATAATATTTAAATTTCACCCTTTAAAAACAAAGTTGTTAAAAGTTTTACAGATATTATTTATTAAATTTACATCTGTGTCCTATCTCAAGCTACTCTACTGTCAGCTCAAGCTTTCGTCAAATCTGTCATGTTTCCAAGAAACAAAACATGTAATATATATATATATTACGTTTTGTTTCTAAAGTCTACGTCTCATCGAAGCAGATATTATTATTATTATTATTATTATTATTATTAGTAGTAGTAGTAGTAGTAGTAGTAGTAGAAGTAGAAGTATTGTGAACTGGAATGCTACTGCAGGAAAAAACTGTATACTAGATATTAAAAAACTAGATATTATTATTATTATTATTATTGTTATTATTATTAAAGTACATTAACAATTATTTCCAGTTCACAAGAGAAGCAAACCACCACCTGAGTTGTCCTGAAATGCCTAGAGTAATAATCACAGTTTGGCTTCATTTTTTTCCCTCTCTTTCTTGATAATTTTTTTCTTTTTTTGTCTCTGAAGCTCTGACACACTCTTCATCTGCTGGCTGTTGATCAATACATGGCCGTGAGACCCAAAGGCAGGATGTGTGTTCAGATATGATTATATCATTTGTCCCCAAACAGGAACGTTTGTGATGCATCACACCCGACTCCCTTGCTCTTTGACCCTCTAAGGGCAGCGATTGGTCGGTTCCCAGAGCCGGTTCCTTCCTGTGGGCTCTTCTGTTTTCTATCACAGTGGCAGAATAGAAGGTGTTTGAGGCCAGTGAACAGCATGAAAAAAATCTGTCAGGAAATAGCTAAAGTCAACAGTATTCCCTGTCCACTTCCGGGATGGTCTTATCATTGCTTTGCCTGTCCTTTGGCCAGCATGAAAGACCCTCCTGGGTATTCGAGGGAGTTTTCTGTGATGTTTCCATTGCTCTCACTTTTACATGAGCTGCCGGTAGGGGCCCTTCGGCACAGGAGTGGAAAGCAGGGATGTGATGTAGTAATTAATGAGGCTGGAGAGAGGGGTCGTGTCGGCTGCCTCCGTCTAGCTCAGGTGTCGTGGGGGCACCCTACGGCAAAAACAGTGGTAATACAGTATTCAATTAAGAGCTTCAGTGTGCTCTGACAGGATCCCAGCAGGGGGCTGACATAGCACTAACTAGACACTTACATGCCTTGGAATTAGGTGCAAAATAATAGGGAGCAAGGATAAGCCGCTGATGAATGAATTGACTGGTGGAATATGTAACTGACCTGAGGCTGATTCTAATTTCACCTGTGCAGTCACCAGAAAATCAAATATACTTAATGCCTAGGGTTCGGATTCATTCATTTATTTTTGGATTCGTTTAACACTTCCCATTCCTCTCTCTCAAAGTGTGCCCTTTTGTTGTCTCGTTTAGTCAAACTTTTGACTGTCTACCTAAAGTCTGGTCCACTGTGCTGCTTATTCTCTCATTGAACCACTCATTTCAACAGCAAGAGACTATTCCGGCTAGGAAATAGAAATAGAAACCCCCGCCCAGTTTCAGTTAAATTGAAGTTTGTCTAAATTAAAAGAAACAAGTTCACAAAGCTCAAAACAATAAAACAATTCAGTTTACTTAAAATGTTTCTGTTCTGTGAACTCAAAAGAAAAAAACTTCTAAGTACTCATAAAAGTTAATTTAATTGAACTAATTTGTTTAATTTATGTTTGCCCTACTCAAACCAATTATTTTGAGCATTAGGGATTTTTAAGCATTTACAGTGCGTTACATGATATTGTTTACAAACAGTTTTATTGACACCTTACCGTGTTTGAAACGCTGTTTGAGCGATTACACATGATACGGATTTTGGTAAGTTGTACTTTATCCTTTAACATTCATTGTTTATTTCCTGCTGTAACTAGTAGTAGAGCGAAAGAGATGATCCGGTCACGTGCAGTTTGAACAGCGATCTGTCATGCCACATTAAAGAGTGCCAACATTTATTGTTTATTGCATTTATTGTTTGAATTTCATAATGAAAAAGACAGAATTTGTAAGCTGAGACATTGTTTTATATCAGAAGTAACAAAGCACGAAGCTTATTGTGATTTATTGGCTGGGAGGCATACAAAGCTTTGTTCATTTATCAACTGAAAACAGCATAGACTAAAAGATTAATTCTTGGGATTTAAGAATCGAAATCGACTCATCAAATTAAAATCAAGAAATCAATATTTTAAAGGGGTCATGAATTGAGAAATCAACTTTCCCTTGAGCTTTTGATATATAAAAGTTCATCGTGATATAAGAATATCCTGTAAGTTTCAGAGCTGAAACTTACTTGTTAGTCAAAGAAAAGCTTTTATTGACAGCTGGCTCAGCAAACGAGAGATCTCAGAATGTGCCAGGCTGTGACGTCAGAGTGTGGTGAAACACCGCCTCAACAGAAGAAGTACGCCTGATTCTGTAGCCCCGCTCACCGACTCGTGCCTCGTGCCAAGCAATAAACATGCCGCATAAGCTTCATTCAGATTCCAATATTATGAATGCATAGATGAACTTTATTTTTAATGAATATCCAGCTCACGTGGGTAAGACATTGCGCGTTTGTTCCTTCATTTCACCATGGATTCGTTTGTAAACAAGAGACTGGATTTGCAGACAGAATGAGATTACATGAATAAATGAAGCAACACACTTGTATGAGTAAAAAATGTTTTTTTTATATGTGATGGTATTGCATTGTTACAGATCGTTTGATATCTATTGATTATGTGTACGTGTCTAACTGAACATAACTTAGCACGCTGTCACAGTGCTGGAGAATCCTTTATTTGAGGTGTTGTGCTACGATTCGTGATCACTGCTCAGACTCGGACATGTAGCCTATGGGCCAGGGCTCGCAAAGCCCAACGTCCCGGGGCTATGTGTTTTCCAGACGGGCTACCAAGTGTGTTGTTCACTCTCTCTTGACTTGATATTTGAAGGAAAAATGCAATCGCAGAAGTTTTGATCATGCTTTGATTTGTCTGACTCTGCAGTGAGGCTTGTGTCTCTGTGTGTGTCTCTGTGTGTGTGTGTGTGTGTGTGTGTGTGTGTGTGTGTGTGTGTGTGTGTGTGTGTGTGTGTTAGTTGATGCATGGTTTGCGGTTATATCCACCGGGCGGGCGGGCCAAGTACTAAAAAAATAACATTCCAATTAATTACGTGTGGATGAGAGATAAATCATTGTGTTTGTTTGATAAAGTCATTTTGCGAGCTGGGCGAATCTTTCTGGTTGCCGTTTCCCCACATGCTTTCAAAACAATCCCTCACGTGTACTCGCGGGGGAGCCGAAGCTCATTAAATATGCAAAGCTTATCCAATCATAGCAGTGGGCGTTTACTTCCAAGTCTTCAATGCGGCACGCCCATAAAAACCGAGCGTTCCAGGAGAGAGGCTCAAAACCAGGATAGAAAATAGCCTATTACTTATTCATTATGATGTTTTTGAATGTAAAAACCAAGCGAACGTCATAAGTTGACCTCAGACAACAGTATAAACAAATAAAAAGACACCTTTAATTAAATATTTTAATTATTTATTTCAAGGTTATTTATTGAATTTATTTACAATAATTACATATTATTTCACACACGCATACACTACTGTTAAAAAGTTTAAAGTTTGTACGATATTTTTTTGAAAGAAATATCTTCTGCTCATCAAGGCTGCAGTTGTTTGATCAAAAATACAGTAAAAACAGTAATATTGTGAAATATTACAATTTGTTTTGTATTTTAATTTTTAAAATTTTAAATGTACTGTAATTTATTTCTTTACTCCAGTCTTCATGTCAGATGATCCTTCAGAAATCACACTAATATGATGATTTGCTGCTCAAGAAACATTTTATTATTAATGTTGAAAACAGTTGTGCTGCTTAATATTTCTGTGGAAACCTTGATACATTTTTTCAGTTTTTTTTTTAATAGAGTTCAAAAGAACAGCATTTATTTGAAATAGAAATTTTATGTAGCATTATAAATGTCACTTTTGATCAAATTAATTCATCGTTGCTGAATAAAAGTTTTAATTTCTTAAAAAAAAAAATCTAACCCCAAACTTTTGAAGAGTAATGTAACTTAGATTAAAACAAATACATTTTAATAATATAATAAAAGCAAAATATTGATTTAGAACAATATTCTGCTTTTATTAAATGTATTATAAATTATTATATTATTAAAATATATCAATAGCCTGTATCTCTTTAGATTCTGTTACATGCAAACAAAATTATAAGTAGTTTATGAACAAACATGCTTATTCTGCTGAGCATTTCATAATGGCACAGGTTTAAAGACATTAATGCTTGCTTGTGAACTCCCATTATCATCACCTCCCTTCCTCTCACACTCCGGTGCATTGCAGGTATCATTTTCCCAGGGCTGTTGATGAGGACCGAGGCCTTCTGCAGTTTATTCATCTGCTCATTTCACAGTGCCATTCCAAATCCCCATGCGGCAAAACATTGTACTCACATTCCTCTACACCACGGGTCGCAAAGAGAGAGCTGTTCCAGGTAGACAGGCGTATGTAGAGGCTAAGCAGCAGCTGTGTGTCTGTCAGGCCGCTGTCCCTTAATATCATCCACAGGGAGGTGACAGCTTAGATCATCCATCACACAGGTTGCTTCCTGAGTCCGCCTGACATAGAGAAGCACTCATTTTCGGCAGGAGATTAAAACATCTCTCTGATCTTATTCAACCGGACACCTTCACTAAGATGAGTCAAGAGTTACGACCCTTTCAAAGTTTTTTTTGAAGCGTCTTGGCAACGTCCTGTCAGAGGCAGGATGACTGGGCTGCTTTTAAGGGAATAAGAAAGAAGCATATCATTGTATTAAATTCTTCTTGGTCTTATTTTAAGGAATATACTTAGGCTGCCTATTTAACATATTAAAAATGTAATTATTTTTTATATCAAAATAGTTTTAAATAATTTGCTTCCAAAAAACTTTTATTTAGCATTTCCATAGGGAATTAATTGATCTAGAATAGGCCTATATTCATTTAAAAAGTTTGTTGGCATCTCAAGTCAGGTGAATCAGTGCCATGGAAACAGCATGCCAATTTTTTTGAAGGGAAATTAATTAACTTTTTGGAAAGCTCAAAATGAAAAAAAATAAATACAAAATTATATATATATATATACACTCACCTAAAGGATTATTAGGAACACCATACTAATACTGTGTTTGACCCCCTTTCGCCTTCAGAACTGCCTTAATTCTACGTGGCATTGATTCAACAAGGTGCTGAAAGCATTCTTTAGAAATGTTGGCCCATATTGATAGGATAGCATCTTGCAGTTGATGGAGATTTGTGGGATGCACATCCAGGGCACGAAGCTCCCGTTCCACCACATCCCAAAGATGCTCTATTAGGTTGAGATCTGGTGACTGTGGGGGCCATTTTTAGTACAGTGAACTCATTGTCATGTTCAAGAAACCAATTTGAAATGATTCGAGCTTTGTGACATGGTGCATTATCCTGCTGGAAGTAGCCATCAGAGGATGGGTACATGGTGGTCATAAAGGGATGGACATGGTCAGAAACAATGCTCAGGTAGGCCGTGGCATTTAAACGATGCCCAATTGGCACTAAGGGGCCTAAAGTGTGCCAAGAAAACATCCCCCACACCATTACACCACCACCACCAGCCTGCACAGTGGTAACAAGGCATGATGGATCCATGTTCTCATTCTGTTTACGCCAAATTCTGACTCTACCATCTGAATGTCTCAACAGAAATCGAGACTCATCAGACCAGGCAACATTTTTCCAGTCTTCAACTGTCCAATTTTGGTGAGCTCGTGCAAATTGTAGCCTCTTTTTCCTATTTGTAGTGGAGATGAGTGGTACCCGGTGGGGTCTTCTGCTGTTGTAGCCCATCCGCCTCAAGGTTGTGCGTGTTGTGGCTTCACAAATGCTTTGCTGCATACCTCGGTTGTAACGAGTGGTTATTTCAGTCAAAGTTGCTCTTCTATCAGCTTGAATCAGTCGGCCCATTCTCCTCTGACCTCTAGCATCAACAAGGCATTTTCGCCCACAGGACTGCCGCATACTGGATGTTTTTCCCTTTTCACACCATTTTTTGTAAACTCTAGAAATGGTTGTGCGTGAAAATCCCAGTAACTGAGCAGATTGTGAAATACTCAGACCGGCCTGTCTGGCACCAACAACCATGCCACGCTCAAAATTGCTTAAATCACCTTTCTTTCCCATTCTGACATTCAGTTTGGAGTTCAGGAGATTGTCTTGACCAGGACCACACCCCTAAATGCATTGAAGCAACTGCCATGTGATTGGTTGATTAGATAATTGCATTAATGAGAAATTGAACAGGTGTTCCTAATAATCCTTTAGGTGAGTGTATATATATATATATATATATTTTAGTCCTGTCAATGTTAATGCGTTAACGTACGCGATTAATTATTTTTCAGTTTAATGCATAAACTGTATTTAACGCAGCATCCATTTTTTCGGTCATCCTTTGGCTAGCGTTACATTATATGATCACGCTCTTATTCACGCAAATGCTTTTAAACCATTCAAGCGCGACAAGACAAAGAGAATGCGCTGTCTGTGAATGTCCTGTCTATGTGACACACATACACGCACGCACAGACAACGCACCAGAATCCATTTCTGTTTCGAGCTTGAACAAACAATAACAAACACAGTTATGACAAAATGTCTGTTTTGTCGAGTATCCTGATAAGAGCAGTCTTAAATGAGTTAAATAAAGTCTGATGAACGTAGTTGTGAGAAAGAGAGTTGTAAGAAAATGGGGCGCGTGTGAGATCCGCGTCATGTGCAGCAGTGGCAGATCTTAAAGTGACAACAGCCACTAATGCTGTCTGTCATTAATGTTAATCAAAGAACAAATGTAACAGAGAAAATTGTTGCTTTAAGGATTTAATTTATAATTTGTGCAGTGCAGACTGTTTGATAACTTTATTCAATTTCTGTATATTTCCTACCTGCTAGACAGGTAAATATGACATTTATTAGGGGTTTATGTGAGGATTGTTTTAAGTTCACTTAAATTAAAAGTTGTTATTTTTTCTGAAGCCTAATAAATGTAAAAAAAAAAGAAATAAAAAAAAAAGATAGCTTTCAATTACACTGTAATGTTGAATGGCTATAATTAATGTTTAAATTGGTATTAAATCAGTAGCAGTATTAGTATCAGTGATACTGGCCTTCATTCATAAAAAGATGCCATTAAACAAGTACTTAAAATATAATATCTTTATGTTTATTTTCTAAAATAATTTGGAGATTAACTGTGAAATGATTACATTATAAAATATATTAAAAACTTTCACGATTAATCACAGAAAAAATGTGTCATTAATCTAGTTAATTTTTTAATCGATGGACAGCAATAATATATATACGTGAATATATGAGACAGTATTTCGTCTGTATCAGTAGAAGCCATGCTGAACCTAAAGAAATGGCCTTTCGGCAGAAGTCATTCTCATCATTATTTCCTCCATTGTATTACAATAGTCTTAAAAGATTATAAAGAATTTGAGTGACAGCGGCAGATGATTTCTGTCAAATTTTCTATAGCTGCCGCACAATATGAGATTGCAACAAAGGTAGAGGTGTTATTACATGTACTTTAATAGGTGTATGTGCGCGGTGCATGTTCGGTTGGGCTGGAAGGTGTTTAAATATCTCGCTGGCATGGAAACAGCTCTTAGATAATTATAGAGTACTTTTGTCATTTCTCACCTCTGTCACAGAACGAAATACGTGACTGGGGTCCGTAGCGTGAATCAATCAAGTAATCAGTTTTTAACTGACGAGAGTATGACTAATCCAGTTCTTTTCTCTTCCCGTCTAAAGGAAGATTATGGCGGAGGATGTCTATGATCAAGGCAAATTACTTTTCCAACATATTCATAACAGCTTATTTGGACTGTCGACGAAGATAAAAGTCGTGCTATTATTTTGCCAGGTCTGACATCACGGGCAGAAGGAATTGCAGGTCATATTTATTACCTGGCAGTTTGCCGGTCCCCATCATTCTTTTAGCTGAGTGGAATAATAAGGCACAATATTCTACGTCAACAGAAAAAGATTCTGTCCATACTTGGATTCATACAGGCTGTTTATCATCGAATCAATCTAATATAAAGATATTATATGACTTATATCTAGATTTGAATGTGCTGTGGGCTTTAAAATAAAGGCTGAACCCAGTCTGCACCCAAGACCATTTGACCCGACCCAACCATGCTGGTATTGTTAATTTTGAAGACTGAACCCAAAATCACAATATGCTGTAGTTCAGGATTGCATGCAACAGTTAGTATAACATAGGGGAAGAAATCACATGGCAATTCATAATTTTATTTTACATTTTGGCAAATTCATAGTATTTTGACGTTTTTGTACAATCTGCTTACGCCCCATTGACGGTTAGGTTTAAGGTTGAGGTTACGGTTGGACCTTCATGCTTAGTGTTTTTTCTGAAAATCGTATTAAAAATAAGTTCTCCCTTACTAATTTTTTTTTCTCTCCCTACATCTCTGATAAAGTACATAAAAGCAGATAAGTACATAAAAGCCGATAAGTACATAAAGCATCTTCAGCTTTATGTACTTATCGGCAGTTGTAGCTCTTCTAGCGCATTCAATGAAATGTAGAACTAAATAACTCAAAGGTAATTTCATTCTTCACAATTGACAGTCTGATCATTACAAAAGGTTTGTATTTGCACAATGCAGCTAAACATTATAATTGTGGTTGTACAGTGATGATATCAGATGGTACAGTAATACCTAGGGGTGTGACGAGATCTGGTGCCATGAGATCTTGCGATATTAAAATGTGACAAGATTTCTCGTCGAGTGAAAAACTGTCTCGCGATATCGTCATGAAGGAGGTTGAAATTAGCATAGAATATGCCGCAATGTTTACATTACATCCTCCACTGTCGTTTTGCTTTTTTATAGACATAGAAACCATTTAATTCAGTTGGATAATGGTTGCTTTAATTGTATTGTAACTATTGTAAACGTCAGGAATCACAGTTTACTGATCACGTGACGAGAGTAAGGCGAGATGACTGACAAGACCATGGTGGAGGATTCGTTGCGCAACAGAGCCTAAGCGTCTGATAAATGTCTTATCTTGTAGAATGCGCACTCAGATTACGTGAGATCCCAGATTACGAATTTGAAAGCGAAAGTAAAACGCAAGCTCCCTGATGTGTGAAAATTTGGCTACATGCAATAGTCTGTCTCCCAATATCAAACCTATCTAAGGCTGGGCTGTGTAGTTGTAACCACCTCTTAGCTCTGACTTCTATTTTGGTCTCTGTTTGCACTTTGAGTACTTTGATTATGGTTGCACTTATTGTTTGCACTTTTATTTTTGTACTGTTTTTATTTCTATGTTCAATTTGTGGAAAGGAGTTCAATTAGGAGGTCACACACAGCTCATAGTTCATGTACAGTAAGGTCTGAAGGTAAATCTAACAGTATTCAGGTACAGAAATTCAATAATCAAATGTAAAATAACAGTCTTCATTATATAAATGAAATATAACTAATATAATTAATGAATTAATTAATACAATTTATCTTTGTTAAAGCTACAAAAGTTATTTTCTCTTTTGTTGTTTGATCACCACTGGCAACACAAACAGCTGCGGGTACATTAGGCTGCTGTCCCTTTAGTTTAAGACGAATGCACAGATCTAATATAAATGACAAGCATCCGTTTTCTTGTCTTTCTCAGTTGTTTCTTTCTCAACACATAACCGACTGTGTTTACGAGGATACTCGACGAGACGGGCATTTTGACTTCATTTTGCGTGCATGTGTCCGTTTAAGCTCAAAAGAAGAAGCGCGGCTCTGTGTGTGTGTGTGCACAGAAAACGGCGAGCGAGTTACCGTCCTCTTGCGCTTGATGCCTGACTCCACTTAACATGCAAATGATAAACTTTTTACTCTATGATGGTTAAACTTTGCAATTAATCCGCGAATCAAATGCGTTCTGAACCGGGGTGCAGCTGGCCCGTACGGATCACAGATCAACTACGATCCCTATACTTGACATCGCACATCCTGCGATGTGACTATCGCGGATGCGCACATGGCGATATCGATGCTGAAACGATATATCGTGCAGCCCTACTATCTAACTATTGCTATAAGAACATGCCCAAAAAAGCCATGGTAATATCTTATGGTGCTTTTTTTGTTTCTTTTTTTGTAAATGACTACAGCTAATTGAATATTAAGATTAAAATAAGTCTACCAGCCCTGAGTTCAAATGCTTTACCATAGCATTGTTTCTTTTCAGCTGTTGAAATAGTTGTGGCGTAACCAAGGTGTTTTCAATCATGTCCTGTCGTCATGTAACATGCAGTGACTTGCTCTGCTGATCTACTCAATGTGTCTCTGGTACCCTTGTATTCTTTCATCAGATAAAACAAGTGGATTTGGTTTGTTTGTCTCATATTTACTCAAGGGATCAGGCTCTGCAGCAAAGGGATAGCCGCGTTTCATATTTGTCATGGCCGGCTGAGAGCCGGAGCATATTGCAGGTGTAACTCAGACCCCTCCTTAGACAGATTGTTTCCCCCCATGACTGTGAGTTATTGCAAGGGACCACATTTCTGTCAACAAGCTCAGCTCAGGGACCAACCAATCATAATCTAATCTTCTGAATGGGCTCAGTGTTGTGGGTGATTGAAATTGTTTATTGTACGTGGCACAACATTTCAAGTCCTGATTAAAAGAAAATATACACAGGGCCTCATATTGACCTGTGCACTTTTTAAGGCATTCGGGAGCCGAAGGGCAAAACAGAGATATTTCTCAAAAGTCAACCCTCAGGCGAGGATTATTGAAATGAAAGGTTTGTGTAGGCAAGAGATCAGATGGTATTTTAATATTCACATAAAGCAGACTGTGCCCTTAAACAGGTGCTTCTGTGTAGGTTTGTGTGTGCACCTTTGTGAGGGTGTGTGTGTGTGTTTAAAATCAAACATGCGCAGCTGTTTGTCTTCTCTATGTCCGCAGTGATGAGAGGTTTAGTTCAGATTCTTTCAGGATGTGTCAGCTGTCTTCAGTATTGTACGAACATCCCACACCGTGAGCACACGAGACCATCCTGGAAAAATAACTCAGCCTTTCTCATTTGCACAGGACATGCAGCGCTCAACAATAAGGATTTTTTTTATTTATTTCTGCTGGCCTTGTCGAGCATGTAGTACAAATTTTTACTTGTTATATGTTCACTGGCCTCACCACAAAAATTTAAATAAATAAATGAATAAAGAAAATTTGTATATAAATAAAAAAAATTCGTATTTTTTTTATTACATCAGTTTTATATTAATATTTAAATAATATATTATTACAAATATTATTTGTTTAATGTCTTCTTTTTGACATGAGAAATATAGATTATTTTGGATGCATTTGCTTATTTCCATGTATTTGCTCTAGGATTATTATATATGCGGGGTGGAGCTATCAAAGGAACCATAATGATTTAATGAGCCGTTTGTAGTTTTACTGTATCGACTGTCTGCACCTAGACCTGTGTAGCTTAATCTTTGAGACAAGTACATATTACTGACGGGATTAACCAAATTTCCAGACGGGGACCACAACGCGTGGGCGTCCTACACGCGGGTCTCAACTTGTTTCTCATACTTGCTGTGTATTTACCTGCAGTCTGATGCTGTGAACAAACCTGAGGAAGTGTATATTATTCAAGATAATAATGTACTGATTTATTGACTAATGATCATTAGGGGGGTCTAATGATATTTCATGCATTCTGACTTATTTACACTGTTAAAGAGTTGGATTCTCATGCTAAACATGGCCAAAATGTTAAAAAAAAAAACGAGTTGGACGTATTTCTGTGCCAAATACACTCCTTCAGGATTCGAACAAGTTTCGGATAGTTTTTTTTTCCGAATATGGCCCATTATGATGTCATAAACGGCGGAATTCCTTGTATGTGCATTTCTCCCGGATGAGCGTGTGCGCACATCAACCAGAGCGAGAGCAAGAGCACGCCCATCAACGGGCTTCGTTCGGGTTACAGAAGCCGTCGGCAGCACTGTCATTTTGATTTTAGACCACGAAATCAGCAATGTCACTAAAGAAGTGTGTTTCAAGTTGTGAGGGAAAGATAACCCTGTTCAGCTTCCCAAATAACCCAGCGTTAAGGAAACAGTGGATGCAGGTTGTTTTTCCGGAGCAGCAACGGAGTTCTGCAAAAGTCGAAACTGCAGGCGTTGAGTGAAACTGCATCACATGTCTGTGTTTTGTTGGCAGTCGGCACGTAAGGGCATATAATGTAAACAACACAAACGTATAGTGAATTGAAAGTTATCCAGGGATAATGCCGTGATGTGTTGTGTGTGTCATAGGTGTGTGTCCTTGTGACTCTTTAGCTCCGCCCACTGCACGCCTGCACAAGCTCGGCTATTTTCGGAAAGAATCGGTACAGCTTATCTGTCTTTTATAAATATAATAAAACTAAAGACTCTTCGGAGATATGAAGGATGCAATACTATTCTATAGGTACTCAAGATTAACATGAGATTGGCAGAAACTGTGTGTGTTATGCTCCCTTTAAAATTATTAAGTAAATAAACTTCATGCGTAATTGAAAAAATTAAGTTATGTAGAATTGTCAAGTTTACATAACTTAATTTTTTCTGTCCCACTTTGTATTAGGTGGCCGTAACTACTATGTACTTACATCAAAATATAAGTACAATGTACTTATTGTGTTCATATTGTATTGCAAAACACTTTTGCTGATATTGAGGTGGGATACGGGTAAAGTTAGGGACAGGTGTGGTGGTATGGGTAAGTTTAAGGGTAGGGTTAGGTGTAAGGGAAGTGTCAACAGTGTAATTATAAATGTGATTACAGAAATTATTTACAGATGTAATTACATGCAGGTATTTTTAAAAATGTAAGTACAATGTAAAAGCATATATGTACACAATAAGTGCATTGTATCAAATGATTAATTTAAATGTTAGTACATAGTAGTTAAGGCCACCTAATATAAAGTGGGTCCATTTTTTCAATTACACATGAAGTTTATTACTTAATAATGTTAAGGCAACGGGTTTCCTCACTTTTTACAGTGTAAAATAAAAAACAAAATAAAACTATAGCACTTGAAAGACTGAAAATATGTTTTCGCAGTATTTTCTCATCTCACGGCAGAGCATGTGGATCCTGCATTATATTATATATGCGATCAGACCATCAGAATGTCAGATCCTGTCGCGTTTCGTGCTGTTATGTGACTTCTTTCAGGGGATGCCGATTTTGCGATTGTGTCGTAGTTTGACTTTGGTGTGTTAGCAGGAGCGGTCCCTGGGAGAAGACTTTGATGTGCCTTTGAAATACCGTTTAGCCTCGGGCTTCTCGCTGTGATCTTGTATTAAGACCCACTAGGCTTGTATGCTTTTCACCACGGTCGTGTTTATCTCATCCCATTAGCGATGAAGCCTCCTGCGTTCTCCTTTGCCCAAGCTCACCGGCCCCAGAGATGCAACTGAATGCTGCTTTGTTTTGGAAAGCGCCTGATCAGATTTGATGGAGAGGAGAGGGTTCAAAGAATGCGAACGCAAATGCCATACGCGCAGGAAGGTCAGTGCGCTTGTCCAACCCCTCAGTATGTCATTCTCTGAGTTTGCGAGTAAGCCTGGTGAAATGTAATGGCTGTGAAATGAAAGGTGAGGCTGCAGTCTTAGCTCATTCGTCAAACGGTGGGTTGCGGGCAAACGCAGACCATCAGAGTGTTCGCTCCCAGAGTCTGCAGCTGTCATTTTGAGAGTCTGCATGGGTGTGTAAATCAGAGAAGATTTGTGTTTGAGCTAAGCAGAGACTGAAGGCAAGGTGCTGTCTCATGCAAAACTGCTCGCTTTATCCTGTAGGCCACATATAATACACAGGCTCTCTGGTGCTATTGATTTAATATTGAGGCAATCTATGTTCCAGTGGGGAAACATATATGGGAAATACAGGCTATAAATGCTAGGGCTCGTGTTTAAAATGAAGAATAACAGAAAACAGCATTACTCCCGTAGAAACATATACTAACATTCAAAAGTTTGGGGCCAGTCAGATTTAAAAAAAAAAAAAAATAAAAAATAAAAAAAAGACAGAAATTAATACTTTTAAAATTGTTCAAAAGTGACAGTAAAGCCATTTATAATGTTACAAAATATTTATATTTGTAATAAATTCTGTTCTTTTGCACTTTCTATTAATGAAAGAATCCTGAAAAAGTATTACAGCTTCCATAAAAACGTGTGTGTCACGTGTATGTTCATTTTCTGTCATGTCTGCATTAGTTCATTAGTTGCTGTAGTGTCTCATTAGTTAATCTTGGCCAGCTGTGCCTGTTTAGTGTCTTCATTTGCTATGTGTATTTATTCTCCCTGTTCTGTTCAGTTTTTGTCGGTTATTGTTTATGTGAACGTGGTTATCGTCTTCTGAGTGTGTTACTAGATTAAAGACTTTGATTGTTCACCAGTTCCTTCGTCATACGCCTCAACAACTCTTACAAAAGAGTCATAACAACTCTTTTCGACATTGATAATAATCAGAAATGTTTCTTGAGAAGCAAATCATCATATTAGAATGATTTCTGAAGGATCATGTGACACTGAAGACTGGAGTAAAGATACTGGAAATTCAGCTTTGCATCATAGGAGTAAATTACATTTTAAAATATATTAACATAATATTTAACAATATTCATATTTTTCTCTATATTTGATTATTAAATGCTGTCTTGGTGAGCATAAGAGACTTCTTTAAAAAAAAAAAAAAAACTCTTGAATGGCAGTTGGACATAAAAGTATTTAAAAGCAAAATATTCAACCAAGAGACACCTGGAAACAATTGATGCTAAAGCTTTTTTCACACCTAACTTCACTTTACTGAGAATAAATCCCAGATTGCAGCCAAATTGGTGCTCATTCTGTTTTTTTCTTCTTTTTTTATTGATATTGTTTTCTGTATGAAGTCAAGTTGAGTGCTTCTGCTGATACCAAGCATCTGTCACATTAAATTGGTTTTGAATCCATCACTGATTAATGCAGAGCCAACATAATTTAAAAATATTTGTGTAATGAAACATTCATTTTGAGAATTAATTTGATTATATTTAAAGTGTTTGAAATAAAAATGCCACACAGTGTGTGTTTATATACTGTAGTTGGACAAAATATACACTCATAAAAGTAAAAATGGCCATGAAAATTGGTAAAAAGTTAATTTCTTACTAATTCCAATGGTCAGCTGCTCATTTCTAGAAAAGAAATATTTGCTTGCATATTTATGAGAGATAACAGTTTGTTTATGTTGCTCATGAATTTGTCTGGAGCAAAAATCTTGTAGTTTGTACACCTGTCTACACTCTGTCATGTATGTGCACTGCTATTACCACAACATGACATTAAAGGTTGTTCTGTAATTTGTTTCAATAGTATTATTAATTATTTTATTATTATTATTTATATTTTTATTACTATTATTTAATTTTAAAACCCAACAAACTTCCCTTTGTGAAATGTTTTACTTGAAAAGCACACTTGTGCTAACCTTTTTTGATATAAATGGAATCACATTCATACAAACCCGATTCCAAAAAAGTTGGGACACTGTACAAACTGTGAATAAAAAAGGAATGCAATAATTTACAAATCTCATAAACGTATATTTTATTCACAATAGAATATAGATAACATGTCAAATGTTGAAAGTGAGACATTTTGAAATGTCATGCCAAATATTGGCTCATTTTGGATTTCATGAGAGCTACACATTCCAAAAAAGTTGGGACAGGTAGCAATAAGAGGCCGGAAAAGTTAAATGTACATATAAGGAACAGCTGGAGGACCAATTTGCAATATCAGAAAGGAGTTTCTCAGAGAAAAATTGCAAAGAGTTTGAAGTTATCATCATCTACAGTGCATAATATCATCCAAAGATTCAGAGAATCTGGAAAAATCTCTGTGCATAAGGGTCAAGGCCGGAAAACCATACTGGATGCCCGTGATCTTCGGGCCCTTAGACGGCACTGCATCACATACAGGAATGCTACTGTAATGGAAATCACAACATGGGCTCAGGAATACTTCCAGAAAACATTGTCGGTGAACACAATCCACCGTGCCATTCGCCGTTGCCGGCTAAAACTCTATAGGTCAAAAAAGAAGCCATATCTAAACATGATCCAGAAGCGCAGGCGTTTTCTCTGGGCCAAGGCTCATTTAAAATGGACTGTGGCAAAGTGGAAAACTGTTCCCTTTCGTTCAGTCACTCCGAGTAACGTCAGTGACTGACGAATGGGGGTTTCGCTTAGAAGCCTATCATCTTCGAGATCTAGAAAACGCCCAATGGCAGCGCCAATGCCATGGGCATGCGGAATTTGCATAGCGTAACTCCGCCCCACAGCGTGGGTATATAAGGAAGTACGCTGGCAACATCGCATTATGTTTTTGCTTCGGAGCCAAGAGTATCTCTTCACTCCTCAAGCCTTCTGAGTATCGTCAGCTTCTTCGAGACGAACAGCTTTCCAGTTGGTGTTGGTGTGACGGCGTGTTCCAGCGATCGTTTACTGCCTGCCTGCTGATCTGTGCAGTGGTCTGCATTCAGCCGGTATTCGGTCCCTGGGCGCTTCGGCATCACTGCGAAGCTTCTTCTCCTAAAAGAGCTCACACTTGGCACGTCTTTTTCAAGATGTCTCGCCAGTGTGCTTCTGGGTGCGGTCGATATCTGCCGCCCTCTGATGGGCACAATCACTGCCTGATGTGCTTGGGCTTTCAGCATGCTCAGGCAGCGTTTGTGGATGAGACATGTTCCCACTGCGGGGACATGCCCATCTCGGTGCTGCGGTCGAGACTCAATGAGCTCCGTAATAGAGTGAGAGTCCCCTCTGCCACACCCCAATCTGCGGTCTCTACGCGAGGCAGCACTTTGGCTGGTGGCCAGGGTGACCTGAGGGTGACGGTGTGGAACAAAGCCCCGACGCTCATGCCTCGGACCACACCCCCCTCTAGCGCACCGTTCCCGCCGTGCGCTCAGACTGAGACACCGGAGCCGGCTCCTGCTGTTCCGAGTGTGTCGTTTGGCGCCGCAGAGGACGAGCGAATGTCGATCGCCGCATCACAAGGTGGGCTGGAGTCCTCCGAGGATGATGATTCGGCTGTGCTGCCGCCTTCCGGTGTGCCAGCATTGTCCGAGTCGGACCCGGAGTTCACAGCCATGCTTTCCCGGGCAGCCGCGAGTCTCGGGTTGGAGTGGAACCCTCCACCCCGTCCTGAACGCTCGCGGTTGGACGATTGGTTTTTGGGGGCGCCGCTTTCTGACACCCGTCAGACCACGCCCCCAATACCTTTTTTCCCGGAGGTGCATGAGGAGGTCACGCGGTCCTGGAAGTCCCCGTTGTCTTCCCGTGACCGATCGGCGGCCTCCTCCGCCTTCTCTGCCCTCGATGGGGCCGCGGCCAAAGGGTACACTGGGGTTCCCCCGGTTGAACGCTCTGTTGTGATGCAACTGTGTCCGCAGAGTGCTTCAACGTGGCGTGGCGACCCTAAGCACCCCTCCAAAGCCTGTAGTTTCACATCAACCTTGGTGGCGAAATCCTACAGAGCTGCGGGGCAGGCTGCCGCCTCTTTGCATGCCATGGCCATCCTTCAGGCCTACCAGGCCCGGATGCTCAAGGACATGCACGAGGGTAGAGCTGACCCAGGGCTCAGAAATGAGCTGCGTGCCGCCACCGACCTCGTCCTCCGGGCGACGAAGGTGACCGCACGCTCCCTGGGCCAGGTGATGTCCACAGCAGTGGTCCAGGAGAGACACCTATGGCTCAACCTGGCTGATATGCGGGACGCCGAGCGGACTCGTCTCCTCGACGCTCCCATATCCCAGGATGGGCTATTCGGCGGCGCGGTTGAGAACTTCGCCCAACAGTTCTCAGCCGCCCAAAAGCAGACTGAGGCCATCAAGCACGTACTGCCCCGGCGGCCAGCTGCTGCTTCCACCCAGCCGCCGGCACAGTTGCCTCAGTCTGCTCGCCGCCGAGGGCGCCCTCCCGCGGCTCCCGCCCCTCCCGCGCCACCCAAGCAGCAGCCTCCACCTGGGCCGCGCCGTGGAGGATGCCGTAGGAAGGCGCCCCAGTCCGCTCCAGCCCCGCAGCCCGCCAAGCGCCAGGCTAAGCGGCGCTCCTGACGCGGACAGCTCAGGGATGGGCAGTTCTTTCCAGGAGATGGTAGCAGGACCACTCCTTCCCCCGGTGGAGGGCCGGGGGAGAATCCTTTGTTCCGCTGCTGGCCCCCGGGTCAGCAGCACCCTTTTATGGTTAAAGAAAGAACTGACATACCCATCCCTGAGCGACCAGAGACCGATGGCAGTGTGCGCCGCCCCCGGGCCACGCCACTCTCGTCCCTCTCTGACGCCAGTCTCCTCTCAGAGCAGACCCCAATGGAACGCGCGTCCTTCCCTGGTCTCCTCTGTCAGGACGCGGCTGATGACCGTGCCCCCACACCGGGACGCTACGCCTCCCACGTCTGGGCCGGTCACGCCGCCTCGCTGCCCCACCCGGGGTACGTCTATGGTTCGCATGACCCCGCTGGTGCAGTTTCTGGGAGCCTGGCTTCAGCTCCCTGGACTGTCCCGCTGGGTCGCGAAGACCATCAGGCTCTGCTATGCGATTCAGTTCGCTCAGGCTCCTCCTCGTTTCCGGGGAGTCCGATTCACCATAGTGGGGCCCAATGCCCCCCTCATGCGTGCGGAGGTTGCTACCTTGCTGGCGAAGGGTGCGATCGAGCCTGTCCCTCCAGCCGAAATGGAGTCCGGCTTCTACAGCCCTTACATCATTGTACCCAAGAAAACCGGTGGGTTACGACCGATCCTGGACCTGCGCGTCCTGAACCGATCCCTTCACAGGCTTCCGTTCAGGATGTTGACAGCGAAACGCCTTTTCGAATGCGTTCGTCCAGCAGATTGGTTTGCAGCGATCGACCTGAAGGACGCCTACTTCCATGTCTCCATTCTTCCTCGACACAGACCATTCCTACGGTTTGCTTTCGAGGGGCGGGCATACCAGTACGCGGTCCTCCCATTCGGGCTAGCTCTGTCCCCTCGCGTCTTCACGAAGATTGTCGAGGCAGCCCTTGTGCCACTCAGGCAACACGGGGTTCGCATCCTGAACTACCTCGACGACTGGCTGATCCTCAGCCACTCTCGAGAGCAGGTGTGCGAACACAGAGACCTGGTGCTCCAGCACCTAGCCCGTCTGGGCCTTCGGGTCAACTGGGAGAAGAGCAAACTCTGCCCAGTGCAGAGGATCTCTTTTCTCGGTATGGAAATCGACTTGGTCGCCATGTGTGCGCAGCTTACGAGCGAGCGCACGCAGTCACTGCTGACTTGCCTTCGTCAAATCGAGAGCAAGAGTGCGGTTCCACTGAAGTTATTTTTTATTGCTCAAGGGTCAACACGTGCTAGTCCGGTCAGACAACACGGCCACAGTAGCGTACATCAACCACCAGGGTGGTCTGCGTTCCCGCCGCATGTCTCAACTCGCCCGCCATCTCGTCTTATGGAGTCAGAAGCACCTGAGGTCCCTTCGTGCCATCCATATCCCGGGAGTCCTGAACCGTGCAGCCGACGAGCTCTCACGGCTTCAGCCACTTCCTGGAGAATGGAGACTCCATCCCCAGACGGTTCAGCTGATTTGGGAACAGTTCGGCGACGCACAGGTAGATCTGTTTGCCTCCCACGACTCTTCCCATTGCCGCCTGTTTTATTCCCTGACCGAGGGCCCCCTCGGCACGGACGCTCTGGCGCACAGCTGGCCGCGGGGCCTCCGCAAGTATGCGTTTCCCCCAGTGAGCCTTCTTGCACAGCTTCTGTGCAAGATCAGGGAGGACAAGGAGCAGGTCCTTTTGGTCGCCCCGTATTGGCCCGGCCGGACCTGGTTCTCCGAACTCATACTCCTTGCGACAGCCCCTCCCTGGTCGATTCCTCTGAGGAAGGACCTCCTTTCTCAGAGACGGGGCACCCTTTGGCACCCGCGTCCCGATCTTTGGAACCTCCACGTGTGGCTCCTGGATGGGACGCGGCAGGTTTGAGTACCCTACCACCTCAGGTGGTGGCTACCATCACTTCCGCTAGGGCCTTGTCTACTCGACACGCCTATGCGTTGAAGTGGAACCTCTTCGTCACCTGGTGTTCTTCTCGCCAAGAAGACCCCTGGAAATGCCCGATCGGGTCCGTGCTCTCATTCCTCCAGGAAGGGTTGGAACGAAGGCTGTCTCCTTCCACCCTCAAGGTTTATGTGGCCGCTATTTCTGCCTACCACGACCTTGTGGAGACGAAAAAGGTAAGTCAGCACGACCTGGTCATCAGGTTCCTGAGGGGAGCGAGGAGACTGAATCCTCCTCGCTCTCCCCTCGTACCCTCTTGGGACCTCGCAGTAGTCCTAAGCGCTCTGCAGAGGGCTCCCTTTGAGCCATTGCGGTCAGTCGAGCTTAAGTTCCTGTCTATGAAGACAGCGCTCCTGACCGCCTTGGCCTCCATCAAGAGGGTAGGGGACCTGCAGGCATTTTCGGTTGACGAAGCGTGCCTGGAATTCGGGCCGGCCAACTCTCACGTGATCCTGAGACCCCGGCCTGGATATGTGCCCAAGGTTCCCACCACTCCCTTCAGGGACCAGGTGGTGAACCTGCAAGCGCTGCCTTTGGAGGAGGCAGACCCAGCCTTGGCACTGCTCTGTCCAGTACGCGCCCTCCGTGCTTACGTAGACAGAACGCAGTGTTTCAGGACCTCAGACCAGCTCTTTGTCTGTTATGGTGGGAAGCTGAAGGGAAAGGCTCTCTCCAAGCAAAGGTTGTCTCACTGGATAGTGGACGCCATTGTTTTGGCTTACCAAACGCAGGGGCGCCCATGCCCCCTAGGGGTCAGGGCTCACTCCACCCGGAGTGTGGCCTCCTCTTGGGCTCTAGCGCATGGCGCCTCGCTAACAGACATTTGCAGAGCTGCAGGCTGGGCGACACCCAACACATTCGCCAGATTCTATAATCTCCGAGTGGAGCCAGTGTCCTCTCTTGTACTCGCCTCTACTAGTGGCCGGTAATGGACTAGGCTCAGGTGTCTTCGCTTGCTCGCCATTCCACTCCATGGACTGGATACGTGCGATATTTTCCTCAGGTAGTTTCCCTGAAGCCCTGAGTTCCTCCAGCACTGTTGATGCCGACACCAGTACGTCTGCCCACTCGCTCAGGCCCTCGTGTTGGCTAGGTGCCACCGTGTGCATGGTTCCCCCGTTGGGCGACCCCCACATGTGTATTCCCACTGTAAGTCTCCCTGAGCAGGTGTCTTTCCCTTGGCAAGCCCCTTGCCACCCCTGGGGGTAAAATTCTTCCACCTTCGGCTGGTTACCCCAGAGTTTCCCTTATGTAGCCCTGAGCGGGTCATATGTGTTCTTAAGTCCTCCCTACGGGTAGGCATTTGGCGCATACTTCCACCTGGAATATGCTTCCCAGTGTACCTTGGTATTCCTGTGTTAAGTGGGAGTCCTTCGTCCGTACTAGCTTACGACAGGGAGCTCACGCTTACGCAGGGCACTGGATGACAGCCGAGTGGCGTGATTATATTGGGACCCCCATTCGTCAGTCACTGACGTTACTCGGAGTGACTGAACGAAAGGGAACGTCTCGGTTACGTATGTAACCCTCGTTCCCTGAGGAGGGAACGGAGACGTAACGTCCCTCTGCCACTTCCGCTGTACCGCTGGAACAGCCGGGAGTTCAGTCTTGGCTCCTCAGCAGGTAAACATAATGCGATGTTGCCAGCGTACTTCCTTATATACCCACGCTGTGGGGCGGAGTTACGCTATGCAAATTCCGCATGCCCATGGCATTGGCGCTGCCATTGGGCGTTTTCTAGATCTCGAAGATGATAGGCTTCTAAGCGAAACCCCCATTCGTCAGTCACTGACGTTACGTCTCCGTTCCCTCCTCAGGGAACGAGGGTTACATACGTAACCGAGACGTTCTGTGGTCAGACGAATCAAAATTTGAAGTTCTTTTTGGAAAACTGGGACGCCATGTCATCCGGACTAAAGAGGACAAGGACAACCCAAGATATGTCATCTATGTTGTATTCTGAATAAAATATTGAAATTTGAAACTTCCACATCATTGCATTCTGTTTTTATTCACAATTTGTCCCAACTTTTTTGGAATCGGGTTTGTACATTTTTTAAAGGAATAGTTCAATAGTTTACATGTATGCGTCGAAGCTGATAGTCTCGTAGGCAGTGTTCCGACATATAGTGCAACTGCACCTCCGGCGACCTGAGTTCAATTTCCGACTCGAGGTCCTTTGCCAATCCCGTTCCCTTCTCTCCACCCCGTCTTTTCTGTCTGTTCTGTATACTGTCCTTTCCAATAAAGGCATAAAAAGGCCAAAAAAAAGGCATCATTTATACACTCACCTAAAGGATTATTAGGAACACCTGTTCAATTTCTCATTAATGCAATTATCTAATCAACCAATCACATGGCAGTTGCTTCAATGCATTTAGGGGTGTGGTCCTGGTCAAGACAATCTCCTGAACTCCAAACTGAATGTCAGAGTGGGAAAGAAAGGTGATTTAAGCAATTTTGAGCGTGGCATGGTTGTTGGTGCCAGACGGGCCGGTCTGAGTATTTCACAATCTGCTCAGTTACTGGGATTTTCACGCACAACCATTTCTAGAGTTTACAAAGAATGGTGTGAAAAGGGAAAAACATCCAGTATGCGGCAGTCCTGTGGGCGAAAATGCCTTGTTGATGCTAGAGGTCAGAGGAGAATGGGCCGAGTGATTCAAGCTGATAGAAGAGCAACTTTGACTGAAATAACCACTCGTTACAACCGAGGTATGCAGCAAAGCATTTGTGAAGCCACAACACGCACAACCTTGAGGCGGATGGGCTACAACAGCAGAAGACCCCACCGGGTACCACTCATCTCCACTACAAATAGGAAAAAGAGGCTACAATTTGCACGAGCTCACCAAAATTGGACAGTTGAAGACTGGAAAAATGTTGCCTGGTCTGATGAGTCTCGATTTCTGTTGAGACATTCAGATGGTAGAGTCAGAATTTGGCGTAAACAGAATGAGAACATGGATCCATCATGCCTTGTTACCACTGTGCAGGCTGGTGGTGGTGGTGTAATGGTGTGGGGGATGTTTTCTTGGCACACTTTAGGCCCCTTAGTGCCAATTGGGCATCGTTTAAATGCCTACCTGAGCATTGTTTCTGACCATGTCCATCCCTTTATGACCACCATGTACCCATCCTCTGATGGCTACTTCCAGCAGGATAATGCACCATGTCACAAAGCTCGAATCATTTCAAATTGGTTTCTTGAACATGACAATGAGTTCACTGTACTAAAATGGCCCCCACAGTCACCAGATCTCAACCCAATAGAGCATCTTTGGGATGTGGTGGAACGGGAGCTTCGTGCCCTGGATGTGCATCCCACAAATCTCCATCAACTGCAAGATGCTATCCTATCAATATGGGCCAACATTTCTAAAGAATGCTTTCAGCACCTTGTTGAATCAATGCCACGTAGAATTAAGGCAGTTCTGAAGGCGAAAGGGGGTCAAACACAGTATTAGTATGGTGTTCCTAATAATCCTTTAGGTGAGTGTATATATATATATAGGCGATATACCGGTAGACACGATTAACTGGTAGAAATTTGTCAACTGGTAGAGATTTTGGACTATCATCTCTATTGCGGTTATGCTCACGTGACGTTGCTGTGCTGCGCCGCCACAAAAGCTTATTATTTGAATGCGTTTTTAAGCCTTGTGGTTTAAAAACAAGTGATTTTAAACTGTTCAAGTGCAATAAGCAGTAAAAGCGGACTCATTTCGGCATATTTGCAGGCTCTCTGAGAGACTGTTTAGGAGCGCACACACCTGAAACGCACACACATAAACCCGCTACTCATACAGCGCATGAGTACTGAACTTTATATATATTACTAGTGCTGTCAATCGATTAAAAAAATAACTAGATTCACACTTTTTTTCTGTGATTAATTGCGATTAAAAACACTTACGTTTTTATACGTTTTTAATATATTTTATAATGTAATCATTTCACAGTTCATCTCCAAATTAATGTAGAAATAAAACATAGACATTATATTTTAAATACTTGTTTAATGACACCTTTATATGAATGAAGGCCAGTATCACTGATACTAATACAGCTACTGATGTCTCGATGAAAATGACCCCCCCCCATTTTAAACATTAATTATAGCCATTCAACATTACAGTGTAATTAAAAGCTATCCATTTTTAAACATTTATTAGGCTTCAAAAATATAACAACTTTTAATTTAAGTGAACTTAAAAAATCCTCACACCTAAACCCCTAATAAATGTCATATTTACCTGTGCAGTTCCTACCTGTCTAACAAAAAAAGATATCAAACAGTCTGCACTGCACAAGTTATAAATTAAATATAGAATAATCCTTATTAAAGCTACAAAAAGTTCTTTAGTCAAGAGCTGTGAGTAATTTTCTCTGTTACCTTCTCTGTTCTTTCATTAACATTAATGACAGTATCACAGCAGCGGGTTTATTAGACTACTGTCACTTTAACTCTTCATGTTCATTTAAGACTTTATTTAACTCATTTAAGACTGCTTTTATGAGGATACTCAACAAAACGGGCATTTTGGCATAACTGTGCGTGTTATTGTTCGTTCAAGCGCGAAAGAGAACTCGCATTCTCTTTGTCTTGGTTTAAAAGCATTTGCATGAGTAAGAGCGTGATCATATGATGTAACACTAGCCAAAGGATGACAGAAAAAATGGATGCTGCGTTAATTGCGTTAAATATTTTAACGCGTTAAACTGGCAAAAAATGTATTGTGTGCATTAATTGCAGTAACTAGTGCTGTCAATCGATTAAAAAAAATGTAATCACATATTTTTCTAATTGTGATTAATCGCGCCTAACATTAAAGTTTTTAATATATTTTTGTATTGTAATACTTTTACAAAGTCTTTCAAATAATGTAAAAACAAGATAAAGACAGTATATTTTAAATATTTGTTTAATGGCATCTTTTTACTAAGCACTATGAATAAAGGGTTGTATCACTAATACCAGTACCGATACTAATGGGACGGTTCAGAATTTTAACTGCCCTGCTAAAATGCACAAAAAAAGTTATTGTTTTCATTGTTTTTGACCCATGTAACCTTGTAAACAGTGCTTTTAGATTTTCAGGTAGGTCTAACAGGTAAATATACAGAAATTGTTTATTCTTTGGTGATTCTTTGATGAATAGAAAGTTCAAAAGAACAGTATTTATCTGAAATAGAAAGCTTTTGTAACATTGTACTACCGTTCAAAAGTTTTGGGTCGGTAAGAATTTATTTTTTTTTTTTTGGGAAAGAACTTAAAGAAATTAATACATTTATTCATCAAGGATGCATTAAATTGATCAAGTGACAGTATAAACATCTATAATGTTGCAAAAGCTTTATATTTCAGATAAATGCTGTTCTTTTGAACTTTCTATTCAATAAATAATCCTGAAAAAAAATTGTACACAACTGTTTTCAACATTGATAATAATCATAAATGTTTCTTGAGCAGCAAATCGGCATATTAGAATGATTTCTGAAGGATCATGTGAATCTAAAGACTGGAGTAATGATGCTGAAAATTCAGCTTTAAATCACAGAAATAAATTGCATTTTAAAATATATTAAAATAGAAAAAAGTTATTTTAAATTGTAAAAATATTTCACAATAATACTGTTTTTGCTGTGTTTTGGATCAAATAAATGCAGCCTTGGTGAGCAGAAGAGTCTTCTTTCAAAAACAATCAAAATAGTACAGTTTCCAAACTTTTGACTGGTAGTGTATATATATTAGGGGTGTAACGGTACACAAAACTGACGGTTCGGTACGTACCTCGGTTTTGAAGTCACGGTTCGGTACGGGTTCGGTACAGCAGTTTTACAAAATTGCTTTTTATTTATTTTTATTAAACAGTGGTTTACTGAACAAATTGTGTCTGTCCTTAAATGAATTCAATTATAACTAAAAGTTTCTTAAAGATAATGCTGTAAACTATAAAGGTTAACAACAGAGCCCAAACTATTAGCCTAAATTCAGTTGCTATTTATTTTTAGATATAATAATCAACACTCAAATAACACATTGTATGCATTTTTCTGCAATTCCTTGTTGAAATATAATCATTTATACACAGTGGCTGTCATTTTCATGACAGATTTATTTAAACATACATTAAATAATCAAGACATCACTAACAGTTTAAGTAGAATATAATGAATATAGGCTAATATAGTGCATATATTTAGCGAAAAAGTTCATTTCTCTAGTGAACTAACCAGCTGTGGACACTGAATGACTTCTGAGGTAAATGTAATGCTACGTGACATTGTTTACAAGCTGTTTTATTGACGTCTTTCCGCGGTTGAAACACTGATTGAGCGATTACACGACATATGGTACGTTTCAGTAAGTTGTAATGTATCCTCAACATACCTTAAGATATTAATTTATGTTTATTCTTCAGGAAAAGATGATCGCGTTCACTCGCGTGCCGCACCCCCGCTTGAACTGACGCGCCTATGCGGTGATCAGTGTCACATTAAAGAGCGTCAAAACAGCATTTATCGTTTGAATTTCGTGATAAAATGGACTGAATACTTAATATGTTCATGTGGGAACTTGGATTGAAGTATGTTCCGCGCTTAAAACAAGCCTACTGTTAACTGTTAAAGATTGCATTCGGCACCGTTCGGTACACACGTGCACTGTACCGAAAGCCCTGTACCGAAACGGTTCGGTACGAATACGTGTAGCCTACCGTTACACCCCTAATATATATATTTTTATATATATATATATATATATATATATATATATATATATATATACACACACACACACACACATACATTATGCCTGTTTCTCACACAAAGATATTGTATGGCTTCAGACGACTTGGAATATAGTGTACAAGTCATATGGACAATTGTTATGGAAAATTATAAAAAGCAAAGTTATTTAAGTTTGGAGGAACACGAGTAAATGATGACAGAATTTTCATTTTCAGATGAATTACACCTTTAAGTCGTTAAAATGTGAGCCATGTAACAACCTTTCTGGAGTGTTTCCCGTCTTTATTGAATGAAACACATTTCTATACATGCTACATCTAAGTCACCTGAAAAATCTCTCTGCAGCTTGAAGTTTGAAAGCACACCAAGAAAAAAAAAATACCTTGCCAAGGTACAAACATTGATCCAGTCGGTTGGCCAATTACCGCAACATTGTGTACAATTCTCAGCTCAGGCGGCAGAGAGGATTTCCTTCATCAACACAAGGTCGAAGTGATGCGCTGGCTAGAATATTGGTGCTAGAGGTTAAATGTATGTACTAGTGATGGGCATGAAGGGTGGCTGCTTCGGTCTCACGGGTTGAGGCCTTTGGTCTTGTGTCACTAAATCCATTTGCTAAGTCAGAGAAACATAAAGTCCTCTAATTTAAAGTGAAGCAAAGATATCCTTAGTTTTAATCTAAGAAACTGAAAGTTTTATTCTTGAAAAAAACGTTCACAGTTGGCTCTGTACATAGAGTATATCCTATATTAGCTATTAAATGTATCTGAACACTTTAATAAAGTCTTAGTGTCACTAATGGGTTTAATGACTGAAAAAGAAGATTTTGTGGAGGTACTCATTTGTTAAAAGAAAAGACAGATCTTTTAGTGAAAGAATGTGCCCCATGTTGACAGATTTTTCAGTAATTATTGTATTCATCTGGAATTTCATGAGATGATTCACTTGATTTTGGTGCGATGTGTTCTTTTACTTGTGCTTTGGCTGATCGCCCAGCCCATGTTATTTTTTTGTAAGTAGATTTTGGTCAAGCTGAAATGCATGTGGTGTTGAAACCCTCTATTACTGACAATAATTCAATAATTCACACAGATTGCATCCTGTCCAAAATGAGCGTGTTGTCCTGTGGCTCCACCTCATTCTGCATGCAACTCCATCAGTGCCAGGCCGGAATTGTCATGAAAGATGACAGCTCTGCGGCAGCAATATGAAGGCCATTTTTTACTGACTTTTAGAGACCGCTTTCACAGAATCACAGTTGTCTCCAGGGAATAAGGCCATTTAAGTCTGGTGATAGAGGAATGTTTTCATATTGCATCAGTCCCCTAGTTGATCTCTGTTTTGTGGCATTTGGTGTCAGACTCTCAGAAGTGAAGAATTGGTACCAGTTTAATGGCTTTCATCTCATCCTACTAAATGATGTCTGGGCTGAGCTTCGCAATTTAGCTTTGATCGAAGTAATTCTATAAGAGATATTTATATGCATAGCATTAAATATGTAGTTTGTTCGTTAATAATGGAATTTAGGGGTGTGCACACTAATGAAGTTGTCTTTCTTTTTTTCTCTGAGGGTACGTTTACATGGCAACGATGCACTAAAAACTAAAAAGTTTTATGCGACAATGTTGCCAAAACGATCCCCTTTCACACGGATCCGTGAAAGTGTCTAAAACACTGTATTATGCTGCCAGGCCAGTAGTTGGCGATGTCACTTTGTAAAGAAACGTGACATTACCGTTTTCACAAATTCATATTTTTTCAAAAACTTGCACTCTGAAAAAAAAAGTTAGCATTTTCAGGCGTTGTCTTGTAAATGAACGGCCAAAACGCATAAAAAGTTTTTAGTTTTCCGTTTTTAGTTGAAAACTGTGTCGTGTAAACGCTCAGTTGAACATTTATATTTTTATGTTTATTAAATATCAACAGTACGTGTGCACATCTGCTTTTTATAACATTCTTTGTGGTTAATCCAGTCAGATTGTGTTTTCATAATCTAGTAAAACATAACTTTCTGTTACTGTTCAGAATGGAGAACAGGCAGGTCAACCACCAAACTCTGGATGAAATTAGTGTGCAAAGAACAAAGTACTGCACTCAAGAGTGTGTGATTAGTCGCTAACAGCTTTTCCACTGTGATCTGCTGTGCTGGAACATTAGGTTGGCTCTTTACACAATTACAGATGACCAGGAGGAGGAATGACAGCCAATGTACTAAGGCAGTTTAGCTCCCGCACACCTGTGTCCTGCCCTAAGTCCAGTGCCACTGCCATAGGTCAAGGACTGGATGGAGGGTCTATGAAATAAAAAAGCCGACTCCAGTTGCTTGGCTTAACTAAATTCAGAGCATTATTAAAACCCCAAATCATGATACAAGGAATATTTATGAAACTAGTCTGGTAACGCACTATTAAAGTAACCATGAAATTAAAATGGACAATTCTTATTTTTTATGGAATATTGCAATATTATGAATGATTTATCCATGCACACCATAATTTTTTTTAATTAATCTTGTAATCTTTAATCAAAATAACTTCTCCCTCTTGCAGTGACATCTCTTCTCTCATGACGTGTTTACTGGCACGAGGGCGGGACAACCTGTCACTCACATGACATCACAGCAATAACAAAGATCCAATCAATTCCCGATGCACAAAATCAAGTCCCGCACTACATTTCTTGGTTGAGAAGCCGTTTCACTCAGATATACTGTGCGTCACAATAGGGAAGAAAAGACTATCACAACTTCTTTCAACTTTAAAATGTACGGCCAGATTGACTTTGACTTTCTGAACTCAGAGTTTGAGTTTTCATGCAACAATATTCCGGGTGAGGTCCTGGTCTTTTCTCCTGCTGGTGTCTATGGCTCATGTACTCTGCAATAGTTTGTTGGTGCTTTGCAGGAAGCAAATGTAAATGCACAGAATAAGTCATCGCCCCAGGGCAGCCTTCAGTTCTGTACATCAGCACAGATGCTGTGAGAGTTCAGACAGGAACCCACAGCCACACCAGGTCAGCATGCAAATCAGGCAGATGCCGCACACGAGTCACGTGGCCCTGGACCCAGTCAAATCAAAGCGCTGGCCCAGCTGAGCATAAAAATGCCCCCTGACTGTCGGCCCACTGCAGCCACAGGGTTCATGCTTCCCAGCAGAGGTGACGTGTCATGCCGGGTCATTTATGCATATGTGTTTATGGGTCGATTCGAAAAAGATGCAAAATGACACTGGTAATTCAGCGTTGGAAATATTAAACAGGGTGACTTTGATCAGACTTGTTTGGAAGGACACAAACAGCATTTCCAAAACAAAGATGTGTGTGGGCTCAGGAAAGCGCCATTGTCAATTGACTTGACTGTCTGTGACGGTGTGCCGCCATTTCAGAAGGTTCATTTCAATAAGCTGTAAAATGCAAGGAGATCCCCCTGGGGCCACGGAACACTACACAGACAAATGAATGGGTACTGTGCTTGCTAATGAGAAATGCATTGATATGTTTTGTTTATCCTGTCTGCTGATGGAATGCAAAAATCATGACGTAACACGATTGCAAGATTGGTTATTTAAATGTATTTTAGTGAGACATGATATAAACAGAAGTTTGTGGGCTATGGTATTCTTGAGCTTTTCGGGTAAAAAAATGTACAGACATTTTTGGTCTATGATCATATATCAAACCTTATGTCAGCATCATTACGCCAGTCTTCAGTGTCACATGATCCATCAGAAATCATTCTAATATGCTGATTTGCTGCTTAAAAAATATCAATGCTGAAAACAGTTGTTCTGCTTGATGCATTTTTTTAGGATTTTTTGATGAACAGAACTTTCGAAAGAAAATTTATATGAAATAGATTTTAAAAAGAAATACTAATTCTGATTGTCTGAAAGGTGTGCCCTATTTTATTGTTTATTATAAAAAATAACTTTCGAGCATTTTAGTATAAGAAGGCACCCTTTAATCAGAGGAATTGATTTGGAAGAGGAAAAAAAATAAAAACTGAGGATTTCCTCAACTGATGTGTCAGAAAAATGCTTCAAGGGACGAGTTGCCACAGGAAAAATAGTCTAAGCACATTCCTCGGCTGCACACTCATAACACACAGGTGTCAACTGAGAAAATGTGACAAACGCATCTCACATCCTTCAGACGTGGTAATAACTCTAGTCTGAAGGTGAGGCTGGCCACCATTGATTGAATTAAATCAGTAATTCTGTCAGACTAGTCTGAATGATTTTTTTCCCCAGATGCCCTGAGAGAGCCTGGGAGAGGTATAATGTTTTAGTGCCACAGGTTACAGGCCACGTCTCCAAATGGAGCACCAGCCAGTTTAATAAAAGATCCTGTGAGATAAGACACCTCATTAACAAGATGAACAGTTAATGACCGCCGGTCTTCTTTTCAGGTGTCATTTCGCTGCTTTGAAAAGACACAGCATGAGACTGAATGAAAGACTTCCACGTTTAGCTTTTCAGGTATTGTTGGCCTAACCCTCCAGCCTCCATGCAAATCAAATGACTCATTTGAAAGTCAAAAACGAAAAATTGTTTTAGAACCTTGTCATGGTTCCCTTGTTACCATGCCCGAACATTCATGTGACAGATGTAAAGGGCATGTGTCTGTGCGCTGAAACTCACGCCCATCACTTCTCTTTATTAGTAGTTTTAAAATATTGAAATATCCTTTAAAGTCGCAATGAAACTAAATTAGCGGCAGAGCTTTTCTTCCGTATTGTGATGAACATCCAAGTGAAACGACTTATCAAAAAATAAATAAATGTATGGAGGGACTTGGGTTTGTTCTATCAGTTGTTCATTGGATGGAGGCATATCTGAATGCGAGCCTGTAAGACTAAATGTTTGGAGAATTCTGGCACGTCACCAGAGAGAAGTCTGTTGTTTCAATGGAAGATCGAGATGACATTTTGATTATAAAATAAAATTTAAAATGATTTAAAAGTAAAGCATTCATGGATGAATCATTCTCAATAAGATCAATAACATGGTTTTAGAAAAAATAGGAAATTAATAGGGTACAATGTGTTAATATGAAGGAATTTTCTGTATTGATTTTTTACAGGTGTTTTACCGAGATTTTAAATTACGCTTTGCATTATGTTGTGTTTACGGGTTAAAGGAAATGTCTGTAAACATAACGCTTAATGTCCTAGCAGAAAATGATTTGAACTCTAGTTCTCAGTTCCCTGTATCCTCCCCGGCTGTATATGAATGTTCAGGTCTGGTTTTATTGACAAAGCCGCAGTTTAAGCAGCTTTGTGTCAGTGAGCGCTAATGGAAGAGCATTGGTCTAAGCGTTACCGCTTTATTATTGGTAATCCTTTCAAAGACCATTAGAATAAATCCTTTTCTTTTGTCTCTTGTTCCAACATTTTATTCACTGCTGTCTTTATGAGTTTGTTGCTTTTGTGTCAATAATTATGCTACATGTATTGCTATTTACTCTCGATGCTAAGTGGGGGAATTGTCCTGTTTGCTTTGTGCAGAGAATGTGCAGTTTCAGATCTTTTGTCTCTAATTGTGATATTTTCCCCCATAGACAGTTCGCCCCCCAACATCCGCAGAGGACAATTAGGAGCCGAGTTTTTGCAATTGCAGAGAGCCGCGCTAATTAATTAGCATGGTGTAAATGAATGCGCCATTGTCTCTTGCTGGCTCCACACAGTTATTTTAGTGCTTTAAAGACTATCATTAACTTTGTTTTCATGCTCTTCTGATTGGACGAACACATATGGTGAGAAGAGAAAGTACAGTTAGTTAAGCTCTGAAATGGCATCCGTAACCCGCTAAGATGTTGGCAGGTTTCTTCACATTGAGTGCAAGTTGACTCAGAGGCGATGCTAACTAGGCTTGTCTATCAGGCTAACGAAACTCCAGCGAGCCGCTGTAACAGTTCTTTTTCTCCTTCTCCTGTTTAGACAGCTCACTTTTGGCACTTCTTTTGCACAACCTACCACGCAAGGACAAAACAATGTTGATCAGTTATAAGAGGACAACCTTTTCCATTCACTTTATCGGTCTCTTTTCTCCACACGGGGCTGCGCTCGTTAATTAGGCTATTCTCTTTAGCAGCAGTCTAATACTCCACTCCGTCTACACAAAATACCTGTGCCGAATCGATATGCGTGGGCACGTTTGGGATTATTCACTGTACACATAAAATATTCAACATGTGAAAACCGAGCAACCGAGTTCGAGTTAATTGTCGTCTGGGAGACTCGACGCACCTGTCAGACGTGCCGGTAAAGGTTCGGTTAATGCTGTCCTGCGGAGGAAAACAGCGAAATGCTCCATGTGTTCTTGAATGATTTAGAGGTTGACCTTACTGCTGTTCCTCAGCGCCCAGACAGGTGCAGCACTTCTTTCACAGCATGAGGACAATCTGTGCACTGCTGTTTGCTACAGATTTACTGTCCTGCCTGGACAAAGACTGGTGTCCAGTGTAGTTTATGGTTTGCAGCAATACTCTATACCGGATTAACTCAAGATCCCTCTGTTCCTCGTAACACAGGTACTGTCAGCATCACTGGCCTGCAGCAGGTAATGAGTCGGTCTCCTTTTATAAGGCCACTGTCAGGAACTGGTCTGCTATTAACTTTATAGCAAGAATCACCATGGTACATGTTAAAGGTCCAGTCACAGAAATGTGCATTTTTCACATCTATATGCTGTGGCTCCTTAGTTCTTGTTTTACCGAAGCATTATCCATGGTCATTTACAGGAATCATATAGCACCTTGTCTTAAGGGGTAGGGAAAATTCTCTCATGTCGTTCCAAACCCATAAGACTTTCAATTATCTTTGGAACACAAATGAAGATTTCGCTCATTCTTTTTGTCCATCCTCTGAAAGTCAATGCAACCAAAACTTACATGCATTAAAAAGTACAACAACAAAAAAGTAATCCATCCAAATTGAGCGTAGACACAAAGATATAGTTATGTGGAGCAACATTTTGGACCAGTTAAGTTTCACTTTGATGCAACATGTCAGCTATAGAAATGAAGTGATTGTCAAAATGTCTTGACATTAGGGGTAAGAACCTTGGAATTTAAATTTAGTCATGATCTGATTTCAAAAATGTCTTGATATATCTCAGTTTTTCAGCAACATTGTCTATTGCTTTCCTTCTGTTTCAATTAAATCCTGCATCAGAGTGCATCAACTCTGTAAAGTCACAATATATAGAAATTGTGACAAATCCGAATGTAACGGATTATCAGAAAAAGAAAAAATATAGGTCTGGGAGCCTGGGACTTGGTTTATCCATCAGTTGTTGGATGGAAGCAGATCTGAATGTGAGTTTGCAGTTGATTGTAAGAAAGGGGCAGGGCTTAAGTAGACTGAATGATTGGAGAAGTCCAGCATACTGTACGTCACCAGAGAGAAGTCTGTCGTTTCACTGGAAGATTGAGTAAAGATATTATGATTAAAAATTATGAGTTTGAAATTTAAAAAAAATCCATGCAGGGATAAATCTTGCACAATGAGATAAATAATATGCAATTATAAAATAGATGGGTGAATTTTCATTTCATGTTTTCTATGATGAGAATGAGCATGAGAATGAGTGTATGATAACTGTTACATTAAAGAGAATTATTTATTTATTTATACATCACTGAATTATTTGCCCTATTTGACATGTGCTTCTGCTAGTTTGGACAAAAACTTTGATTAACTTCTAAGAGATGCTTTGATTCTTTATGTGTTTGTGTAGCTCAACGGGTGAGCTGATAGTGCTAGCAATGCCAAGGTCACAGGTTCAATTTCACAGTGATCGCACGTACTGATTAAATACAGAAGTGTAGCTATAAGTCACTTTGGATAAATGCATTTGTCAAATGCACAAAAATGCAAATCCCAAATGCATCACTTTGTGCTTACTTAAGACATGGTGTATGATATAAATGATTTCTCCTGATATTTACATAGGCTTCAATATATATTATGGTGAGAAGCCTCTTGGTAGCGTCTGTGCTCAGAACTACACATCTACAATTCTGTTAGCCCTTTAAAATGATTCCCACCTCACTTCCCTTAATATATTCACTGCTGATACGGACTCTGCATATGCATATTTTGTATTCATTAATGCAATATAGCCAATATGCATACTTCCATGTATGGTATGCAAAAAGCAGGACATTACATGAGTAGCTTGTCTAAATACACAGTATTCATGAAAGAGTAGGTGAACAATTCCCAGTTGACCTTCTGCATCCAGAATCTGAAGTGTGCAGACAGTGGGCACTTGGTTTTCCCATAATTCCGCAGGAGCAGAGGATATATAATTTTTTGTGAATCTTATTTTACTTTATTAAAATAAAAGGTAACACTTTATTTTAAGGTGACATAGTTACACGTTACTACATGTACTTACTATAGTAATGACAGTAAATTATGCATAACTACAAATAACTATCCCTAAACCAAATCCTAACCGTAACTCTGTAGTACGTACATGTAGTTAATTAATATTACTCAGTACATATTTGATTAAGTACAATGTACGTCACCTTAAAATAAAGTATAACCAAATAAAATGTTAGCACTTTACAATAAGGCTCCATTTCATAACATTTTAACTATTGTGAACTAACAATGAAAAATACTTCTAAAGCATTGGTTAATTTTTAGTTAATGTTAATGTTTTAACATTCAATAGTTGTATCTGTTAATATTATTTAATGGATCTGTGCTAACATGAACTAGCCATGAACAGTTGTATTTTTTTTTACTATTATTTATTTATTAAAAAAATGATCATGATAAAATGTTTCAATATCAGTCGATATCGATAATTATCACGATAAATTTTAAGTTTAAAGGCAGATTTTTGCTCATAAGTAAAAGTTCTAACCAGACCGTTGTTTTTTTTTTTTTTTTTTTGTGTGTGTGTGGTTTTAACCTACTCTTTATTGTCAGAACATGACATTTTTTAATTCTTGACACTTTTCCAGTCATTTTTCCTAAAAATAAATATAATAATAGAAAAATGATTTACTTAGTTTCTACATGTTCTAACGGGTGGTATTGTTTCAAATCATTAAACAGGTTTGTGTTTCGTGACTTTGATAACGCATATCTTCAGCACAGTTTGCAGTGCACTCTGCAATATTAATAAAATTTGTATGAAGAACAGTAGCCTAAATACATTTAGAAGAAATGCACAAACGCTATAGCTTAAATCACAGAAAATACTGTGATTATATACCATTAACTCATTTAATACATGTCTATATTAATAACATTATAAAATTTTATATGAATACACCACATTTCTGCCACAAAACCATGGTGCAGTTGGTGTTACTACAGTAATCATGGTAAATGGATCCACACGCATTCATCAACACCTCTAGCCACTCTCCCTCCTTACTGCACTTTGGGTCTGTGAAGAGGATGTTTGTCGGGTGTTCCGGAAACAGAAGACAAGGAAAGCACCAAGCCCAGACGGTGTTTCACCAGCTTCACACAGATCTTCAACAGATTATTAGAGCTGTGCAAATTTCCTTCCTGCTTTAAATGCTCCACCATCATCCCCAACCCAAAGAAATCGTAAATCACAGGACTGAATGACTACAGACCTGTTGCATTAACGTCTGTGGTCATGAAGTCAATTGAAAGACTGGTGTTGGCCTACCCGAAGGACATTACTGGACCCCTGCTGGATCCCCTTCATTTTGCTCATGGAGCAAACAAGTCTGTGGATGTTGCGGTCAACATGGGACTGCATTACATCCTGCAACACCTGGACAAACCAGGGACTTATGAGAGGATCCTGTTTGTGGACTTCAGCTCAGCCTTCAACACCATCATCCCAAACCTCCCCCTGTCCAAATTAACCCAGCTCACTGTGCCCTCCTCCATCTGTCAGGGAACACCAACTTCCTGACAGACAGGCAGCAGCTAGTGAGGCTGGGAAAATTCTCATCCAACACCCACACAATCAGCACTGCCGCCGCCCAAGGATGTGTGCCCTCCTCCCTGTACGCCAACGACTCACCGCCCCTCTGTCAAGCTCCTGAAGTTTGCAGATGACACCACCCTTATTGACCTCATCCAGGATGGTGACAAGTCTGCTTACACACAGGAGGTTAAAGAACTGGCTGTCTGGTGCAGTCACAACAACCTGGAGCTGAACACGCTCAAAACAGTGGAGATGATTGTGGACTTTAGTAGAAACACCCCAGCACTCCCTCCACTCCCCATCATGGACAGCTTTGTGGCAGCAGTGGAGTCATTCAGGTTCTTGGGCACCACCATCTCTCAGGATCTGAAGTGTGGGACACTCACATTGACTCCATTGTGAAAAACGCCCAGCAGAGGAAGTTCAACCTGCCACAGGAGCTGCAGACACAGTTCTACTCAGCCTTCGTTGAGTCTATCCTCTGCACTTCTATACCTGTCTGGTTCAGCTCAGCTACCAAATCAGAACTTAGAAGACTCCGGACTGCTGAGAGAATCATCTGTACACTCCTCCCCACTCTCCAAGAACTGTACTCATCCAGAATGAGTAAAAGGGCTGGCAAAATCATTATGGACCCCTCACATCCAGGCCACTTCCTCTTTGAACTGTTGCTGGCTGGTTGGTGCTACAGAGCACTGAGCACCAGAAAAGCCAGTCACAAGAAAAGTTTCTTTCCTCAGGCCATCTATGTAGATGTAATGAAGACCATGTTCCATTGAAATATCTTCACAATCCTCTATAATGTCTTTATGTCCATCATTATGTGTATTTTTAGTGGCAGTTTCTCTCTGCAGATGATGAGGTTGTGGGATATGACAGCATCTAAAATACACAATTGAGTTTAGAGTTACAGTGTGTCTCTTCCATTTGTTTATGTAAAAACAATTATGTTTATGAAGGCCAACATTAGCAAAAATAGACAGTATTTGAGTCATGCAATAGCTTTAATGTTTTTTGTGACTGTGTATGTTTATGCATAAAGTAATAATTAAAAAATAATCTGACAATATGGATCATAATTTCAATATCTCTGTTACTTAGTGGGGAAGAGAAGTAGCCTATCCTTAACTGAACAGAGCTGCTCACACTTACATGTTCTGTTAAAATAAAAATAGAAAAAGACATGATTGGTAGGAAACCAGTTTCAATTTGAAAGTTAAAATGTAAATTTAAAATAAATCATTCACCTGTTGAGTGTGTGGACAGTCTGTGTAGTTGTATAGCTGAGCTCCAGAAAATCGGTAATGAGGTGGCTTTGACATTTACAGATTTGAAAAAGAAAAAAGAACCCTAAACTCTAATACAAAGAACCATTTCAGCATATAAAGGGTTCTTCAAGATGATACAGTTCTAAATAGAATATAACTATAACACTTATTTACATTCCCTTACATTTGTATATAACATACTGTACATACACATATTGTCTATTGTCTATTTTGTATATTGTGTATTTTTATATATTTGTATTTTTTGTACCAATCACAGACTGGCTTATCCACCTGGCGCGCTATTGGCGGGTTTAACACAATGACGGATAGAGAACGCCTCTTGTGGTCTGACTGGTTGAAGACTATCCAATTGCATACAGAGTCATTTGAATTATGCTCGTTGATCACGCCTCTTGTGCAGTAGAAAATACATAGCAGACTCCCCAGACCAATGTTCAATCTTAAAAGATTGAGCTTGGTCTGGTGATAGCCAGACAAATTATTTGTGTCTTTTCAGTGTCATTCTGTATGTGCTGTGGAAGCTTCTGTCACCAAGGCAAATTCCTTGTATGTGTAAACATACCTGGCAATAAAGCTCATTCTGATTCTGAATGATGGCGATTTGGAGATTGAAAAGCCTTCTGACTGTATCATCACGCACAGTGTTTCTCCTGTTTGTCAGCGCTGTTTCTTATGGCTTTAAACAAGTTTAAATCACTGAGACATTTGTGTTCTTCGCTGAATTCAAGCACTTCTCACTGAATCTCACAGCGCTGTTTAGTGGTCATGTAAACGTTACCAATCAGCGAGTAAACGCATCTGCTCTAGTAAGCTGAGAAGGACCTGGCTACAGCCTGCAGATCGGGGCAGGGCTGTACGTGTCGCCTGTAATGCCGAGTTCACACTGCGCGATTTTAGGCCCGATTTTGACTCGATGACAGTTTTTGCGAAATCGCCAGCAAATGCCCGAAATCATAGGCAAATCGGTGCTCGTTCACGCGAGTGACAATCACGCAGTGTGAATTATCAGAGACGCGATCTGAGAGAATCGCCGATGAGTCGCCGAAGCCCGTGAGATATTTGACATGCTAAATATCTGGGCCTGTCGGCGATTCAAACTCCTGCTGTGTGAAATGTGTCCTGACTGAAAAATACATCAGCGATGACCTACAGCCAATGAGAGAGCAAGATACAGGGCAGAGAGAGGTTCAGGGAGGAGTTATAGACCAGAATATCAGTATTTTAATTGATATATTTACAATTCTATCAAACAGAAACAAAGCACAAACATTTGCTTGACCAACCGCAACAGCAGCACATTGCAAAATTATTTATTTACCTCAAATTCTCTTTGCAGAACACAATCCTTGATCCCCGCGTCTCCCCAACCGTTTCCTCCTCCATAATCTTTTTTTCTTTTTCTCCTTTTCGCTGCAAATCAGCGCACAGACAATTTGGATCGCAAGTTTTCTGCAGTCTATATTTTTAATAACAATTCCAGTCTCGCACGAGAACTCCGGTCTGATGCACACGTGATCTCGGTTGTTTCCTTGTCACTTCTCGTGTGTTTGGTTGTGAAATGTAGTTTGCGGACGGGACAGAGTTGTTGGCGATTCTTCCTCTTGTACAGTCATGCAATGTGAAACCTCCTGTCGCCGATCCATCGTGCAGTGTGAACACAGCAGTGACTGAATGCTACCCCAGATAGTCATGCAGTGTGAAAAGAGCAGTGATCCGACGAGTTTGAAAATCGTGCAGTCTGAACTCGGCATAACTCGCAATGTTCCTGAAATGATTGTTTTGCTAAATTAAGCTGGTCTTTAGACTAACACACGGACGACCCCACAACATTAAAAAAAATTGCTTGATTGTCCACAACAGTAGGGTCAGGTCTTCAGGTAGAGGAATGAATTATGAATTAAATGAATTTGATTATTTTCTATCACCGTAGTATGAGAAAGGAAAAGGGTGTATCAGTATCGTTATCAGTAACATGACAAGACACACTTATGTTTATGGAAGGTGTTATTGGTCTTGCAGTTGTATGAACTAAATGACACTGCCGTGTTATTTTTATGTACTATTTATGTGTGTGTATGAAGCTTTCATTTTCTTCACTACATTGCAAAGCATAATATCAGACTTTTTGCTACACTTTATTTCAGAAAAACAATCTGTTCCTCGTTATTTTAAAGTGACGAAATAAAGAACTTTTTATTTGTACCTGCCATGATTCTGAAAGAACGCGCCTGGAGTCTGTTGCTATAGAAATGAACTCAACTTTCACTCGCATCTGACTGACAGATAAACAGCGCGTTTTTATTTCAGTGCCATTGTTAATGTTGTGGTTATTTCAGCCAACAGTTTCGTAAATTCAACTTAACAGCATTTAGTTACATTTGCATTAGACACTTACATTTATCATTCAACTAAACTGTGCGCACGCACGCATTTTAGACACTTACATTAGGCTATGTTTTTGCAATAAATGCATGTCCTTGAATAAGCAATGTTTTACTTCTGTTTCCTTTCCAGGTGCAGCCAAAATTAGATTGGAAAACGTCACATTTTGACTCAGTTTTAGTTCAAATTGTATCCGAAAATCTCACAGCCTCTGCGGTCAAATATTATGATTCCCTTTATGAAGCAGCCTATATTAAATTGAGATCTCCGAGACCCGTTTCGTGACCCAATCTTTTGAACCGATTCTTTTAAATCAACTGGTTCACAATAAAATAACATGATTCATTTGTGAATTCGACAGATTTAGAAGATTAGACTTGCAGTAGCAAACAACTTAGGGACAACATATGAACATTCCGAGTTATGTTAAAAACACCTGAATTTGTCTGAATTAAGTGTGCTCTAGATTGAGCTCAACCTATTTAAATCTTATTTGTGTGGCATTAGACACCTCTCTTTTACAGTTTTGTAACTGGATTGATGACATTGCTCATCAATCCATGCACTACTCTGACATGCAACAACTATGAACACATTTTCTATCATGTATGCCCATGAAAGGCGAATGAGCCAATCAGAGTGTAGCTCCGCCCCCAGGTGCAGCCCCTCCCCGATCTGCAGGCTGCAGATTTCGTTCTGCTTTTGCCGCATAAACATTATATCGAACATTTATCGAACTCTTGTTATTGTTTTATCAAGGAAAATTATATTGCGATAATTATCATTATCGTTTTATCGCCCAGCCCTGGTTGTACATCACAAAAAGTCCAGGTCAAATGACTATGTCAGAATGTCCAGGAATGTGTTGTTCATACTAGAGTGCATACCATACTAAAGCGTATACTTCATCAACGGTCATGAAATAATCCCTTCATTGAATTGATTGCAAAACACACAATATTGGAAACAACATGAAAGTCTCCGTTCAACCTCAGATTTTTATCTGTATATTTCAGGGGCTAAATTAAATGCCAGTATAAATCCTTTTATGCTGTTTCTGTCACTCTTGTGCAGTTTTGCATGACTTTGAAATAATTGCTTTGTGGGCTGCGAGCTAGCAAGAAAGCCGTCAATGAGTGACAGTGCCGGGCATGAGGTCAGAAAAACACCTACCTCTGCCGCATCACAGACTGGGAAAGACAGACAACCTTTTCCTTCACACCACTTGAAAGACTAGTTTGAACTTAAGGGTCAACTTGAACGCAATTTTTTGATGGGTCAGATCTAAATAATGAATTAAAGCAGCTGAATTTATCAACTCTGTCAAATAACTATGCAACGAGATGCAATCAGCTGCACACTTTAAAAGAGGAAGAAATGAAGTGCTGCCTCATGGGAAATCACTGCTATAGTACTCATTCAAGTTAGAAAGACTGATGAAAAATCAGACTGTGGTCCATTACTGATTCATAATAACAGTTATTTTCTAAATATCTGTCTCTCAAGATGTTTTGCTTTGTTCATTGTACAGATTTTTTTCCCCTTGTGTGACTCATCAGGCTTGTCTGTGAAGAAAGATGACACGTGAAAAGGGTTACCATTAGTAACGCACACACTGTATTTTTGCAGTGATTATAAGTCAGCTTAATGGAGGCTGTGTTTTTCTCTCTTTGTTCTGTGTGCTTTTTATTGCTTAACATTCTCTAAAGAGACAATTTCTGTGCATATTCTTTTTCAAATCTGAGACACTATGTTGACCATGCTGTTTTGCATACTAGCAAGACAAGTCCCATTCAGTTGTCTGAAGAACTCAGCTCTTGACACAATCTCTTCAATGTTATTCTGAGGTTTTGTTTGTCCTAACAATTGGTGTCCACAACCAGTCACAGTTTTGTCCATCAGGAATTGATTGGATCGTTGTTATTTGCTATTGTTGTGATCTTGTGAGTGACAGGTTGCTGGAGGGGAGGTATTATTGTCCCACCCTCGTGCTAATGCACGTCATTAGAGAGGAAATACTGTTGTCATGGAGGGGAAGTGAATGTTTTTGATTAAAGATTACGAGGGCACATTCATTTTAAAAAATGATGTACACAGGTAAATCATTTATAATAAACACTGCATAAATATATTTGACACCTTTACCATACTTTTATTATTCTCATGTTAGGTAAGGAAGTCGAATTTGACCTAATGTATAAGCACTTTAAAATACTTACAATCGGACAGAAGACTTCTCCGTGGTCTGTTCTGGCTAAATGTTATACAGTGGGGAGAACAAGTACAAACCCGATTCCAAAAAAGTTGGGACACCGTACAAATTGTGAATAAAAAGGAATGCAATAATTTACAAATCTCATAAACTTATATTTTATTCACAATAGAATATAGATAACATATCAAATACTGAAAGTGAGACATTTTGAAATGTCATGCCAAATATTGGCTCATTTTGGATTTCATGAGAGCTACACATTCCAAAAAAGTTGGGACAGGTAGCAATAAGAGGCCGGAAAAGTTAAATGTACATATAAGGAACAGCTGGAGGACCAGTTTGCAACTTATTAGGTCAATTGGCAACATGATTGGGTATAAAAAGAGCCTCTCAGAGTGGCAGTGTCTCTCAGAAGTCAAGATGGGCAGAGGATCACCAATTCCCCCAATGCTGTGGCGAAAAATAGTGGAGCAATATCAGAAAGGAGTTTCTCAGAGAAAAATTGCAAAGAGTTTGAAGTTATCATCATCTACAGTGCATAATATCATCCAAAGTTTCAGAGAATCTGGAACAATCTCTGTGCGTAAGGGTCAAGGCCGGAAAACCATACTGGATGCCCGTGATCTTCGGGGCCTTAGACGGCACTGCATCACATACAGGAATGCTACTGTAATGGAAATCACAACATGGGCTCAGGAATACTTCCAGAAAACACAATCGGTGTCGGTGAACACAATCCACCGTGCCATTCGCCGTTGCCGGCTAAAACTCTATAGGTCAAAAAAGAAGCCATATCTAAACATGATCCAGAAGCCCAGGCGTTTTCTCTGGGCCAAGGCTCATTTAAAATGGACTGTGGCAAAGTGGAAAACTGTTCTGTGGTCAGACGAATCAAAATTTGAAGTTCTTTTTGGAAAACTGGGACGCCATGTCATCCGGACTAAAGAGGACAAGGACAACCCAAGTTGTCATCAGCGCTCAGTTCAGAAGCCTGCATCTCTGATGGTATGGGGTTGCATGAGTGCGTGTGGCATGGGCAGTTTACACATCTGGAAAGACACCATCAATGCTGAAAGGTATATCCAAGTTCTAGAACAACATATGCTCCCATCCAGACGTCGTCTCTTTCAGGGAAGACCTTGCATTTTCCAACATGACAATGCCAGACCACATACTGCATCAATTACAACATCATGGCTGCGTAGAAGAAGGATCCGGGTACTGAAATGGCCAGCCTGCAGTCCAGATCTTTCACCCATAGAAAACATTTGGCGCATCATAAAGAGGAAGATGCGACAAAGAAGACCTAAGACAGTTGAGCAACTAGAAGCCTGTATTAGACAAGAATGGGACAACATTCCTATTTCTAAACTTGAGCAACTTGTCTCCTCAGTCTCCAGACGTTTGCAGACTGTTATAAAAAGAAGAGGGGATGCCACACAGTGGTAAACATGGCCTTGTCCCAACTTTTTTGAGATGTGTTGATGCCATGAAATTTAAAATCAACTTATTTTTCCCTTAAAATGATACATTTTCTCAGTTTAAACATTTGATATGTCATCTATGTTGTATTCTGAATAAAATATTGAAATTTGAAACTTCCACATCATTGCATTCTGTTTTTATTCACAATTTGTACAGTATCCCAACTTTTTTGGAATCGGGTTTGTAAGTTGAATTACAAATATCCCCCAAAAAAAAAAAAAAAAAAAAAAAATCATATTTCAATCAGGGATAGTTCTGGTATATATATATATATATTATATATATATATTAGGGCTGCACGATAAATCACATTTAACCGCACGTGATTTGGTAAAGGCTTCGATTATTTTATGTGCAGTTTCTCACTGAAGCACGGCTGTGATCAGTAGTAAATGCTGCTCCATCTGCAAGCCAGAGGGCACTCTCGCTCAGGGTACTCCAAATATGCACCGCAGAAGTACAATAGTGCACGTCATTCCAGGAAATCCCTATGAACATCATACTATCGGTGAGCTGAATAAACAGAAGATTGAAATGGCTTGATTGATTAAACATGACTAAATGCTTCTCATGTTTGGAAAGATGTTTGGCGCATGTTGCTTTTTCAAATGCACGTTATAAGCGACTCAAACGCAGTGATTTCAGACAGCAGCATTTACTACTGATCACAGAGCCGTCCTGCACTGACAAACTGCGCATAAAAAAAAAATAATCGCAGCCTTTGATCTTGATCAAAATTGATGCACCTCTTGATGGAAATAAATGTTATTTCTGTATTCCTATCAAGAGGTGCATCAATTTTTGGTCAAGATCTTATATTGACAATGCAAGAGTCTAGCACTCTGTAAAGTCTGCTCCAGCACATCTCAAAGACTTTCAATGAATTTAAGATCTGGACTCAGAGGTGCCAATTCATGTGTGAAAATGATTCTTCACGCTCCCTCCCAACCATTGTTTCACAATTTGAGCCTGATGAATCTTGACATTTGTCATCCTGGAATATGACCATAATGTGTCTTCCTACATGATTGTTTAAGAAATGAAAAGCTACACACTCCATCAATTTGTGTTGCCAAACATATAACATGTTAGAAACATAATAATCACTGCAATAATTGACTCTGAAGCATTTGCCTATTTAAATCCAAACAGTGTTTTTTTTTTTTTTTTGGCCGGGCAGTGTATAAGAATAAGCAATTTTAATTTAATGGTAACTTTAAATAAACTTTAAATATTAAAGCTACACTGTAAAAATCCAGCAAGTTAAATGAACTCATTTCATTTGAACAAACTCATTGCCTCAAACCATTTAAGTAAAAAAAACAAAAAAAACAATAAGTTCTATGAACTTATTTCATTTAAGTTCACTAAAAAAAACTATATTTACAAGTATTAAATTACTATAAGCTCTGTTCAAATGCATTGCAGCTTAAAACTTAACTGAATTAAGCAAAACCATTAAAGCAAATCATTTTGCATGATGACAACTAGAGATCTGCTCATAGTTCAGTTTAATTTAATATAGTAGTTATTCACATAACTTTTTAGTGAATGCATTGAACTTTCAGTCATATTTGACTAAAATAAACTTGTTTAATTTAGTATATATTACTGTTAGGTTTCAGAGTGTAGAAATATCATCTGATTTACTGATTTTGTTGCTTAGTTCAGCATTTCATTTTCAGTGAGGGCAGATAAAGTACCTGACATGGTGTGTCACACCTGGTTAGGATGCAGTGTTGTGGAAAAAAAGTGTAATATGTCAGGAAGTGGATTGAATTTCAGGACTCTGTCAAATCCAGTCAATGTATGACGCACATAAACGCTTCTCTTGTTTTAAGAGGAAATTATATCAGAGCTATGCTAATGCTACGTTCCATTCAAAGTTAAATGTAATATATTATGGCCTGAAAAGTCGAACCACAAAAGTGCTCCATAGCTTGACGTATAAAGGAACAAAATGGTGATGCTACCATTAGCTTCACAGTTGTTAGCTTTGCCAACAAAGTAATGTATTGTGGAGGATAATGATGCTGCTATGTAATCCTAGCATTTGTTATGCAGGTGCACAACTACCAATAAAAATGATCATTTAGGCTACTATGTTTTAGATACCTATCTCTGTAAACAAGAGGCTAAACGTTTTAGTCATTTAATGCAGGATCTTTGACTAACACATATGCATTTTATAAGCTTAAAGGATAATGTTTATGTTCCTGTAATGCGCCATCTTAAATTGTTGATTTTAAGTTACATTTTAATATAATCACTCATTTAATGGTTAGTATAAGCTAGTTCAGTTCTGTAAAAGTTCATGCTACATACATAACTAAATCCAGAGGGATGTGTAGTGTGGTGCTCTGTATATTGATATACAAGGCTTTTGTTCTCTTAGTCTCTTAGCACACTTTACATCCAGCTCTGGGTCTCTAGAGCATCCATCGTTGTGAGGGCTCCCACACAGGCATCCAAACTCCCACACAAGTCACTTCAAACCCCACTTTGACCTGCCTGCAGTCCTGCCCTCCTCTTACCAACATTGTCTCCTTTTTCCCTTTTTTTCTTCTTCTTTCCACAGCACAAACACAGTTTTTACTGTCAGTAGTCTGAAAGAGCCCAGTGAAATATCTCATCCCCCCAGAGAGAGCGGGAAAATCTCAGAGCTGCTACTCGCGGTGCCTAGGGTATGACGGCAGCTTAGCAGGATAGAGGCTTCTAATGCTTAAAATTCTGCACCAAATCTTCCCTGTGCAATCCGCAGTCAGAGAAGACGACTTTACCTTGGGCACTTTATAGAGCATCCATTACCCATCTACTCAGCAGGATATTAACTGAAGCCAGACTGCATAAGCATGCATTTCCAGGGTAGAGCAACCATGTCTTATTACTCTATTACAGGTCAAACTCGCCACTCCAAGCGTTCCGTGTCCATCCCCGGACTTCCTAATCATATTTGATGCTCATCATGCATTTAATATACTCTGTCTTGCCGTAATATTGCGCCGTGGATGATGCTATTGTCGGAAGCGTTACGGATAAGTTTACACTGTTCATGATGGCAGAGTTTCACTTCACCTTCAAAGTACACTCACAGCAAGTTAATGACATGGTCCAAAAGTATAAATAATAGATAAGTATAATAAAACTCACTGTTTGGCCGGTAACTTTATATGAAATTGCGGTAACACTTTACAATAAGGTTGCATTTGTTAGCATTAGTTAACATGAACTAACAATGAAACTTAAAGCATTTATTAATCTCAGCAATTGTTAATTTCAACATGTACTAATACATTGTTAAAATCAAAAGTTGTTTCTGTTAATATTATTTAACGGATCTGTGCTAACTTGAACTAAAAATGAACAGCTGTATTTTAACATTAACAAAGATGAATAAATACTGTCACAAATGTATTGTTCGTTGTTAGTTAATGCATTAACTAATGTTAATTAGTGAGACCTTATTGTAAAGAGTTATCAAAAGTGCAATTTATAGGTTTATATTGAATTCTACCAGACTGATTTAAGCGACTTGAGTGAGTGATATCAAATTGTCTACCAAAGAAAGTGTTTTTGTTATATAGACTTTTTAACCTATATTTAGTTTTTTTTTTTTTTTTCAATTACCGTACACATTTTCTTATTTATATGTGTTTGTGTATACAGAAGTGTCAGGTTTTTTTATTCTGCAATTGTTGAACATACACTATTGTTGCACGCCGGCTCTGATTAAAGGTCTTTTGTGACTCCCTGGATCATATTATTGAAATTCGTTAGCCATTATCTTTTTTTAATACAGCACACACTGTGATTCTGCAGTGTCTCAGTCTTTTATAACACTTTTCAGACTAATAGATTGCAATATAGATACAAAGAAGCTTTATCTGATGTCTTCAGGATCTTGCTCGGATCCCAACATAATGTATTAGACTAGAGGATCTGGTGAAGGTTAATACTGAGCAGGGCTGTTGTATTCAAGCTTGGTTATGTTCAGTCAGCTGGTTCTAATTATTCTTTTAATTGGCTGTGTTTACCTACGTTACAATTTCTCTTTTGTACTGTGCCAGGCTTGCAGTTTACTTAAATTAAATAAACATGTAAAAGAAGTTAGCTTTGTTTTCACCTTAGAACGTACAATGTCAGAATTTCAGTAATAGAGAAAATCATGAAGGAAGCAAACATTTTTGCCATTATACAGTAAATGCTGTTACGGTTCTAAAGATTGAAAGTAGCAAACGGAAACCAAGGGTTTCATGTTGACTTTAAGGTTGCAGAAGAGTGAAGACACTGGAGATATCAAAAAATAGTGGGCAGCTAATCAAACCCTGTAGTGCTGAATGAAAAGCAACCACAGTGCGGTCCAGCACTCAACGGCTGCAAATGACCAATGATTACAGAAAACGTGTTGCGCTCAATGTTTTATGCCTTGTGGATCATCTGAACACTCCATGTCCATTGGTTACACTGCGTAATGGGCACATTCATTACTCGGGGATGCCTCACAAGAGCCTCCATCACTTTTCAGGGCTGTCCTAGCCCATCTCATTCTTTAAAAGAATCATTAGAGGCCAGTAAAACTGAATTAAGCTCCTATCAATCACCTTGTATGAGGACGCCTCTGCACTCGGATGCTTCATTGAAGCCATTACATTCCCGATCCCACAGAGTGCCACTCCGCTTACAACACTGAAGTTGAAGGTTATTTAGTTATGGATATTTGGCGCCTGTCCAGAAGCCTTCTGCGAGCTCGAAACATGTGGGAGACTCACAGCAACATATGAGAGGTTAGCCCACTGGCATTCACACAGTGGCCGGTTTTACTACACAGAGTTCAAAAGTCATTTTTCACCACACCTGCCACTGGGAAGTGAACTTAAATAATTAATATTAATATTTATTAACAGTCACAGATGTGTATTTTGCATTATTATTACTGATTTTTGTTTTTATCTCTATGACAATCATAAAATTTAGCAGTTTTTTTCCTTGCATATTTGTCTCCATTATGAAACTGCATCACAAAAACGCAACAGTTTGGTTCCTCATATTTCCAAGGCTGCATTTGTTTGATCAAAAATATTGGAATATATTTTGTAATTTATTCCTGTGATGGCAAATCCGAAATTTTAGCTGCCGTTGACCTTACACCGGTTTCACACCGCACACACAAGCAGTGCGGAAGCTGTGCATATGGAGAGCGGGAGCAGCACGCGCCATTTTGCTTTCACACTGGCAGCGTTTGTCGCGCTGAACCACGGCTTGTGTACTGCAAATACAAACGAGTATCATCCATTCTATCACCTTTTCCGATGTTCTCCTCCGACCCCTGTCTGTCTCGTGCTTTGATTTATGATGGGCAGCATATTTATGATGGGCATCATATATCTGCTGCGAATGCGACCGTGTTCCCCTCTGTCCCAAACACGCATGCATATAACATGCTGTATATAGGTAGTTTACATGATAAAAGTAACATTAAAGGTAAGATATGCCTCTAGTTTTAATCAATAAACATGCCTTTTTGAAGTTTGGGCAAAAACTTCTGGCAGTTATGTGTTTTCTGCTCTGCTTCTGCGACGCGCTGCCGCACCGCCTCTGCGTGTGTTGTGAATGCTCTAACCTGTTAACATGGGCGCCGAAAAAAATATGCGCTGCTAACGCGTGCAGTGCGAAACCGGCCTTAGTCTGGTTAGGCCTGGGACACACTAGACGATTTTCAAATCTTAACCAATTTTAAAACTGTAGGAGACCACAGACATAAGGGCAGTTTTAGCATTATAATCCTTCGAATGCACACACTAGAAGATCCGTCCAGACCGCGAGACCACACACCTGTCGATTATAGTAACATTTCCACAATGAGTCGAGATCTTACGGAGACTTGTGAGATCAAACGTAACTTAAGAAGAAAAACAAATGGAGGACAATCAACATTGTCAGTTGGTTCTCTTGGCATACATTTTGTTAAACAAAGGAGAAAAAAAGAATATGGGTGATCTTCTTTCTCAATACTCCACAATACACACTCCACTTTTTTGCATGTTTGTGGCTGCCAAGTTTCAGCTATAGAAGCACGCAACATCCGGCTGGTGAAGCTTGCTCGCTCTTATTGGCTATCGCAGGTATCATGTCAGAGACAACCCGTTCAAGATCGTAAATATCAAACATGTTTGATATTTACCATTTGGGATTGTGCTGGCTCCAACGCGATCAGGAGCAGTAAAATAATCGTAATGACACCACACAATTGAGGATTTTTTGGACAAAAAGTTGTTTGCGCCAAGGCTCAAATCGGGCCACACCCCCCTAGAAATGGCCGCTTGGGGGTGCAAATCGAGGCTCAAAATCGGGCTTAAAATCTTCAAGTGTGTGGCCAGCCTGAGACAGCATATTAAATTTAACGTGGATGAAAAAGAAGCTGTGATGGATAGACTTATGTTCTTTACAATGGCAAGCACTGTATAAAGGACCTAGATCACATCATTTTCACAACTTTCAAAACTGTTTTATGGAGTTTTTTTGTCTACTGAAAGTTTTTGTTTTTGGAAAGATGTTTCAGCCGAACAATTGGTATGTTGTTAAACAACAGTACAATCCATTGTATTCTATCCCTCACAGTCTCATTTTCATTCCTGTCAAAATATGGGGCTACCCTGATTAAGGTTTGTTACTGCAATGTCATGTGATCCTTCAGAAATTAAAGTATTAAATACTAAAATAAATTAATTTCTTTAAAAAAAAAAAAAAACTTTAACAGTAGTTTGCATACAAACTTTTTTAGTTTTGTTAAGGGGCGAGGTTTATTGTTTGTGTCTTTTGGTTTGACATGTCTTCAATTTTGAAGATTTTCCCTCTATGCCATGTAGGTCAGTGGTTTAAATTTATCCAGCAGATGGACTTCACACTGTCATCATTCCTATGTAATGAAACACTCAACAATAACAACAGTAGAAGGATGTGAATGCAGGGTTAGCTCGTTGAAACCAAATACATCAATGTAATCCGTAAAGCCTGAACCAAGGTCTCTACAAACAGAGCAAGACAAACATGAGGGAATATACGCACAAGGCCTAATAGCTTAATGAGAATAATTAATGACACACACCTGGAAACAATCAGTGAGAGAACGCTGAACAAAAACATGATGTGAACAAATAAACCAAGCTTTAAAATAAACATAACACAGAACAAAAGTACATCAAAGCAAATTCTCCCATACCAATATTTCTGGGTTTTAATAGTCCAGTGAGGTGATTGGCCTAAAATTCCTTTGTAGTGATGTGACAGACTGATATTGGCTTACACACCATGTTTAAGTGACACAATAGCACAATATTTTACTTGTCTCACGGGGGATATTTGTGTTTATTATACTGATTAAACATCTTCAAACAATTTGTTCAGTATGGTTTTTGTAATATGCTGTTAAATCGCACGCACATGTCTGTAAACATCCTGTGACACATACGTCGAGATTTAACGGAACAGTTGCAGTACATTTAAGGGCTGGGAATGGAAATGTACATGGTTTGTTTCAGAAGATAACCTGATTCCATAAGCTGTAGGACAGACTAGTTGGTCTTGAAGAGTGTGAGAAAGCCTCAGCGTCAGAGATTGCTGAGTCCAAGCTGACCTCAGTGTTGTGGAGGATTGAGAGTGTGTGAGTGGGCTTATGATTACAGGCCTTGAGATCTCACTATATGACAGGGGAAGATTTGCTGCATTATTAATGTCTGAATGTTCAAACGCTGATGATTTTTGAGTTGTTTATGTGGATGATGGACACCGAGGGAGATGACTGTTTTGATTATCACAGCAGCTTCATGCATTTGAGCGATTGTTGTTGTGAGTGATTACCCTCCATATGAAGCCTCTTTTGCCGTTTCCTTTATGAGTTTGTTGATGTCTCGAGAGTGAAACGGTTGTGGCGACGTGTGTTTAAATCTTATGTGCATGCCCAAGTGGAAATAATAATAATAACCGTAAACCACATTAGAAATGGCTAGGCTTGCTCTTGGAGTTCATATTAGCAAAATTAAACTTCTTGTTTGTCAATGTTCCAAGCAGCTTTTCAATTAATAGTGAAATATGGAAATTGTTGTAAAACTATACTTTATTTTGAGGTCCATAAACTTGTAAAAAAAAAAATACTGTTGAACTGGATCCTGCGTCTTATTGAACTTAAAGTAAAACAATATCTATATCTGGACCTCTTCATAAACTTCATAAAAATGTGCAGAGTAGGCTTTGCATTAGCTGTATGCGAACACAAAGCTTACTCAATGAACACTTTTCCCTTTTTACTCATAGCAAAGTATCAGTTGTTCCCTTTCAGTCGATCACGTTCGACGTTACGTCGACATCACCAACGTATTGGGATCACTTCTGGGAGCCCTATCATCTTTGAGTGTATACAAAACGAGCCAATGCACATTGGCGTGCGGGATTTGCATCTCACGCCCGCCCCGCAGCGTAGTAGATGCAGCGCACATTTGTTCTTCACTTCGGAGCTGAGCAGTTTGTTGTTCCTGTCTTCTGAAGAGTGTGACTACGAGTCAAAAACAAAGCTTTCCGAAGAGTGGTGTTGGTGTGATGGCACGTTCAGCGGGGTTGCGGGCTTACGAGCTCAACAACTGCGGTTTTCACAGCATTCATTGAGGGAGTGTCTTCAAAGAGTTCACTGTTTTGCAGCTGTAGGTGGGGGTGTTCCATTCATTGAGTGTGCACAACAGGCTTGCACTATTCACCTGTTTGTGTACCGCGGCCATCCCTGAGTGCTTCAGCACTAAAGTAAGAGAGCTATTTCCCTAAAAGAGTGGCACGGGTGTGAAACGTCTTTTTTAAGATGGCTTTCCATCTGTGTGTTTCTGGATGCGGTCGCTCCCTGTCGCCGGATGACGGTCACAATCGATGTCTCACGTGTTTGGGCATTCAGCACACTGAGGCAGCTTTTGTGGATAGTTCATGTTCCCACTCACATACCTCCGAGAAGGTGGAGTCCCCTTACCCGTGCCCCGATCTAGTTCTTTGTCTGCTGGCCAGCAGCAAAGGGCTACTTTGGCGCATGGCCAGGGTGATCTGAGGATCACAGTGAGGGCTTCCCCGCCGAGGCAATCTCCGTGGGCCCCTCAACCCTCTGTAACGCCGCAGCCGGTGGTGCTTTCCAAAGAGCGTGCTGGTGAACAGATGTCGATCGCTGCATCAGAGGGGGAGCTTCAGTCATCTGAGGATGAAGGCTCGGCTGCGTTACTGCCTGCTGGGCAGGTAGCGTTGCCCGAGCCCGACCCAGAATTGACAGCTATGCTAGCCCGGGCTGCCAAAAAAGGTTGGGCTTGCGTGGAATCCTCCACCATGTCCCGAAACTTCTAGGTTGGACGACTGGTTTCTCGGGGCGGGTCACGCTGGTTCTCAGCATCCCGCCCCGGTGCCATTCTTCCCGGAGGTGCATGAGGAGATTACCAGATCGTGGAAGGCACCTTTTTCTGCCAGGAACTGATCTGATACCTCCTCACCCCTCATTACCCTCGATGGCGTAGAAGCCAAGGGGTACGTGAAGATCCCCCAGGTGGAGCGGGCCGTCACGATGCAACTGTGTTTTGCGTCTGCTTCCTCCTGGAGGGGGTAATCCGCGTCTCCCATCCAAGGCCTGTAAGTTCTCATCCGTTCTCGTGGGCAGGGCTTACAGAGCCTGTGGACAGGTGGCTTCCGCTCTGCATGCCATGGCGCTATTACAGGTGCATCAGGCCCAGGCGCTCATGGACATGCACGAGGGTAGGCCTGATCCAGAGCTCTTACGTGAGCTCCGTGCGGCGACGGACCTTGCTCTCCGAGCTACGAAAATCACCGCACGTTCAGTCGGTCAGGCGATGTCCACATTAGTGGTAGAGGAACGCCATCTCTGGCTCAACCTGGCTGACATGAGGGAGACTGATAAATATCGGTTCCTGGACTCCCCCGTGTCCCAGGCTGGGCTTTTCGGCGACGCGGTTGAGAGCTTTGCCCAGCAGTTCTCAGCCGCCCAGAAGCAGACGGAGGCGATCAAGCATATCCTGCCCCGGCGGGCCGCTGCTGCTTCCACCCGTCCGCCGGCTGCAGATTCTCCACTTGCTTGTCACCTCTGGCGGCCTCCGGCGGCCGCCTCCGCTCCCGCGAAGACCAAGCAGCAGCCTCCACCCAGGCCTCAGCGTGGAGCCGGTTGTCGGAAAGCCGCCCAGTCCACCAAGGCCGCTGCCAAACCAGGTGGCAAGCGGAAAGCGAAGCAGAAAGTGAAGCAGCCCTGAGACGGACGACCCAGAGATGGAGGGAACAGCTCTTCGGGAGATGGTGAAGGCACCACTCCCTCCCCCAGAGGAGGGCCGGGTGGAAAAATCTTATGTTTCGTTTTGTTTTTGTTCCCCAAATTTTCAATAAAAGAGCTTTTTCCTATATCTCTGGTCCCAAGAGAGCGCGTTTGGCGGTGTAAAACGCTATTCCTTGTCACCCTCTGGTCCGTCTCCCATCGCCAGCGGAGGGCAGCGGCTGTGTCCAGGACGCACTCAAGAGGCCTCCACACACCCTCTCTGCCCTCCAGTGGAAGCAGGTAAGTGTTGCACCGCACACTCAGACTCCACCTGACGCTATTCCTTGTCACCCTCAGGTCCGTCTCCCGTCGCCAGCGGAGGACAGTGGCTGTGTCCAGGATGCACTCAAGAGGCTTCCACACACCCTCTCTGCGCTCCAGCGGAAGCCGTCTGTGGTGCCGCTGCTCCCGCTTGCTCGGTCGCTGGGAGCCTGGTTAGCGCTTCCGAGCCCGTCTCGCTGGCTCACCCGTACCATCAGACTCGGCTATGCTATTCAGTTCGCCCACCGGCCGCCCAAGTTCAGGGGCATCCACTTCACCTCAGTGCTGAAGGAGGCTGCCCCTGTCTTACGGGCAGAAATCGCAGTCCTACTAGCAAAGGACGCGATAGAGCTGGTCCCTCCAGCCGATATGAAGACCGGTTTCTACAGCCCGTACTTCATTGTACCCAAGAAAGGCGGTGGGTTACGGCCAATCCTGGACCTGCGAGTTTTGAATCGGTCACAGAGAAGCACGTCCAGTCGGTGTTGAACTGCTTAAATTCGTTCAGACGCAGAACAGCGGCCCCATTGAAACATTTTCAGAGGCTCCTGGGGCATATGGCATCTGCAGCCGCAGTAACGCCGCTCGGATTGCTTCATATGAGGCCACTTCAACACTGGCTTCACGACCGAGTCCCGAGATGGGCGTGGCAGAGCGGCTCACTCCGTGTGGTTATCATACCGAGGTGCTGCCAAACCTTCAGCCCATGGTCGGACCCTTCATTTCTACGGGCAGGTGTCCCCCTAGAACAAGTGCATGCTGTGCTATTCACGGATGCTTCTGCCACCGGTTGGGGGGCCACGTACAATGGGCATGCAGTCTCGAGTCTGTGGATGGGGCCTCAACTGCATCGGCACATCAACTGCCTTGAGTTGTTAGTGGTATGTCTTGCGCTGGGCCGCCTCAAAGGGCCGCTACGAGGCAAGCACGTACTGGTCTGAACAAACAGCACTGTGGCCACTGTGTACATCAACAAACAGGGTGGTCTACACTCCCGTCGCATGTCACAACTCGCCCGCCATCTCCTCCTTTGGAGTTAGAAGCATCTGAGGTCTTCACGGCACTCACCTTCTGGGCCTGCTCAATCGTGCAGCCGACGAGCTCTCATGACAGCAAGTGCTCCCGGGAGAGTGGAGACTCCACCCCCAGGTGGTCCAGCTGATTTGGAGGCGCTTCGGGACCGCACAGGTAGATCTGTTTGCCGCCCTGGACACGTCTCACTGCCATCTGTTCTATTCCCTGACCGAGGGGACCCTCGGCACGAATGCACTGGCACACAGCTGGCCCCGGGGCCTGCACAAATATGCGTTTCCCCCAGTGAGCCTTCTAGCACAGACAGTGTGCAAAGTCAGGGAGGACGCCTTTGCACACTGCGACAGCACCTTCTTGGCCCATTCCTCTGAGGAAGGACCTGCTTTCTCAGAGAGGGGGCACTATCTGGCACCCGCATCCGTCCTCTGGAAACTAAGTGAACTACCACAGTCCGTGGTAGACACCGCCCCCTCTACGAGGCGCCTCTATGCGTTCAAGTGGAACCTGTTCGCTGAGTGGTGTTCTTCCCGCCGGGAAGACCCCCGAAGATGTTCGATCAGTTCAGTGCTCTCCTTCCTGCAGGATGGGTTGGAGCGAAGGCTGTCTCCCTCCACCCTCAAAGTGTATGTTGCCGCTATCGCCGCACATCACGATGCAGTTGATGGTAAGTTCGTGGGGAAGCACGATCTGATCGTCAGGTTCCTGAGGGGAGTGAGGAGACTAAATCCGCCTCGCTCTCACTCTGTACCCTCTTGGGGTTTATCTCTGGTGCTTACGGCACTGTAGAGAGCACCATTTGAGCCTTTGCAGTCAGCGGAGTTAAAAATTCTGTCATGGAAAACCGTACTCCTGATTGCATTTGCCTCTATCAAGAAGGTAGAGGACCTGCATGCATTTTCGGTCAACGAATCGTGCCTAGAATTCGGGTATGAACCTTGCATCTACTTCTGCATTTATACCCGCGCTGCGGGGCGGGCGCGAGATGCAAATCCCGTACGACAATGTGCATTGGCTCGTTTTGTATACACTTGAAGATGATAGGGCTCCCAGAAGTGATCCCAATACATCGGTGACGTCGACGTAACGTCTCCGTTCCCTCCTTCAGGGAACAAGGGTTACATACGTAACCAAGACGTTTCTTATAGACACCAATGAGAAAAAATGGGGAGCAATTTTTTCTCTCTTGAGGAAAAAACCTAGTAATCTCTTGTTTCTCTCAACAATTTAAAGATCTCAACAATTTCTCAAACTGTGCTCAGATTTGCAACATCAAAAAGTCTGAGATTTCAATGTGAATTCATTTTTCATCAAATTGTTGAAGACATTTCTCCTCAGGTACCAAGACAAAAATTATCTTACATTCAATTTATAGCTGTACCTTTACCATATGTCAACAATTGTTGTATGTTTTTCATTTCCAAGAAATGGTAGCGCAAATATCTCTAATACACCATTGAGACAATATTAGAGTAAGAACGCCACTAAAGGGTTACATTTCATTACCCAAAAATGGAAATTCTGTCACAATTTACTCTTTTTCCATAAGGCTTTTGTTCATGTTCGAAACACAGCTGAGTTTATTGATGATGAAACCTGAGTGATTTCTGTCTCTCTTTTGAAAGTGCATTACACCAAAACTTTGACACTTCATAAAGAGAGTGTAAAAGAATACCATATGCATAATAGTTCCAATATGCGTTTTCGTTTTCCGTGTTTGATAAGCTCTATGTGCGTTGATCAAAGTTTATATGTTAATGAAAACCTAAATTAAGGGTATGTTTACCCGACATTTTAATGCGCTTTGGCCATTAGTTTACATAACAACGGCGTTTTAGGGGCCTGAAAACACAAGCTTTTCAAAACGGGTTTTAATGTCTCCATGTAAACAATAAAACATGAATTTGTGAAAACTTCATGCGCATGCATATTACATGTTCACGTATGCATATTGCACGTTCGCTGTTTTTTCCTTCACAAAGTTACATCGCCTGGCATGCATAATATAGCCTTTTTAGTCATTTTTACAGATCCATGTGAACGGAGATCATTTTGACAGCGTTGTCGTCTGTTTTTAGTACATCGTTGTCGTGTAAATATACCCTAAATCTGTTCATCATATAAAGCAATTGTGTCTTTTCAGAAGACTTGGGTTAAACCATTCCATTCAAATCAATTAGCTTTACAATGACTTTATAAACATTTTGAATTGGTGGAATGGACTTTCAGTGGCGGGACAGAAATTGCTCAAGTTTCATTAAAAGTATCTTCATCTGTGTTTCGAAGATAAACAAAAGTCTTGGGTTTGGAATGACATGAGGTTGAGAAAATTGACAATTTTTATTTTTGGGAACTATCCCTTTAAGGCAGGTATAAACAAACGATAATTTAGCAATTACAATTTGCACATTCTTTTTTATCAATTACTAGTTGAGGAGCTGTATTTCATCTCATGTTTTCTGGAGTTTATCTGATCAAGCTCAGTCAGAGAGGTTGAACTTGGTTCCTCTCATGAACAAGATGCTTCACGTCACAGAGTGAGTATTGAGGGTGAATCTCAGTGTCTCTCTCTGTCCATCTGTGGTTGACTCTGAGTGGAAATCTCCACAGTAATGTGTAGACAGGGCTGATTGCTCCCTGTCTGGCTTGTCAGACAATGTCAGGCAGAAGAATGATCCTCCTGTGTCATCCGGCCAGGGAAAGACATTAACTTTCACTCTACATGCAGAACGAAGCTTACCACACTGATTTTTAGATTTAAAGTTTCTACCTTTGAAGATAAGGCTATAATTGGTATTCTTTAAGAGAATCAGCCTTTCGTTTATCGCTTCAGGAGCAATTATTGTTAATTTAACAGCGATCTAACATTAAGATGGAACTGAACCACACAGATACTGTAGCACAACCATTATTCCATTAGACATCATTAAAAACTAGATCTGTTTTTGTAGAAACTCTGAAGAAAAAAAGAGTGGTGCTTGCACATGCAAGTTGTTTTAAGTGTTTTTAGCACATTTCTGTATGGTTGCTAGGGTGTTTTGGGTGGTTAGCAGAGCATTGCTAAGGTGTTCTTAGTGGTCTTTAGTAAACTGTTCTTAGAAGGTTTGTTAGCACATTGTTATATGGTTGCTAGGGTACATACCATAATATGCTTGCAGATATTTTGGAAACATGCTAAGTTTACGTTTCTCTGAAAAACAATGATACAGCCAGTTATTCTACTTTTGAAATGTGCATTCCAATTTATCCAATAGTATTTCGACAACCTGGGTTGCCAGTTGGTGGAAAACAGAGCGTATTGCAGCCTTGGAAGCCAGCAAACGAACTGAGTCAGAGATCGAATATTCTACCCGACCTAAAAAAGCCTCGGCATCCATCTAAAAAGCTCTATGCCCAGAGGCATATTAAAACGCGGATCAATATACATATGACTATATGCCTTCCATCGTCAATTACGCTCATTCCTGTTTGCGTGTCCTCAATCTGGCAACCCTCATGAGCGTCGAGTAGGGAAAGGGGGCGGAGGCGGGGGAAACAACTCTCTCCCTTTTTTTAAAATTTGGACTGCAGTACCCATTTTAACCGCTAGCTGCCATTATCACATACTGCACCTTTAAACATATTATTGTATAGTCGCTAGGGTATTGAGCTAGGGTGTTCTTGGTGGTTAATAAGCTGTTTATAAGGTGATTTGAGTCATTTTTAGCACATTGCTCTATGGTTGCTACCAAGCGTTGTTTTCAAGTTTGAGCAATAGTAATAGTGACACTTCCCTACGCAAACAGCACTTATTAAAATAATTTAACCCTGTTTTTGAGTTGAAGTCTTATATTCCCTGTCATTATCAACGTAATTTGCAAAGTTTGGTGCTGTGTGCAGTTGAATGTTAACTAACTTCACATGCATGTTTCTTCATGTGTTGATGTATCATATCTTGTCAAACGTTGTGCTCTCATGTTCAAAGCCCTGGCTAGCGCTTTGATTCACAGTCAGCTCATCAAATGAATGGTAATGAGCTAGTTTTGCCGACTCTGATTGTCAGTGTGTGGGCTTTACTCCCTCAGACAGACTGACAGATAAAAAGCAGGCTAGTGCTCCCAGGAGCCCTTTTAAAGGTAATTGAGTTAAGAGTCAGAAGGCAGGCCCGTATTTCCCATGGAGTGCAGAAGTAACCAGCATCAGGAGGCTGTTATCTGCTTATCTGACGTTACAAATGATTGCAGAGGGTCCTTGATTTGACAAGGAATGTAAAGTGATCGTGGTTGGTGGTATATTTGAGGTAGTTGTAGTGTTGTCACAATATTGAAATTTCAGTGGTCAACGCCATTACCAGTTAAATTTCATATTTTATATTTATTGGATGCTTTTTTCTGCCTGTTTTTACATTTTAAATAACTTTTTTTGTCATCTAGTACTATCTGGGCTAGCGATAGATTACAATAAAAGGATTTACTTTTTGTTTTGTAACATTGTATGGTTAAGTGAGTTTTGGTTAAAAAAAGGAAAAAAAAAAATTTAGTTTGTTTATTTTATACACAATTCTATTTTTATTCTTTTTTTGAATGATTCAATTATCATGATTATTGGCCATAACATGAAAATAAATATTTGTTAGAATTTTAGCCCTAGGAATTATTGTCATAAAAAACGAAATACACCGACCACGCATAACATTATGACCTAATATTGTATTGGTCCCCCTTTTGCTGCCAAAACAGCCCTGACCCGTTGAGGCATGGACTCCACTAGACCCCTGAAGGTATGCTGTGGTATCTGGCACCAAGATATTAGCAGCAGAACCTTTAAGTCCTGTAAGTTGCGAGGTGGGGCCTCCATGGAATCGGACTTGTTTGTTCAGCACATCCCACAGATGCTCGATTGGATTGAGATCTGGGGAATTTGGAGGCCAAGTCAGCCCATCAAACTCTGTTGTGCTCCTCAAACCATTCCTGAACCATTCCTGAACCATTTTTGCTTTGTGGCAGGGCGCATTATCCTGCTGAAAGAGGCCACAGCCACCAGGAAATACTGTTTTCATGAAAGGGTGTACATGGTCTGCAACAATGCGGTAGGTGGTACGTGTCAAAGTAACAATCACATGGATGGCAGGACCCAAGGTTTCCCAGCAGAACATTGCCCAAAGCATCACACTGTGCTCAGTCTTGTTATTCTTCCCATAGTGCATCCTGGTGCCATGTGTTCCCCAGGTAAGCGACGCACACGCACCTGGCCATCCACGTGATGTACAAACCCGATTCCAAAAAAGTTGGGACACTGTACAAATTGTGAATAAAAACAGAATGCAATGATGTGGAAGTTTCAAATTTCAATATTTTATTCAGAATACAACATAGATGACATATCAAATGTTTAAACTGAGAAAATGTATCATTTTAAGGGAAAAATAAGTTGATTTTAAATTTCATGGCATCAACACATCTCAAAAAAGTTGGGACAAGGCCATGTTTACCACTGTGTGGCATCCCCTCTTCTTTTTATAACAGTCTGCAAACGTCTGGGGACTGAGGAGACAAGTTGCTCAAGTTTAGGAATAGGAATGTTGTCCCATTCTTGTCTAATACAGGCTTCTAGTTGCTCAACTGTCTTAGGTCTTCTTTGTCGCATCTTCCTCTTTATGATGCGCCAAATGTTTTCTATGGGTGAAAGATCTGGACTGCAGGCTGGCCATTTCAGTACCCGGATCCTCCTTCTACGCAGCCATGATGTTGTAATTGATGCAGTATGTGGTCTGGCATTGTCATGTTGGAAAATGCAAGGTCTTCCCTGAAAGAGACGACGTCTGGATGGGAGCATATGTTGTTCTAGAACTTGGATATACCTTTCAGCATTGATGGTGCCTTTCCAGATGTGTAAGCTGCCCATGCCACACGCACTCATGCAACCCCATACCATCAGAGATGCAGGCTTCTGAACTGAGCGCTGATAACAACTTGGGTTGTCCTTGTCCTCTTTAGTCCGGATGACATGGCGTCCCAGTTTTCCAAAAAGAACTTCAAATTTTGATTCGTCTGACCACAGAACAGTTTTCCACTTTGCCACAGTCCATTTTAAATGAGCCTTGGCCCAGAGAAAACGCCTGCTCTTCTGGATCATGTTTAGATATGGCTTCATTTTTGACCTATAGAGTTTTAGCCGGCAACGGCGAATGGCACGGTGGATTGTGTTCACCGACAATGTTTTCTGGAAGTATTCCTGAGCCCATGTTGTGATTTCCATTACAGTAGCATTCCTGTATGTGATGCAGTGCCGTCTAAGGGCCCGAAGATCACGGGCATCCAGTATGGTTTTCCAGCCTTGACCCTTACGCACAGAGATTGTTCCAGATTCTCTGAATCTTTGGATGATATTATGCACTGTAGATGATGATAACTTCAAACTCTTTGCAATTTTTCTCTGAGAAACTCCTATCTGATATTGCTCCACTATTTTTCGCCGCAGCATTGGGGGAATTGATGATCCTCTGCCCATCTTGACTTCTGAGAGACACTGCCACTCTGAGAGGCTCTTTTTATACCCAATCATGTTGCCAATTGACCTAATAAGTTGCAAATTGGTCCTCCAGCTGTTCCTTATATGTACATTTAACTTTTCCGGCCTCTTATTGCTACCTGTCCCAACTTTTTTGGAATGTGTAGCTCTCATGAAATCCAAAATGAGCCAATATTTGGCATGACATTTCAAAATGTCTCACTTTCAACATTTGATATGTTATCTATATTCTATTGTGAATAAAATATAAGTTTATGAGATTTGTAAATGATTGCATTCCTTTTTTATTCACAATTTGTACAGTGTCCCAACTTTTTTGGAATCGGGTTTGTAAAAGAAAACACGATTCATCAGACCAGGCTACCTTTTTCCATTGCTCCGTAGTCCAGTTCGGATGCTTTTACATACTTCTTAGAAAGTTCAGCACATATATCATTTTTGTAGGACAATTTTTGAAGCCTTTTAAAGCTGAACTCGTGCAAAGATCTGAAGAAATAAAAGTTGCTGCATAGTTGTACTCCACTTTCTTCAATTTTTGCGACATCCCTCCATCAGGTTTGCATTCCTGTTAGGAAAAGTTAGGAAAGCAGACGCAGCTAATGAAAAAGCAGGTGTGATTTCATCAACCTAGCCCATCAGCCCTGGAGCAGACCTGTTACATCCACTTTTAGCCAAGCTGTCTGCTGTCGGAACTTTTCATCTTTGATAATAATCCCAACAAATTGAATTTCTTTCTTGGTCTCTGCTTATGCATTCCTGAAGTCTTCTTGCAGTGGTACGGTCCACTGGAGAGGCAGAATGCTGATGAGCCCCACACTGCCACTCCAGCTTCATGCACAGACAAATGGAAAGTGAAGGCTCCATTGAGCACACCTGGCAAAATGTGGAAGGTGGAGTAGACGGGAAAAGACGCCTGCACACTACCTGTCTAACAGGCATCTGCTTGAGCCGCCCAGGGACCCACAGCAGATGGGAAGGGTCTTTCTCGAGACGTAGCATGCTTAAAAAGGTTTCAACTGCCTAAAACGACATCAAAACCTGCAAGAGATTTCCTGCCTTTAACAGAATTACCATTATTATGCTCATTAATAACGTTCATTTAGAATTTGATAGAGCCATGTTTGCATATTGTGTACTGTTATGACATTGATAAGCAGAAGAGGATGTTTTCATTTCCTTATTGGGAGGTGAAGAGCTGATTTGGTGCAGTTGTACTTGTTTCTTTTCCTCTCCTTCATATTTTTTGTCTGCTTGATTTGATCCTATCTGAATGAGAATTTGTAGAGGACTCGTTGGTATTCACAAGGACAGATGTTCTCACAGCATATCAAACAGAGCACGTCTCAAGAGCGACGTACAGTCATTGTGAATTCTTCTCCGGGTGTTTCGCTGGGAATACCTATGGCACTTATGCGAACACAATCAAGGCTTTCTTTGGCCTTTTTCATCAAGATGGACAATGTTAGTTGCAAACATAAGATACCCCATCATGATGAGTGTGTACTTTTGTTGGTGACAGATTTTCCTTGTGTACACTACTGATATTTCCTTTATATGCTCTCTGAAGAAAAGTGAGAGCAAATTTTATGTTTAGACCATACATTTTATGATCCTGAGGCAGGGTCACATCCTACAAGTGTGGAGCTTTTTATTTGTTCTCTAAAGTCCACTTATGTTAGTGGAGGATTCATAGGTTGTAGTTTAGTTACCCTCTCTCATGCCCTTTCAGAAGTAAACAAGCTGTTTTCGCTACCATACCTTTAAATGCGGCATAGCAGCCCACTTCATTGTTTTCATTAAATACCAGGGTTTTGAGTTCAATGACATAATTTTCTTGTCTAAGTAATCATGTTGTTTGTATATTTTCATATATTTAAATGTAAATTAATACTCACAAACCAAGTATTTTAGAGAGAGAGAGAGAGAGAGAGAGAGAGAGCACATGTACTGTCATTATAGTCCAAGCTGCAGAATACTGAATATATTTTGATATGCAAATGTGGGTAATTAAATTTGGATTGAATAGCATGCAGAAAATGTCCGAACTGCTTCAGAGAAATGACTGAAATAAGTGTCCTGAGAATCAATCACATGACATTACAGATTGACCTCTTTCCTCAGTCCTATTAGTGTTTTCTTTGGTATCGGAATTGCAATTGAATTTCATGAAAGTCTACTCATATTCGTATCAAATTGTGAAATTTTGGTATTATCATAATCATAGTCAGAATTGTGATGATATTTAAACCATATTTGCTGTGTAGGAAGCTTTGAATTGTGAAGCTTTTTGAATGGTGTTAGCAGTTCTTCTCTTTCAAGAGAGCAGGGAAAATCCTGTTTTTGTGATATGTCACTCTCAGAGTCTGAAATTAAATTCAAAATGCATTTTCTCCCTCATTTTCACAGCATCAAATAAGAGTAAGAAGCACAATGAGTGAGAGCTGAATCAAGCTGTCAGAGGAGAGCTGCTAGCTAAAGAGGTGAAGTCCGATGAAAAATGGATTGATACTGATGGATGGAAACTTTCGAACAAGGTGCTCCTCACCCTTGTGAGGACGATTAAACTTGGGTGCACGGTTTCCTCGTCACTGTTATTGCTTTTTTATATTTACAGCCAACCATAAGGCTACTAACATTTTGCAGGTTTTATGTCGGTGCTGAAGGAATGAAATAAGAGGCGTGCCAAGCCTGGCACATCCTTGGATGTTTACAGCAAATAAAAGGAAAGAACAACATAAGCAGGGTTCTGTTTTTGAACTCTTGTAAGGAGTCTTATAGGGAATCAGAGCTCCTCATGTCTTCATGGTAAATATTGAGGCATTTCCTTCAGTGTTACCTAACTCTTAGGTAAATGTCATGTGGGAATACTTGGCCCCCAGTGCACTATTTAGATTTAGGAGATTTAAATGCCTTAGAGGTGAGCAGGTGTCAGCTTGCAGGCATTACTTCCCTCTGAGGTGTATAACTGAGGAGGCAGAAAGGAAGTATGACTGAACATTTCAGTTGTGTCACGGTTGGTGACCCAGGAAGAGGCTGAAGACTCAGAAGATCACAATCAAACAAACTTTAATCTTACCTTCACAGGAACATGCAGACAGGCAACGGAAACACAACCTTACATAACAGTGACTAGACCAAGACTGAGTGAACAAGAGGAACTTAAATAGTGAACACAAACGAGATAATTAAACAGACACAGCTGAACTAAATGAACTCATAATGATGGTGACCATAGAAACAAGGAGTGGCGGGAAACTGAACAAAGGAACAAAATCAAACACAAGCAAAACAGACTGAACATGTGACAAGTTGTAGCACAGTCTGAGATTAATTTTAGAATGATTATCCGTGATTAACATTGAGCGTTTGCTTTAATTACTACAGCTCTTGATTGCTGCAAACCCTCAAGCTCAAGAAAACATTTTTGTGATGTATTATTGAACTGAATTTTAATGTTTTGCAAGGAATGTAGGCTAGTTATGATCTGGCTGCCTCTTTTATTTTATTTATTTTATTTCAGTAATATTGAGCAAATACAATGCACTTTTACACATAAAGTAAATTGAAATCATAAATCACTACTGCATCTCATGTAGGGGGATTGAGGTGTTAAAATCAACCCTGCAATTAATATTCCCTAACAATGAAAATACTAGAACTGCCTCTATGATGTATATTCATGAAATGCTTATTGGTTAAAGGGGTCCTATTATGCCCCTTTTTACAAGATGTAAAATAAGTCTCTGATGTCTCCAGAGTGTGTATGTGAAGTTTTAGCTCAAGATACCCCACAGATAATTTTTTATAGCATGTTAAAATTGTCACTTTTTGAGGGTGAGCAAAAACGTGCCATTTTTGTCTGTTTCCATTTAAATGCAAATAAGCTGCTGCTCCAAGCCCCCTTTCAGGAAGAGGGCGGAGCTTCAAGAGCTGGTGTTAGCAGCTCCGATTACCTCACACAGACACTGAAAAGGTCAGAAACTGTTCAGCCTTTTATGTTCAAACTGGAGTCGGACAATGATGGAGAGATTCGAGAAGAAGTGACAACATGTAGAATGCAACAGGACGTTTCTGAATGGTTAGTTGATGAATTTATGTAGCTGATGTGGAGTTAACTATCTTCAAGTCATTGATTAGCATATTCTGTCATGATAATCTATAAATCGCTCGTGTGGGAACTGTTGTAAGATGCCTTCAGAGCCAGAGAATTTATGCTGCATGAAGATAGAAAAGGTATAGTTTAGTTTAATTACGGTTATAACTTATGTTGTCATCTTGCTTTTATGAAATGCTATTGCATTTGTGTTACGTACTGTATTGCAATGAATGTGAAAAGACGGATGAGACAGATTGAGCAGACTCCCAAATGAGCTCTACTATAACTCTTCCTCTTCTCAACATGGCCTCACCCCCTTTGTTTCGTCTTCCTGGGGGCAGGGTTTATGTAAATTTTAGGGTTTGTGATGTCACTTACACGTGAAGAAGTTCGTTGTAGTCCCTACCAGGTGTTCGTTGTAGTCCCTACCAGGTGTTTGTTGTAGTCCTTAAAAAGCGATTTCTGTAAAGTAAATATCTCCCTTTGCTTTGAACTTTGAACGTTGTATCTTTGCAGATGTTGTTTATGCTCAAACAGCAACATTACACACTAACTAAAGTTAAAAAAGCCACATGAAAATAACAACATGGCGGATGTAGTACATCCAAATTTAATTCATACTACCATATTCATACTGTATAGAATGTACTTTTTTAATGTACTCCAGCTGCATAAGCTAAATCATCACTCTCGACTGGAAACCTCTACATTCGATTGGTGCACTACCCTTGGTATTGCCTGTCGTGCTCGTTATATTCATCGGTCTGCAAAGCGTCGATGGCTCTATGGTTGCAAGTCCTCTTTATCAATACCTGTGATCTGGTCGCAGAGGTCGAAGCGTTACCATAGCAACGGGACTCTCATACCCTTAACCAGAGATGCTGTCTACTCGTCAATGCTTGCTACCCATCAACACAACTGCGCTCTTTTGAACACTCGTTCCCTGTCTGGCAAAGGTGCACTGCTGAACGACATTACAACTGAGAGAAACCTGGACTTACTATTCTTGACTGAAACCTGGCAAACACCTGATGATTTCATTGAACTGAACCTTTTAACCCCTCCTGGATATAGTTACCTGACAAAACATAGACTTAGTGGCAGAGGTGGTGGTCTGGCTGTGATCTTTAAGAACAATTATAAAGTGACTAAAATTGATGTTTTTGATGTTTCCAGTTTTGAATGTCTATCACTTAAACTTGCTGGTCCTGCTTCACTCCTGATTATGTTGACTTATAGACCCCCTAGATATAATACAAACTTTCTCTCTGAATTGACTCAACTTCTCACTCTTGCCTGTGCCCAGCATGATAGAATAATGATGCTAGGTGACTTTAACATACATATTGATTCTGATTATACTTTTGCAAAAGACTTTATGTCTGTTTTGGATTACTTTGAAGTATCTCAGCATATTGATTTTCCCACACAATCCCACTCTCATACTCTTGATTTGCTTTGTACTGTTGGTATTGACAATGTGCATGCTCAGGGTCATGATTTGGGCATTTCTGATCATAAACTAATTGTCTTCGACTTCTCACTCCCTCTTGCAAAACCAAACACCAAAACTAAGCTGAGATCTATAACTGTTGACAATTTATCTGCTACTATTGCTGCCTCTGTCCTTCCTTCTTCACTCAACCTCCTGAGTCCCGATGAGATAGTTTCAACCTATAATGAATCTATGTGTAATGTTTTGGATGATCTCGCTCCATTAATAACTAGAACTGTCCCGTCTACTCACTCCTCTCCTTGGTTCACTCCTGAACTAAGAGTTTTGAAAACAAAATGTAGGCGTCTCGAAAGACTTTACAAAAAATCCTTCCTTCTTGTGCATTCCATGGCTTTTTCAGATTCAGTAGTGGAATATAAAGAAGCACTTAACTTTGCACGTTCTAACTATCTTTCAACTGTCATCAACAAAGCCAAGTGCAAACCTAAAGTTCTTTTTTCTGAAATAAACAAACTGGTTAAACCCTCGCACGTAGCTATTACTGGCTCTGTTGATCTATGTGAAAGTTTTCAGTAATTTTTTCTACAAAAAATTGATAACATTTATCAAACTTTTTCTCCAACTGCCTCTTCCTGTTCAGCTCCACGTCTGATAGGTAGTCCACTCGACACTTTTTTACTCACAAATACATCTGTGGTTGAACAACTGATTATCAAATCTAATTCTACCACCTGCACTCTTGATCCTATTCCAACATACCTTCTAAAAACCCTTCTGCCTTCACTTATTCAACCCATTACGCATATTATAAATAGATCTCTTGCCACTGGTTATGTTCCGCATGATCTAAAAGTAGCAGCTGTCACTCCAATACTAAAGAAGTCCGGCCTTGATAATACTATCCAGAACAATTATAGACCAATATCAAACCTCCCATTCATTGCCAAATTACTTGAGAAGGTAGTCGTAGCACAACTGCAGTCACATCTAGAGCAAAACAATCTATTTGAACTGCTTCAATCAGGTTTTCGTCCCAATCACAGCACAGAAACAGCACTTTTAAAAGTGCTAAATTATCTCCTTCTGGTTTCTGATTCTGGTGCACACAGTATCCTGGTTCTTCTCGATCTCAGTGCAGCATTTGACACTGTGTGCCACTCCACGCTTCTTTCACGACTATCTGCAATAGGCATCACTGGTGCTGCTCTTCAGTGGTTAACTTCATATCTATCAGATAGACAGCAATTTGTTAGGATAGGTAAAGATCGATCCGGTACCATTCCTATCTCTCATGGTGTACCTCAAGGTTCTGTACTTGGTCCTCTTTTATTTCTCATTTATGTGCTGCCACTAGGTCAGATAATCAGACGGCATGGTCTTAACTTTCATAGTTACGCTGATGATATACAAATTTATTTCACGGTTAAACCCAACTCAGCTTGTCTACCCGCTTCTGTTAACTCTTGCCTTCAGGAACTTAAAACCTGGATGACTGATAACTTCTTACAGCTTAATGCTGATAAAACTGTTGATCAAAAAATCCTGATCAAATCAAATCCTGTTGATTGGCCCTAAATCACAGAGTTTACCACGACATGACATTTTCATTGATATTGATGGTGTCCAGATTAGGCCTTCAAAAACTGTGCGAAATCTGGGAGTATTGCTTGACTCCACATTATGCCTTGACTCACATATTGGTCAGACTGTTAAATCATGCTTTTTCCACTTGCGAAATATTGTTTGTATCCGCCGCTCCCTTAACTTTAGAGATGCTGAAACTGTTATTCATGCTTTTATAACCTCCAGATTGGACTACTGTAACGCCTTATACAGCGGCTTACCTACCAAAGCTATACATCGCCTTCAAATGGTGCAAAACTCAGCTGCTCGAGCTCTTACATTTAACAAAAAAATCTGCACATATCACTCCCATACTCAGCCAACTTCACTGGCTTCCTGTGGCCAGTCGTATCCAGTTTAAACTGTTAGTTTTGGTCTATAAAGCAAGTCATGGCCCCACACCCCAATACCTGGCTGAGTTAGTGCAACCATATGTTCCTGCCCGGACCCTCAGATCTAGCAATGATAACTTGCTTGTTGTACCCTAGTATAAACGCTCTACTGTGGGTGGTAGGGCTTTTAGTGTTATTAGCCCTAAGCTGTGGAATAAGCTGTCCCCGAATCTTCGTACCGCACCTACTCTCCAGACATTTAAGTCCCAACTTAAAACTCATCTATTCTCTATGCTCAGTAAATAATTATTTTTCTCTCTACTTCTCTGCCTTCAAGTGATCTCACACTTTTTCATTTTATGTTATATGACTACTTTATTGTATTTAATGTTCTCTTTGATTCTATAACTTCTTATGTTAATTATCTGTAGTTGTTTGTTGTCTCCATCTGCTTGTTTATTTGTAATAATGAGCAGGCTGACTGTTATTTTGATTGTCAATTGATTGTACTCCTGTACTACATTGTGAAGCGACCTTGGGTTCTTGAAAGGCGCTATAAAAATAAACATATTATTATTATTATAACGGTCGCAAAGTAAATTCAAATTTAAAGGTAGTACCTACTCAGACAGTATGCGATTTTGGATGCAGCAATGGGCTCCTTAAACAGTCTCAGATTGTTCTTACCTTTGCTAGTAGTGAAATTTAGAGGCTGGATCTTGTGAAAGTTGAATTGAATACCCATGAGCTAGTGGATCTCTCCAGAGATGGAGCTCTAGGATGGGACGTGATTGGCGAGATGTCCGGCCATACATTTTCATCGTTGCGCCCAAAAAACTAGGAAATCTACCTCCATATATGGTCCTTGCATTTTGTGTCCTCCATTCTGGTGAGACAACTACGGTAAACCCATAAAACGCCCATAAAGCAATGTCCATCTTTCCTCACCCACACCGGTCACTCTCAGATATTTCTCAATCGCTCTGACCTCAAGGATACTATGTCTCTCTCACCTGGAGTCTTACTAGCCCTTGGACTCCAACTCCTTCTTTCACTCCTTTCATTCCATTTTTAAAGCCCTCATTGATATTCTCCACAGCAGCTCGGCTGCATCTGTCTACATTCTCCACTATTGGCTCTACAGCAGGTTTGTGACCCCTTGACATTTCGCCCGTTTGACTGAAACACAGAAATTCAGGAGCCTGTACATGAGCTAAATGTGTCTGGATGTAGATATATAAATCCAAAAGAATCAATTTAAAGAACTTGCAATTTAATGGTTTTTCATTAACAAATACATTTGCTACATCCAATACAGGAATCCGTAGGGGCCAAGTTTAAAAAAAGAAAGCCTCATTATATCTCTCAGCACTGCAAAACATTGCTTGATCTTGATTAGTATTTGTGCCTTGTTTACCAGTAAAAAATATCTAAACATCCCTGACACTGTATTAATTTATTTAATAACACTTGTTTTCAGAAAATATCTTATGTTAAGTTTATATTTCTTTGCATTGACAAATAGTGTTTACATATTGTGTGCATAAATCTAACTACTGTATATTTAGTGAGGTTTTGCTTAAAATTAGAAAGCATTTTGCCACTTGTGTAAGAAAAATACACTTAATTCAAAATGTGTTTTCATAAACAAGCATCAAATTACACCACTTTGCTTCTCAAGTTAATCTTTTTGATGTTTCAATAATAGTTTTGTCTTGTTTTCCAGTAAAAAATTATACAGAAAATGATTTTTTGCAGTGAGTGCGTATCGGCTGAGCCGTAGTCCTCTCGCTTACATATTTCAGATGGTTTATACGCTGTATAAAAGAGCCATTGCATGGCACAATTGATTTGTCTGAGCTTTAGGGGAAACACGGCAACGCCGCTGACAGAAGTCATATTCAGTGCACCCAGGTGTCCTGGCTTTTTTTCCTTTTTTATTTCAAATCAAAGCTCGGAGCCTTGCTCTTGTGAAGTGTGGCGAAATCCGCAGATGGAGGATTTAAAAGGTTTGGCGCTGGCTGTCTTTGGTGCTCCGGCGCTGGCTGTCTTTGGTTCTCCGGCGCTGTCATGAAAGATTTCTCTGCCTTTGTAGGAACATGTTGCGATAACCTTTGTGTGATTGGCTCTGTTTGTTTGCTCTCACTGAGGAATGGGCATAAATAGGCGTCTCTATCGAACGTGGATTTGTTGTACACACTGGTTGTTGTAAATTGAGGAACCAGAGATGATCCTGCATATTGACTTCGTCTTTGATGGTGCCTGTGCCGGGTCAGGGTAGCATTACAGTGAACTGGCACCTTTACTAACTGTGCCTCTTTCATGTCTGCCTGCAGGTGATGTGGCCCCCTACTTCAAAACGGAACCGGGACCTCCAGAGATCCACCTAGAAGGAAACCGTCTGGTCATGACCTGCCTTGCGGAGGGCAGCTGGCCTCTGGAGTTCAAATGGATGCTCAACAACACAGATATCACAGCCTTTTCCCCAGAGTACAAGTGAGTGCCAGCTTTCATCTTAAGGCTTTCTGGAGAAGTCCTGCTCAGAACTGTCTCAAGGTTACAAGGAGAGAGAACAGCAGAGGCTCATGGTTAATATGAGAGACAAAAAGTCTAATATTAATCTCCCCTGCAGCTTTTCTTCTGTACAAGCAGCACATTTATTCACTGTCTGTGGCAAGTATATTAAAGTTGTTCAAAACATGACCATTAGCCTTTTAGAACAATATTCTTATTCTGCTGTTGTCTTTTATGGATCAGTTTCAGGAATCTTTCTCATTACTTAAATAATGTGTAGTTTTTAATGAAAGCAACTTGGAATTTGAAGAACACTCACATTTAGAAAGTTTTTTTTTTTTAAATATGATTTTTTTTTTAAATTATTATTCTTTTTAAATAAGTGCTAAATGGTTCAGATGTTTCCAACAGGTAATTAGCATACTTGAAAATAATTTAAAAAAATAATTTAAGCTTGCCACAGAAAATAATTTCCTAAATTTCTTAGAATCTAATTATCAAAAACGTGTTTATAGTCTATGGGGCAAGGCATTTACAAGAATATAACCTCTCGAAATATGAAGCTTGTGTTTTTGTCAGGGCACTTACTTTCGTTGTTCTATAGAAAGCTTAATTCTTTTATTTTTATTAAAACTAACAGATTTTACATCTTCTTTTTCTTTCAGTTAACTCTTTCCCCTCCAGCATTTTTTTTTTTTTAAAGTTGCCAGCCACCGCCAGCATTTTTGATAATTTTCACAAACATTTCATGGCCCAATGAATATTTTGAATATCTGAACATGCAATATATCAAAAGAAAGAACCGACCCTCTGCTTTTAAACAAAAAACCCTTTTTTTTAATTCTATCTTAACTCGTTCCCTGACAAACACGGAATTTTCCGTTATTTGTGAGAAAATGCTTCCCTGCCAAACACAGAATTTTCCGGGTTTCCGAGTTTTCACTGTTATACACTAGGGAGCGCTATTATGCATCTTCTGAATGAGTACAGAATCTCCTGATCAAAACACCGGCGAAGAAGACGCAAAAAAACAAGCGATCGTATGTAAGCAGATGCATATGTAAAATAACGTGATCATAAACATTAAACAGCATATAAATCAAAACTGCCTAATGTTACTGAATGAAATGTCGACCCAGAACGAGCTATAGGACTGTGCAAGCATTAGGGGTGTTGATGGACTCGATCTACTCATCGTTCTGAATCTGATCTGGATGTAGTCTTTGACAAAAACGTGATTTTCTCAGCTTTTTGTTCAAAATGTTGCTTTTTTATAAAACTTACCCATATTTAAGTGAATTAAACAAAATAACGTTTTATTCTAGTAAAACACTACATTCCCATAACGTTTGCAGGACCTTTAGAGGACCAACCTAGAATGTTATTTTTTGATTCTATTTAGGTCCTTCCATGACGTTTATAGAACATATTTGTGTGAATCTATGTAGACTGGGCTGCTGAGGGTCAGTAAAACGCAGGATTTGCACAAAAGTTGCTTCTCAAAGATGGATCAATGCCAACCCTTCGTGATCCATAATGTGTGTGTTTGCAAATCGCCTTTCTAAATGTGCTAATGTGGCTAAAGTTACCATTGTCTTTTACTGTGTTCACAGAGACCAGAGCTTGTTATTTTTAGCACAAAATATGCTCACCGCCTGTACAATTCAGAAGCGCACTTTTATTGCTTCTTAAAAATAAAACTAATGACATAGCTCTGATCTCTGTGAATACAGAAGCAATGGTAACTTTAGCCACATTAGCCGTCAGCATGCGAACAAGCACATTCACAAAGGCGATTTGCGTACATTCACAAAATATAACGTGCGGTACTTACATGTTCTGAATATGAAGTTGGACAAACAGTTGGTATTGATCCATCTTCGAGAAGCAACTTTTGTGCAAATCCTGTGTTTTACTGACCCTCATTTGCAAAGCAGCCCAGTGTACATTGATTCACACAAACATGTTCTAAAAACATTCAGTAAATGTGATGGAAGGACCTAAATAGGACCAAACAATAACATTCTAGGTTGGTCCCCTAAAGGTCCTGCAAACGTTATGGGAATGTAGTGTAGAGACCACTGCACTGAACAAGATATGTTGTAGCGCAGTCCCGAATTAAACATCCCCATCTGGATAACAGGGAACCGTATGAGAACGTTCTGTTAACGTCCAAATATCCTCTTTGTAACGTTGCTCTGTGACCATAGAATAACCAAAATGGAATGTCCCCCTAAAGTCATATCAGGAACGTTATTATATGACCAACAGAGGCCCATGTGGGAACGTTCTGTTAATGTCCCAAATGTCCTCTTTGTAACATTGCTGTGTGACCATAGAATAACGAAAATGGAATGTCCCCCTAAAGTCATATCAGGAACCTTGAACTGCAGCACTTTCATAACCAAAAGAGGACGTTTTAGGAATGTCCCTAATGTTCTTAAAAGTTTCGTGACTTTCGTCACCTTTAGAGAACGTCGCGCAAGGTTGTGAGAACGTCCCCTTCTACGTGGGTAAATACACAGAGAATGCAATCAACAGAACAAGGAACAGGTGCGAGACTAATTAGAAACTATGGTAACAAACAATGAACTAGAATCCTGGCAAAACAGTGATAGAAAATGAAACTAAACAGGAGATGATCGTAACACATGGTGACTAAGAGTTAATTTTGTACAAATGCCCATAACTGAGGAAACACCCCCCAAAAAAGTTGTTAAAATTGTCCTATTAGTAGTGGGACTATTGTTCAAACTGCATGAACTTTTACATGACCATGACAGGAGAACATTTTGATTAATTGTAATTTTTCACAGATGAGGTTAGTAAGTGATCGTACACTCTTCTTTACATAAGGTCTCGTGTCTTTTGAAGCAGAATTTTAATGTTTATTTTAATGCGATACCTTCCCCCATAGACTTCCATTGTAATCAAATTTACTGCAGATGCACTTTTTGTTTGTTAAAACGAGTTAACATTATTTTCTGCGACAGATGCTGTCAATGGAGCTTAACTCGTATTGAACCTGGAACGTTCCTTTAATCAAGAAATTAAATTACTAGAAGTAAAGCACATTCAAATAATTTTTAATTACTTTTTTTCCTTGTTCTTTCTAGAGAGATTCCTCTAGTTTATGCAGTAGTACATTTAATCAGCCTGACCTTTTTTTAATCAGCGTACAGCCTCTGTAGCATTCACCATTTCCTCAGACGTGTGGAGTGTTAAAACTGCTGAAGAATTGGCCTTACGGGTTCCTTCTGTCTTAATAGAAGAGTCTGCAGTGCTGCCCGGCTGTCTTCAGAGACGAATAATGCTTTCATTTGCTACCTGAAGTGCTCTGCTGACACCAGATTCATAGTTAATGTCAACTTTTACATTAGATGTTTTGATTTATCCTCCATTTAGGAGTCGTATACATGCTAAAGTGGGTGTTTCACATCTTTGCACCTCCTCGTGTCAAGTGTTTCCGCATTTTGTCCATCTACAGAGCTGGTTTGCTCTAATTGGTATTGCTTTTCTCATTATCTTTCATCACCTAAACAGCAAGCTCAGAGATGCCGCAGTATTGCTATTGAGTTCCTGTGATGGAGGGAAATCACCACCGAGATGCACAAACCCACCGGGTGGCATTTTCAGAGACGTAAACAGATTTGGCTAAGTAGTGAGCAACAGTGCATTAGTCATATATACAGCGTATTCGGAAATGCCAACCGATTTTAATGCCAAAGCGTTCACCACCTCTGCTTTTAGTCAAAGTGGCCTTTTGGCTAAAACCTGATATTTGTCATCATAGGTGGGCATGGAGAGGAGTTCCATGTGCTCTGTTCATGCTAATGTGCGAGCTGGCAGAAAAAAGGATAGTAGTGACTACAAGGGTAAACCTTTTAAACCCAACCCCTCTAAATGGGAACACATATGAATTTGAATTTGTTGGCAAATATCAGGGAACTGTTGTTTTTCTTGTTGTTTTTTTCCATTCTGTGATTTGAATTAAAGTTGTTGATATTGTTTTTCTTTCTCTTAGGTACACCATCTCCTCTCTCCGGCGCTCCAATATGGGTGTTTACCAGTGTGTGGTGAGAAACAGGATGGGCGCTCTGCTCCAGAGAAGAGCCGAGATACAAGTGGCATGTGAGTTTCTGTGGTAGATCAGATATATTTACACACACACACACACACACATTCTTGAATATGTGGTTTATGGGGACTCTCCATAGGTGTAATAGTTATTATACTGTACAAACTGTATATTCTATCCCACTACACTAACCCTACCCCTAAACATACCCATCACACAAAACTTTTGGCTTTTTTTTTTTTGAATTTCAAAAAAGCACTGTTTAGTATGTTTTTTTTTTTTAAGACATTTGGTTTACGGGGACACAAGAAGTGTCCTCATAAACCATGTTTACGTTGTAATACCCATGTCATTATACACATTATACCTCATAAACCACATACAGCTCTGGAAAACATTAAGAGACCACTTAACATTGATTTCTCAATGATAAGTGGTCTCTTAATTTTTTCCAGAGCTGTATACCTGCACACACACACACACACTCACACACTGGTTCGGAATGTTTTTTTTAATGTTTTCGAAGTCTCTTATGCTCACCAAGGCTGCATTTATTTTATCAAAACTACAGCAAAAAATAGTAATGTTGGGAAATATTATTACAGCTTAAAGGATTAGTTCACTTTAAAATAAAAATTTCCTGATAATTTACTCACCCCCATCTCATCCAAGATGTTCGTGTTCGTGTTTGTGTTTCTTCAGTTGAAAAGAAATTAAGTTTTTGAGGAAAACATTCCAGGATTTTTCTTCACATAATGTACTTCAATGGCAACCAACATGTTGAAGGTCCAAATCAATGCAGTTTCAAAGGGCTTCAGAGGCTCTGCACGATCCCAGCTGAGGAATAGGGTCTTATCTAGCGAAACCATCGGTCATTTTCAAGAAAAAATAAACATTTATATACTTTTTAACCTAAATTGCTCATCTTGCGCTGCTCTGCGACGTGCCACGGATTGCGCAATCACGTCGGAAAGGTCACGCTAGATGTAGGCGGAAGAACCGCCCCAAGCGAACGTGCAAAGACTAATACAAACGCCCTTTACAAAAAAACTCCATCTCCAACTTCAAAATCGTCTGACATCGCTGTTTAACCTTTTTTTGCTAAAGGACGTTTGTATTAGTCTTCGCACGAGCGCTTTGTAAACACGGGGGCGGTACTTCTGCCTACATCTAGCGTGACCTTTCCGACGTGATTGCGCAGTCCATGGTGTGTCGCAGAGCAGCGCAAGATGAGCAATTTAGGTTAAAAAGTATATAATTTTTTATTTTTTTTTAGAAAATGACCGATGGTTTCGCTAGATAAGACCCTATTCCTCAGCTGGGATCGTGCAGAGCCTCTGAAGCCCTTCGAAGCCCTTTGAAACTGCATTGATTTAAACCTTCAACATGTTGGTTGCCATTGAAGTACATTATGTGAAGAAAAATCCTGGAATGTTTTCCTCAAAAAACTTAATTTCTTTTCCACTGAAGAAAGAAAGACATGAACATCTTGAATGGCATAGGGGTGAGTAAATTATCAGGAAACTTTCATTTTGAAGTGAACTAATCCTTTAAAATAACTATTTTTCTATTTAAATATATTTTAAAATGTAATTTATTCCCGGGATTAAAAAGCTGAATTTTCAGCATCATTACTCCAGTCTTCAGTGTTACATGATCCTTCATCATTCTAATATGCTGATTTGCTGCTCAAGAAACATTTCTTATTATTATCAATGTTAAAAACAGATGTGGTATATATTTCACTTACTACAAATCAAATTCTTTTGTAACATTCTAAATGTCTTTACTGTCACTTTTGATCAATTTAATTGACTGCATTAATGCAAAAACTATTGAATGGTAGTATATATAGACATCAAAACAATGCTCAGGAACTCCTATCCATACATGCATGCTGTATATGATACATTTATGGTGCTTTTGCAACCTTTTTGAAGCTTGAAAACTCTTCTTTGTAAATGCATGGGGAAAAAACTCTTTCTCTTTCTAGCACTGTGCTTTCTTGCACTGTGAGTGATACCATTTAAAGATTCCCAGGTATGCTCTGAATAAAGCAGGATTTACACTGAAAGAGTAAAAGACTGCTGTGGGACAAAAGACGACTAGGCGTTAAACCATTACTGTAGCATTTATAACATGCTTTAAAGGTTCACAATGACCCAGACTGACTGTTTCCGATGCTTCTAACATTTTGACTCAGAGAAACATTCAGCCAGGATGGAGTTATCACAGTGATTAAATGAGAAATCATTCTTTTAAGATCATCTTTCCTCATTTTCCCAAATCAAACCGGCAGACAAGATTGCTTGTTATTAAATGAAATATGTCATTTCTGCACCAAAGTCCCTTTAACCCCAAATATAGAAAATAACTGTAAAAAAAAAAAATGTCCACCTTTTACATTTTGTTGTAGGAGTTATGCTTATGTAGCCCCATAACAGTAGTCTATATGTACACTAATAATCACACAATATTAATAATTGGACATTTAAATTTTATAAATGGAAAAATAACTTTGGCATTTACGTGATTTAGCTCTGTTAGCCATATTCAGTTATGATAGTCCCAAAGGCAGTTCTTATCTTCCGAGAAGCACAGGTGGGACATTGCACTTGCTGCAAAGTGTGTTGGTGTATCCTTTACCACAGTGTCTGCAGCATCCTCTATTTTGTTCATATCTTCTGACACAAATTTTCGGAAATATTTCAGTGGTGTATGAAGGGAGACGGCATCATTAGTGATATCCTGACCTGAAAAATCAGTGCTGAAAAAATCTTTTATCAGCCAGCGATACCTGTCATGGGGCTTGGTCTATGTTCTTGAATTGATTTTGTTGGCATGTCCACATAATCATCAGATGGGTAGTCACTGGGTTTTCCTTTTCCAGTGCACATTCCTCTTCATCACAATCCATTTAAAAATCACTGTTCCCATTTTGGACGGCATCAATGACATCATGCACTTTGTAGATAATACAGTATTTCTTGGCTGGTGGCATTCTGAAATGGAGAAAAAAACAAAACAAAAAAACATATCCCAATCATACTTACACATTTTAAAGAATTCACACAATTCTGTCTGGCTAGCTTATTGTGCCCTCTGTCATGCTAATAGCACTTATACCCTCCACATTCCAGAACATTATCACCTGTCCCTCATGCAGAAAGCAGATATTTGGGCAAACAAGTAAAGCCCAGAAAAGAAAACAGGACCAGTTAAGTATGTTTTATAAATGATAAGATACAGATAGTTTCAAATATTGCTAGACAATTATGAACGAAATAATTTATTCCTTAATTCAACTTGAACTTATTATTTAATAATAATTACATTTTGATTAAAATTCAAAATTGTAACAAAGAAGACATTTAAAAATTGTGAATGATCAAAAACATTTTGTTTCTATTAATATTTATTTCACATGTAACAGGTTAGAAGTAAAATTCATCCATGTAATGTGCAAGGTGCACAGGCAAATTTTGCTACCCCTTTTGACCCAGTGTTGTAAAATCTAATATGATTAAAGCATTCAACAGTACCTTAATATTTGCATGATCTAGACATATTACTAATACTACTATTTTGGGCATTTTACTTACTTGAATGTTGATTTATCCAGTCCAGTAAAACATGATGATGTGCTTCAAGGCAAGTTCGAAGGTTGTGTGAGTTGATGGCCAGGTGAACAGGCCTATTCACAAAATATTCCATCCAATAGCATTGCAGGTTTATTTTAGAAGAGCTAAAATTGATGTTGTAATATTACAACAGTGGGCCTTACAGGGTTAAGACAAGTTACTGGGTGGCTATCTTGTTTGATCCATTTGTTTACATCACAAAACTATAGCTATGCTACTATAACTATAACTACAGCTACTATATCTGAGAAGTGTGAGGGGACCCATTATAAAAATATAATTTTTGACTTATTGAATTATTAATTAGTTAATTAGAATTATTACTTGATTTATTAATTAGGTGATGCAACATTAAAACAGTAGTTTGACAGACACTGACCTTGCAAATTTTGAGCAAATCAGTTAATGTTAGCCAGTTTAAGAATACCATCTAATGGCTACAGTTGTTTTTTGGCTTTTTCATCCCATAAATAAGAACTTTAAACACTTTAAATCAATGTGAAAACTGCACCGTTGGAATTATTTTACTAAATTCAAAGCACAATGTGCTAGATGTTCCTTTGTTCTGCATGGTGATGCAATCTTGCTTGGATGTGCGCCATGAATAAATGTTTGAATAAATGTTTCTGATTGAACACCTCTGTAGTTTGTACCAAAAACCTCTGTTGTCGTGAATGTATCAGGGTTGCTTTGTTTTGTGGGGAAAAAAGGTTCTCACATGGTCGTAATAACAGCTCTTACTTTTTTCTCGCAGATATGGGTGACTTTATCGACAATGACCAAAGAAAGACAGTGACGCAGGGCCGGGCCGCCATCCTCAACTCCCCAGTGGTCAGTTGCTTCCCGCGACCACAGGTGACATGGTTCAGGGACGGCTACAAGATTATTCCCAGCAGCAGAGTGTAAGTACTGCATAATTGCTTGTCTCATTTTTAAACCTGAATGCCTGTTCATTAGGAGAGTTCTGGGTGACCCAGCACAGGTCTCCATGGCTTGGGGTTCACGTGGCACGTTGTAAGAGATGTAATTATTACCTTCAGTGATCACGCTTAATCCCTCTGGGCATCCATTTACGGCAGCCCACAATGGAACACGTTGGGGAAAACAGAGAGACACTTCAGCCAGTGATGCAGAAGACATGGATACTGTGCATGGCTTTTTTTGAGTGTGTGCGTGAGTGTTTTTCTCCCACTGCCTTGTCACAGAAGTGCAATTAATTCCTGGCCCTTCTTTAATCTTGCTACGGTAGTTCTTCATTGCCTTTTTCTAATTAGCAGCTCACTCAGACTGAGATCGACGAGGCTGATCTGATTCGTCGTTATCAGTCAACTGTCTTTCATTCCGACGAGACCCAAATAAAAACTCCACCACTGAGACACATCTAATGGCTCACCTTTCACTCTGCGCATACAGCGGTGGGCCCATTTGAGAATTGCATTTGATTTCTGCAGAAGGTGTAATTGAAAAGTAAACAGGCTAAAGCAGGTAAATTTAGAAATAGACCTGGGATAGTAATGATTTGCATTCGTTCCATTTGGCTTCGGGCTTGGATTGATTTGTTAGAACGACGTTCAGGCAGTTTTATTTTCAATAAAAACACTCAAAAGTGAGCTGCAGAATTGTGGTTGAGGTTCTGGGATCCCATTTACACCTGGAATTAATATCCGTCACATGTGGACTACCAATCACCAGGTGTGATCCAATCACATATACCTTGTCAGAAACACATGTGACCAAATTGCATTTGTAACGCTAATCTGTCATGAAAAGTTCGGCCTGCCCATGAAGTCCACCTAGTACTGATCAAACGAAACAATAAACATATACGCTACCGTTCAAAAGCTTTCAGTTTTTTTTTTTTTTTAAGAAATATAAAGAAAAATATTTTTATACAGCAAGGACACATTAAATTAATCAAAAGAGACATTAAAGACATTTATAATGTTACAAACAGGGTTTGAAATTAACGCCAACCAACCAATGCAGGTGAAAATCCGCTGTGGCGGGTAACTCATATCAACACACTAGCCAATTTGGCGGGTTATGATTCATAAATTATGTTCTCACTTTGCATGGCATCGCTATCAGAGCTCTTCCCCTAAAAGGAGCCTCAAACATTAACAAAACAATGTGTAAAGAGGGTCGCACACTAAGCGAAACGCAGCGCAGCGCCATGTCTTTAAAATTCGATCACATAGTTTTTTACGACCGTACACACACCAGCGGCACCTAACTATGACTCCAGCTGTTCAAAATCATGCCGCACCACAGCGTCACTCACATAGTTTTCCATTAAAATACAATGATTTAGGACTAATATACTGCATATATGTACTGGCTTCACCCTAGGAGATTGTCTATTGTGCAGTTTTCAGTAATATATTTGTTTTTGTGGCTTGAACAAATGTGCTTCATATAGAGAAATAATATTAATCGCTCTTTCCGTTTGCACTGTTTTTTCAAGTATCTTAATATAAACTCATTGACGCCACTTTGTTCATTCTTGAACTGAACTTTTGCCTGTATTTTGATTAGATTCACTGTTTTGGACTTGAACTTGAGAATGCGAGTACAGAGTGACTCGACCAGTGCACAATGTGCGAACGGTTAACGCTCTGACAAAGTCTTTAGGAGACAATTAAGAGTTTCATGCATGTCCAAGACTGTAGGGCAAAAAGCGCCCTAGCATCTTTATTGTAACATGCAGGTAAACTCATGGCAATTTTAAGAGAAGAATATCAGAGAGATTTTGTTTTTATTTCCATTTTGTTTTATTTGAATGGTATCCACAAACAGTGATTGACTCTCTTAAAGCTGAAAGCAATTCAATGATTCAGAATTTAATAATAAATATTAGGGGTATGACGAGATCTTGTGCCACGAAATTTCGCGATATTAAAATGTGACGAGATTTCTCGTTGAGGTGAAAACTGTCTCGCGATATCGCAATGAATATGCCACCGCTACGTTTACATTACATTGCCTCAACTGTTGTTTTTCTTTTTTTATAGATATAAAACCATTTAATTCAGTTGGATAACAGTCGCTTCAATTGTAAACTAACGTAAACGTCTATTCAGCACAAGCTGCAGTCACACACAGTTCAGCAGGAATCACAGTTCACTGATCATGTGACGAGAGTAAGGCGAGATGACTGACAAGACCATGGTGGAGGATTCGTTGCGCAACAGAGCCTAAGCGTCTGATAAATGTCTTATCTTGTAGAAGGCGCGCTCAGCACCACCGCTCCATATACATTCGAATATAATTCGATAGCTCCCTGATGTGTGCAAATTAGACTACATACAATAGCCTGTCTCCCAATATCAAACCTAAGGCTGGGCTGTGTAGTTGAAGCCACCTCCTAGCTCTGGTCTCTGTTTGCACTTTGAATATTGAGAGAGTTTGATTATGGTTGCACTTATTGTTTGCACTTAATAAGACTAAGAAAAAACTGTAAATAAAAAAAATTATTTTTGTTATTTATACTGTTTTTATTGCTATGTTTTTGGAAATTTGTAAAAGAAGTTCAATTAGGAGGTCACACACAGCCTCAATCAGAAGTTCTGGAAGCTCATAGTTCATGTACAGTAAGGTCTGAAGAGACTCATGTGAAATCATACAGGAGAGAAGCCAGTCAGTTGAGTTTGTGGCAAAACCTTTTACTGTGCTAGTATGTTGTTGTCTTTCAATGCATATCATGATTCATACTCAGAAAGTAGAACTGAAATGACATGCATTACAAGATGATTAGTTAAAACATTTCAAAATGCACCTGCAGACTATTTTTCCAGTCATGAATTTTATCATTGAGGATTTCTTAAAAATACTGTTCAAAAATCTTGTCTCGTCTCGTGAACTCAATCTTGTGTCTCAACTCGTGAGCTAAGTGTCTCGTCACACTCCTAATAAATATATTTAAATCTAAGCTATGATTTTGATAATCTGGTTTATTTCTGATATTTTGGTTTTGGCTAGTAGAAGTTCTTAATGGCTGGTAACTTCAAAATTTAGTAGCCAAATCGGTTGGTGAGTGATAAAGTTAATTTCACACCCTGGTCACAACATTGAACATTATATTCATCAAATAATCAGTACAACTGTTTTCAAGATTGATAATAATAAAAAAAGTCAGCTTTGTCATCAATAACATACATTTTAAAATATATTACAAAAGAAAACCGTTATCTTAAAGTGTAAGGATATATATATATATATATATATATATATATATATATATATATATATTTATTAAGACGCACATTTTATGCCACAGATGTTATTGGATTTAGTTTCTGATTTGAAATGGTATTGGAAAGTAATTTCAAGAAACAATTGCATAAATTTCAGTACTTTCCCATTCAAGTGTAATTGTATGTCTGGAAGTTGCTGCAGGGATGTTATAGAAATCACGGCCGAGTGAACTGATTTGCTTTGATTTGCTGATTTGACTCTGTGAACAATGAAGGACCAGGAACAAGGAAACACGTGCAGTTTTGTGCATATAACCTGTGCTGTTCTAAAGTAAAATTGTGTATTTGGTTGAAAGACATGTTGGAAGGTGGATATACAGGCTCTTTGTAGATGTAGTTAAGGCGGCTTGGCAATATGCCAGCTCAATAATTGGACCGGTGCTCTCCTGCCAGTGCTTTGACAGAATATTGCATCATGACAGAAAGCAGGGCGCATGCATAAAATCAATATGCCACTGCTGACAATGTTCACTGCCGCATATATGCAGCCGAGGGAATCTGTACCTTTGGGATTCTGATGATCTTCCCAGACAGCGCTGATGCTTTGACCCTGTATGCGGCCCAGCTGGTGTCTACGGCATCCAGACTCGAACCCAGAAGTTCACCTAGCCCTGAGGACGATAGAGTAATATCAAGCAATCATACATCCAGCCAAGCCCATTAGCGCACTATTGGATGTGATGTCACATCCTTAATTGTTCTGTGGCAGCAGCTGAAGCAATGCAATCAGCTTAGCCATTTAAACTGGCACTATGTGTTACTGGGCAAAATCCCCAGGATGGACTTTGGGAAATTGGGCTGTACTTCATAAGCACTTGACTGGCATGGTCATTACATTAACTGCCCTTGTAGGATCAAAGTTTATCTATGTGCTGTGATCTACGGCCCTGACTCAATATTAACATGGATGAACATGCTGCAAGCCTGCAACATAAATCTATTTGTGAGTCTCATAAGATGATTCCACCACAAAACTGATAAATGCTGCTTTGCAAAACACTAATGCCCTTTAGCAAGTGGGAAAGTGGAGTGAGGGGAGTTGAATGGTTCTTTGTTGAGATGCCCTCATCAAAACTTCAAAAACTATAATTATACTCACTATGGACATATATACTAGTTTGACCAATGGCAATTTCTCAGTCAAGAAGTACCCAAAATAACAAGATTGTTACACTGATAATAATATTAATGAGACAAGCATGGACAACCCTTTTGACATTCTGTTCTAGAGATTCTGAGAAGTCAGCTAGCTTAATCAGACTATTTCTGTCATAACTGCTGCTCCCTGTACCATTAGTTGTTTTGATTCATCAAAATAATGTCGATTTTCACGTCCAAAATGGGTCCCACTTTATATTAGGTGGCCTTAACTACTGTGTACTTACATCAAAATATAAGTACAATGTACTTATTGTGTTCATATTGTATTGCAAAACACTTTTGCTGATATTGAGGTGGGATACGGGTAAAGTTAGGGACAGGTGTGGTGGTATGGGTAAGTTTAAGGGTAGGGTTAGGTTTAAGGGAAGTGTCAACAGTGTAATTATAAATGTGATTACAGAAATTATTTACAGATGTAATTACATGCAGGTATTTTTAAAAATGTAAGTACAATGTAAAAACATGTATGTACACAATAAGTGCATTGCATCAAATTATTAATTTAAATGTTAGTATATAGTAGTTAAGGCCACCTAATATAAAGTGAGTCCCTAAAATGTACAGTGGCCTATGAAAGTATGAACATTATCAAAGGTTAATAAATGCTGTAAAAATATATTGCTCATTGTTAGTTTATGTCAGCTAATGCATTAACTACTGTTAACAAATGAGACCTTATTAAGTGTTACCGATATGTTTTTTTAAAAATAAAGAAATTCATTCTTAGAATATGAAGCAGGACAACTGTTGAAATAAATGAAATGAAATGAAATTATATCTTAAAATGTTTTATTTTATGAGATACAAAATATCAAACCAATCTGAAAAACAAATTATGCTCGATATTTTCTCAAACAAGAACATTACTTTTCTCAGCTATTTTTACAATTTCTTGTAACCAAGTTGATTTTTACTAAATGTAAGTCCTTCACATTACCAATGGACATGTATAACTCAAGGTGCGGTCTCAGGAGACTTTGCACTTCATTCACCTTTATTCATATGCATGATCAAATGTGGGAGGAGAGTGGAAACAAAGGCTTATTCATAGATATTCTGTGCTTGGCAGTGTACCATAGTTCAAGGTGGTGAAATCTGACCTGTGTATCTGCATAATTGACCAACAGAGGAACTAAACCCCACAGATGGACTCACATTGGCATGGTTTGCATTGTTGTGGTGAAGTTTGGGGTTGGAAAGATATGTGGGTAACACTACATTAGTTAACATGAACTAACCATGAAAAATACTTTTAAAGCATTTATTAATCTTAATTAATGTTAATTTCAACATTTACTAACGCATTATTAAAATATTAAGTTCTATCAGTTAACATTAGTTAATGTGCTGTGAACTAACATGAACATTATCAAAGGTTAATAAATGCTGTAAAAATATATTGCTCATTGTTAGTTTATGTCAGCTAATGCATTAACTACTGTTAACAAATGAGACCTTATTAAGTGTTACCGATATGTTTTTAGTTTTTTTAAATAAAGAAATTCATTCTTAGAATATGAGGCAGCACAACTGTTTTCAGTTATGAAAGTGATGAAAAGAATAATAAATGTTTCTTGAGCAGCAAATCATCATATTAGAATGATTTCTGAAGGATCATGTAACACTGAAGACTGGAGTAATGATGCTGAAAATTCAGCTTTGCATCACAGGAATAAATTACATTTTAAAATATATTAAAATAGAAAACAGGTTTCTTTTAAACTGTAATAATATTCCACAATATTACTGTTTTTTTTTTCTTCAATATAATGTTGTATTTTTGATCATATAAATGAATCCTTGGTGAGCAAAATAGACTTTAAAAGCTTACCGACCATAAACCTCAAATGTTGAATTTGTTATTATTTATTTATTAGTTGTTATAACATCATATCCTGTTACTCATATTTGTTGCGGAGTTTCAATGCTCAAAGCCTAGTGTGAGCGCACCCTGAGTCTGACAAGCACAACATTTTGAACAATATTTCTGTTGTTAACAAACTCTGAATGTTTTTTACGTGAGTGTCCAAATTCGTTTTGTGGCCAAAGCAACTTTTTATTCATTCTCAAGCTGTCCATTTCGAATTCCGGTGTGAAAATGCATCTCATTGAGATGTAGAAAGCAGAGGCACCGCTCAGTGAAAGCAGCTTGAGGCGGTCATATTTATTCCAGTACGGCTTCATTGCAAATGCTCATTTCCTTTGCCCTGCAGATCTTTGTTTTCTTGCAATCAGCTTATGAATTGTTGAGCTATGTATTCAATATATTAATCCAACTCTCTGTTTGTTAGTCCGTTGAATATTCCCTAAAGAAAAGAGATTTTTAGTAACTTCTTCACATGTCGCTGTGCAGTATTTCAGAATTATTGTTTCTTGAGCTCTGTGTTTTCTAGTTTCAGTTTTTCCTTCTGAAACGTCCCTTTGGTCTGTTAATGTAGCATGAAATAAGCGGCTGTGTGGACGGGCGACGCTGCTCTGTGTGATTCCTATCGCAGCCACGTGCTGAAGTATAACTGTGCCGCAATCCAAACTCCTCTTCTGTGTGGTTACGGCTTCTCCTTCCCCATCTCTCTTAGTTTTTTGGTCTTCTTTTCTTCTCTGCGAGCCACACAAAGGCAGAAGGTTGTTAAAGCATAGAGGTCCAGAGGTGAATGCCGAAGCAGGGGAGGACAGCGAAGCACGGGCCTTTGAAAGTCACTCTTATTGTTCCACAGTGGCGTCCCCTTTAGACAGCATGAAACTTTCATGATGGCGATAATTACCCCATTGGTGAGAAGTGCTTTCTGTTGCCACTGCAGATGAAAGTAGCAGGTTGGAAATAAGATATTGCGTCTACCTCTCATCGCTTTGTCCTTGCATCCTCCTCTACCTTGCTGAATTTTTCATCATTCATTATTTGAGATCTTTGATGTTTCCACCCATTACGAGCTATTCAGGCTCCCATCGCACTCGGCACATAAAACGGCTTCCATGCTAGAATCATCCTGTCCCGAGTACCACCAGCAAGAAGCAAGACAATAAAGGAAGTGCTCACAGGAAGCCGATTACTTTCCTCTGTACAAGCAACAGGGCTGTGGTGTTTATGTGGTGACAGTGATAGCAGACATGTGCTGTGTTTCTGCTCCGCCATATGTAAATATCTTTTTGTCAAGGGACTTAACAAAACTCAAACTCCTGCATGTTTTGGCAGATTTAGTGCACCAAATTATACTTGCCACAAGCTTTTTGAGGAATTTTAAATGAGTAAAACTGAAAAATTCACTTGTCCCAGAACTTGCAATAATTGAGCATGTTGCTAAATCCAAACAACAAGAGATGTGTGACGCAGAGTGAACAAGAAACTCAATATACTTTATTCAGGGCTCCTATCCAGACTAACATTTGAGAGCAGTAGCACCGGTGCCACTAAATTCTACAGATAGTGGCACCAGCACCTGATTGGGGGGGATTTTTAATCATAAAGGTAATTTAATCATATTACTATTGTTTTTGCATTAAAAAATAAAACAATATTAATAATATTGTTTATTTGTTGGAAATTTGACAGTAAAGCACTGAGCTTGAAATGAGATAAAATTAACTTTTATTAACAACAGTAACATGCAAAAATGTCATTTTTATAGGGAAAAATTTAAATATTCTACTCTTATTAAATGTACCATACTGAACTGAGAATGGTAATCAAATAGACAGGGAACAGGTGTGCACTAATTAGAAACCAATAGCAACTAATAATGAACGAGAACTATAAAAATAATGAAGCAGAACTTTTGAAAAATACAGCTTTAGTTCATTACAGTTTGAGCAAAAAATAATAATAAAAATAATAATTATAATTTTGTATTTATTTTTTTATTTGCTTTTTCTTTTGGCTAAACTAATTAATTAAACCATTTTTGTTGGATCATAGGTGATTTGACACTAAAATATGAGCTTGGCAAAGAATTATGATATGAATAAGAATCGTTTATTATTATTATTAGAATGAATATAATCTTATTATATTATATATATATATTATAATATATATTTTTTGTATTTATTTAATAGTTTTAATTATTTATTTACACTTTACCCTGGTATAAGCTAATTAACATTTCTGTAGGATCTTTGGGTGTTTGAAAATTATCATGATGGGAATAGAATATTATTATTATTAGAATGAATACAATCTTATTGTACTATAAGACATTTTGTATTTATTTAATTGTTTGAATTATATATTTACATTTTTACATTTTATGAGCTGATTAATAAATTTGATTTGATATATTAAAACATGAGCTTGGCTCAATTATTATGGTAGGAATAAGAAAAAAAATATATTATTATTATTATTATTAATGTTATTATTTATTTATTTATTGTAATTTTTATTAGAATTAATATAATCTTAATATACTATAATAATTGTTTTTTTATTTATTTAATTGTTTAATTATTTATTTTCATGTTTTATCCTGAAATGAGCAAGTAATGATTCATTTTTGTCAGATCTTATTGGTGATTTGAAATGTTACTGAAACATGAGCTTGGCAGAAAATCTTTTGCAGTTTCTGTCTGTCTTCCTTCAAGTAGATAGGAGCTGTAGTAGCATGACTAGAAAATAGCAATACAAAGAGGTGCTGAGTGGACTGATTTGCTTAAAAAAGGCTTTAGAAAAACTCAGAAATTGTTAAGGAAGCCATTCTCAAGCTTTTTAGAGTCTGAATTCCAGGAATAGGCTTTCCTAAAAAGAATGAGATATCAGATTTGTTCTGAGCTGAATTGTGCCGGTAATGCATTTGTGATTTGCTGTTATTATTTCAAATCATGTTAGCTAGCTTTTTTTTCCTTCTCCCTTTTTCAGCTGTTTGTCATTGTTCCTTGCACTCCTCTCCACAGGTAGTAAATGATGTGTTAGACAAATGTAATCAGGAGGAGATGACATGATTGAGAAATACGTCACTCACAGGAGGGTTTAAGCCTCTGCCCTTTGCTCATATTCTTGCCGAATGGACACGTCCATTTGGAATCAATGTGGTTTGGCTCTGAGGAGTCGAATGAAAAATGACGTAGGCTTGGCTAATTCGATAAAGCCCGTTTATGGGGCCTGGTTTTAATACACCTGCTGGCTGGTAGGGCCCCTTTATGAAGTTAATTATTGAGAGCCATCATCAGTCAATTGGGGCATCTGTGGGGTGAGCCTGTTCTAGCCCAAGGCCTTTGCCCACATTTGTCTTCATCCACTCCCTCCTTCACTCCTAAATAAATTAGTCTGTTGTCACTGCTAAAGCAGAGACCCAGAGAATCCAGTCCAGGCACTTTCCACAAGGGTAGGGTAGTGTTTTTAAGCATTACAGGCACAAAACTTTTTTATGAAAGCTGTTAGATATGCTTCATTAAACTACAATTAACTAAAAGTAGCATGTTTTAGACAACAAATCACTGCATTTTTATGTTTTTTGGCCTGTCCGATCTCAGAGATCTTCTGTGTAGCCAACAATGAAAATTAATCTGTTTTTATTTTTAATATAATTTTTAACGGTGTCCTGTCATTTATCATTTTATATTAAATGTATTTTGCTAGACAATATTACAGGGTTTTTTCTGGGTCAAAAATGGTCTTCGGTGGTGTCTGACAGACATGGTCATCCACACACACAGTAAAAAGTACCCTGCAAGCGCGATACTGACAATACATTTAAAATAAATGCAAAGAAACAGTTTGTGATTTTTGCTTATCTTATTTTGATAGGCCTAACTCATATTATGGATGATCTCTTACCTTGATGCTTGTTTCTTTTGTTCCTCATTTTTTACACTGTTTACATTGTTTACTAATAATCATATCAATATTAAAAAGTTAATTAACAAAAATTAGCAGCTACCTAACAAACAACTTGCTTTGTTCTGGTTTCACCTCACTCCAGTCTAAACTAAATGATTTTATAGGTTATTTACTACACATTGTCGATATAAATAACCTGAAAATACTGTGGATTAAGGCTAATTCTTACTAACCACTCTTGCTAAATGGGGTGAGCACACTTGTGTTCATTTCAGACTCAGAGGTGGATGATTATAAACCGATTCATGAGTTCAGTGTTGGACGGATTGTTTTAACCAGTGATTAAAATGAATCGGTTCAAATGAGTCATTAGGTCGCGAATCGGACATTAGTGGATGCGTTGTGCGCGAATCCCGGCTGTCAGAACATCGCGAAAGATTTGTGTCAACACAGAAAACACTTCATACTTTCGTTTATTGAAAGTATGGCTTATCAGCTGCACGTGCGAAACGCTTGTCAGAGAAGAGGCAACGTTACAATTCACACCCAGCGGTAATTCAGGGAAAAAATTGTCAGAATGCGCCACGTGCAACATGGATTCGGTCCTCCGACCTTTTACCATTGTGTCAATTCAGTTGATTTTGATTAATATGTGCAAGGGAGAAGGAGCAAAGACAGTGCTTAGTTTGAAGACAGAGTGCGCGAGCGAGGGTCTTTCTGCTCTCTCTCCCAGTTAACATGCGCTGTGTTACAAGCGCAGCTCAGTCATCTACATCACTCATAAATCACAATAACTGATCAAATGAGGCTTTGGCAGGACAAAAATTTTGTTTTGGCGGCCGCCAAAAAATGTTCAATGCAGGAAAAACCCTGTATTATATAGCTATTATATAATTATAAAATTAACCCTGCATAAAAAGCAGGCTTTTAACAGTAAATATGTGAATGTTTATGTTTTTTGGCCTGTCCCATCTCAGAGATCTTTTATCCAAAAATGAAAATGTCATAATGTCATAAATCTGCTTTTAATTAACATAATATTTAACTTTGTCCTATTTTTTATATGCAACAGTTTAATTTAGGCAAAATTTACAGCATTATAATTCCTTATTCTTATTCTTTCACTGACCATTTTGAAAGAGAAAAAAAGTTTTTTGATTCCCAAGCATATTTTTAGGTGACCAAGGCCATATTTACACCTGGTATTAGGATGTGTTTTGGTCGATTGAATCACTAGTGTATGACGCTAAATACAGGTGTAAACGGGGTCTAAAACGTTTTGAGCTTGTCCACTTTCAACCACTTCTAGAAGTAGTCAAAAACGCATTCGCTTGGATTACTTTGGTAGTGTAGACGCTCATGTGGTTGAATGCGTTCGAACAGCCAAAGACCGTCTTCTCTCCGCCTATTGACCTAATGCGTAAACGTTATGGGAAGCGCACTAGCCAAACGGGATTCAAACTTTGTCAGCTGAAGACCCAAGTTTGGTTTGAAGACAAAAAACGTACCAAGCACAATGTTTTCTCAATGTTCTTTTTGCTGCTCTCTTTAAGTGTTTCCGTCGTCTCTGGTCACGTTCATATGTAAATTGCGTGAGCTTATTTTGTCCATTAGCTCGAAAGATCTGAAAAAGCCCATACATTTACCTGCCTATGGACCCTCCCCTTGGAAGAAATCAGGACAGAAGTGGTTAAAGTGGACAAAAGAGACGGATTAAAACACTAGGTGTCTACTTGTGATCAAATTGACCAAAATACATCTTAATACCAGGTGTAAACAGGGCCCGAGTCACCTATAGGAACACTATCAGGAACTATCAGAACACTGCCATTTTAAAGTTTTTTTTTTTTATTAAAGCATCTCTCGGGCTGCTGAAAGTAGCTGGTAGAGTTACACACGGTCTCAGACACAGTGGTGGCAGGATGCCGAGTGACAATCAACCATAAAAGGAGTCTGAGCTTGGAGGAGCCGTGTGCCCTCGTCTCTGCTTTCACACCTCTGACAGTGAAATAATGTAGCCGGAGGAAGGGGACACTGCACCCAACGTCAAATCAGAAGTGAGCACATATAGCACTCATTCTGCAGACGCTAAAGTGAAACCCAGCCGTCTGGAGAGATGCTGCCGTGCTTCTTTCAGTAAACACAAAGAAAGGAAATGCAAGTAGCAGATAAGGAAAAGGTAATGAAAATGTGAATGAAGTGGCTTCCCTCACACCAACATCAGCTGCCTGCTCGATAGAAAGCTTGTTAGATGCCAATAAAGAAAAGTTTTGGACTGCGCACAGGCAGAAAAGGTTTTGTGTATTTGAGAGCAATTTGTGTATGTCTGCTTACTGGCAGCTATGTTGGAGCTGAAGTGTGATTAAATGTTGCTGAAGAATTATCATTGACTCCAATTACACATTAATCAGGACTGGTATTGAGCCGAATCACGGATGATAGATAATTGCCTTTTCACAGGCTATTCCAGAGAAATTGTTGGATTGCACATAAAAATAAAGAAGAAATGCCACCACTAAATTATTGTGATTGATTGAACTGAAATAAGGAAAGAATTGTCCCATGATCCCATCGTACTTTCATATAGTGAAGGCTAGTGGTTGGCATTGTAACAGGAATTACTCTATTTGGACGGTAATTGTTTTACATTTTGTCATAATGCAATTTCAGCATTAATAGGTGCTAGTCTGTGATTTTATTGCCTTGTGAATGAGAAATGTCAGTGTTTCTCTCTCTCTCTCTCTCTCTCTCTCTCTCTCTCTCTCTCTCTTTAGTCTCTAATTTAGTCTCACCACCCAGGTGAAATTTCCAGACAAATTACCTACTGCTTTTTCTCAATGTTTCTCAATTTTTAACGGTGTCCTTTCATTTTATTTATGTATTTATTGCCATTTTTATTTTTTATTCTATATAATAAATGTATATTGCTAGGCAATATTATATAACTATTATATAATTATAAAATGAACTTTACTTTATACTTTATTTGTCCCTTTAGGGGAAAATTGTTTTGGGCAATACAGGTAAGCTGCAAAACAAGGTACCCACACCAATACATAATCACACAGTCGTGAGTTTAAAAACCTTGTAGCCAAAGGAACAAAAGAATTCTTATAGCGGTTGTATCTGAACCTTGGCGTACGAAAAGGCGACCAGATGGAAGTTGTTCGTATTCTGGATAAAGCACATGAGAAGGGTCCAAAAGTCATTTTCCTTGCCTGTTTAAAAATCATTTTGTTGAATATAGACTGAAGATTTGGGTAAACCCCCAGACCAACCACTTTCATTGCTGTACGCACCAAACGGTTCAACTGAGATCTAAGAGTAACTGTCAAATTACCGAACCAGACCGCTATACCAAACAGTAAGATGGATTCAATACAGGCATGATAAAACAGCAACATGAACCTCTGATCAACTCCAAACAGTCTGAGCCTCCATAAAAAGTACATTTTTTGTTGCACCTTTCAACACAGATTATCCACATGCACCCCCCATAAAAGTTTGTCATCAATAAGCAAACCTAAATATTTGTATGAAGCAACCTGTCTAATGGGGTCGTTGTTAATCATGATTGGTTGCCTACTAATTTAGAATCAAATTTCCTCTGTTTTTCTAACGTTAATTACGTGACTGTGTTCTTTACTCCATGTAACAAAATTAGCAATTATAGTTAACCCTGCATAAAAAGCAGGCTTTTAATAGCAAGTATGTGAATGTTTATGTTTTTTGGCCTGTCCCATCTCAGAGATCTTCTATCCAACAATGAAAATGTCATAATGTGCCTCCTATTTGAACGATAATTGTTTTACATGTTGTCATGATGCAATTTCAGCATTAATAGGTGCTAGTCTGCACTTTTATTGCCTTGTGAATGAGAAATGTCAGTTTTTTTTTCTTTCTCTCTCTCTCTTTAGTCTATAATTTAGTTTTACCACCCAGGTGAAATTCCCAGACAAATTACCTACTGCTTTTTGACAAACGCCATGGTCATGTGGTAATTTAATTCCTGCTTGATTCGTTATCTCTGAGTTTACATGAAGTAATTGGCTCAGAAGTTGTTTTACCATCTCAGTGCATATTTTTTTATTATGGAGAAGCCATGTAAATTGAAATGTTTTTGCCCTGTGGACTTTTGAAAAATAAACTCTTAAAACACACTTTATATACATGAATATATATATGTATATATATATATTTATATATTATATTGGTTTGAAAGATGCTCACCAAGGCTACATTCATTTGTTAAAAAATATAGTATATTATTACAGTTTAAAATAACTGTTTTCTGTTTGGATATATTTAAAATGTAATTTATTCCTGAGATGCAAAGCTAAATTTTCAGCATCATTACGCCAGTCGTCAGTGTCACATGATCCTTCAGATATCACTAACTTTTCAAAAAACTTTATTAGGTTAAAGGGATGTACAGTTTTAAACATAGTTGTAAAATAATATGAATATTTTTGATTATATCATATTTTAAGATGATTAAAATAACATTAAAATAAATGTTTGAGGTATGATAAAAAGTTTTGAGTCAAGTTTTGAGATTTTAGATGGTAAAAAGACAAAAGGTTTATATCTGTTGCTCGTTATAAAAACCAATCCAACTAGTGCTTTTAACAGTATTTGAAAAATCATCTCATAAGTCACCACAGATTATTCCTAGTTCACTACCTGCATTCAGCAGAGGAAAAACTGGACTAGACTGGCTAGACATGTGAACGAAAGAGACGTTCTGTGTTTGCTGGAAAAAATGAAAAGGAAGATATCTATCTTCAGCATGTTTATCCCTTATCCTGCTTTTCACTGAGCGACTAGCTCTGTCAGTCAATCCTTTTATGTGCCGCACTCTCGCTCAGCCCCCATTTCATGTCTGGAGATGCACGCGTCCATCTCTGCGATGGCGGGCGACAGAAGTGTGTGGGTAGACAGAAAGCAATCTGTTCTGAAAAGGAAGATCAAGCTCAAGATTTCATGTGTGACATATTGAAACACTCCGATGTGTTGCAGGGACGACGTGTGCAGCTGCAGACAGTGGCGACGGTTGCCCAGAGTTCATTTTGATGAAGCGGATTAATTTAGTCTTACAGATGAGCGGGGAAATGTCAGTGTATTATGAAGCACTGACTTTTCTCCAGCTGAAATCTCATTTTTGCAATTTAGCTACCTGTTGAAAACAATTCACTCCCGGAAAATAAGGACTGTCCATCTATCTTGACAGTGCAGCCATTTGGCTTTCACTACAAATAATAAAGTTGCTAAGAGTGTTTATGCTTGAGGGAGGCTTTGTGATGGCCTTTCAGCATTTTAACAAGGAGTCCATTACCGCTCACAGCATTAAAAAAATGACCTATTCACCTCTCTAAATTGAGAAGAAAAAAACCCCACCATCTTTAATTTTGAAGAATGGGATATTTTCGGAAACCAATGGCCCGGCCGTACCTGATTCTGCATTAACTATTAAGTATTGCAATTAATTCCGAGATCCATTTGTCATGCAAATAGACCAGTGAATAATGCATACGTTTCGGCTCATAAATAACTAATTTATGCAATTGCAAAGCGCTTTTTAAGATAAATATAATTAAAGGTCAATAGCGATTACATAAACACAGTGAACTTTTAACATGTTTAAATGGCAACTCTGGGCCTGTTTGCCAGGCTGGATGAGAAACAAAGTACAACAAAAGCTTAATTGCTGATATTTGGTTCCAGACACATCGTTTTCCACTCCAGACCACTGGAAATACCGGCTTAGCTTTGCATCGGAAGACTTTTAAGTCTTAAACGTGCTTACCAAAGCGTATGTTAGCTGGAGACCGACTTCCAGGCAATCAATTTTATAATTGAATTAGAGTGAATGCTACAGCAGGTTTTGACACACAGGGTTGTTGTGTCTGTCCATCTGTCGCGCCATGGCGGTTCTGCCGGAGCAGGAAAAGAAGCCGTATCCTGCGGTGTCCAAAGCTGCTAGATAGATCAAGACTCACGGCTCGTGCACCTGAATACTGTCGCTTGATGGCTACAGGCCAGCCATGCTGTCTTGAGCTCTAAGATTTGAGCTTTTAATCAGTGTTCTCTGTTCATTTCCAAGAAAAAAAAAGTTTTCTACAGTCTTTAAGCCAATGGTTCTCAACCAGGAGACCTGGGCCCACAAGGGGTCCTCAGCAAACATCCAATCCATCTATCTGTTGCTCTTTTTCCCTGGCACTAACAGTGATAAAATAAGCGAGTTAAATACATGTACATTTTACTAGTACAAACATCTTACTACTTTTCATTTGAATGTTCAGCATTCAGACTTAATGACCTCATAAGTCAGGGTCTTTAATCTACTTTATAAGCGGTTAAGCGACTATTGCACTTGGGTTCATTTGAGTTAAGCGTGCACTACAAACAAAGCGATATGTTTCGTGCATGTCGCAATTACAGAGTTGCTTTTACTAAGAGCGGTGTAATTCTTTTTAATCCTGTACATTTGCTCAAGGTTGCTGCTCTCTTGCTGTGAGTTTTGTGCCGCTAACAGGGAATAAGCTGTTGGTGTCATTGACTAGTTGTTGTGCAACGCTTTGAAAGAAAACCACATTCCCACCTCCTGTTGACTTTGTGCATCTAACGACTTTGTATGAAATTAAGTAACACCACATTGTTTTTTTGGATGCTCTGTTGGCAAGTCAAGACAAGCCTGGCAGAGTACACCCATTATCAGTTTCTTCACTCTTGCTGCTTTTAAGTGTACTAGCGCAGTGAAGTTAGCATCTTAGTGGTAATGCGGTCAGGGAATTCTGTCTGCAGCTTTTCTAAATGTGTCATTGGTTTGATAAGCGCTCACTTCGGCGAATCGCAAAGGAGAAAACAGTTCATGCTCCAAACCTTTAATTACATGTTTGGTGAGGGTAATGTGCAAAGATTACAATAATTTCAGTAAACACTGTTTTTCATGTTGGTGCAGGCTAAATAGCCTTTTTTTAAAGATTGATCTAATTATCACTCACATTGCCCAAGTCCCACTAAAAAGAAGGTGTTGTCCAATAATGCACTTGGCAAAACAAAGCAATGTACTTTTCAATTTAGATAAGTATCTTTTCCGAACTCAAAAGAATGCTTACCTCTTTTTGTGCTGTGGGACATTTAAAGATTGTAAATAAAGTCTTTTTGAGAAGGCTGAAGGGAAGTTTCTCTCTGGTGAGTGAAACTAGGTCATGTTTGCTGAGTACTTGCCTATATGGAGGATTAAATTAAGTTAGGGGGAAGAAATTTGCAGAGGTATTGCAATTTTTGGTGATTTGGTATTTTTGAAATATGGGACAGAAGAATACAGAAGCTGAAAAATATACAGACTTGAATCATCTAATAAGCTTGAAGCTCGTGATGTATGCATTTTCTACTCTGACTAGATTTTGTTGTCTAGAATGATTTATTCGATCTGGTTTTGAATGTGTGCCTCAAAAACTAAGAGACAGACACTTTAATACTGATCTATGAAGTTTGCCTCACTGTAAAAAGACAATGAACCTTATATTATTATTAATATAATTATAAACAATCTTATATTAAATAATAATGACAATAAAATATGCATATGTATAATTAATATTAATATAATAATATTATTGAAAAATATAAAAATGAGCCATTTTATATAATACCATATTATTTACTGTATCATGGTATTAATATGGTAAGCTTCTTTGGATAATTTTTGAGTAAGCTGCTTTGGATGTAGTTCAAGGTGCTTCAAAGAAAACTTTACCCACCTAATATCCTAAAAAAAAAAGCCTTGGTTTAATTTTATGTGAATTTTCATTTAGCTTTCTATTGCGACAATATTTATTTTGTTACTTTAGCAGCTTTTGCCCAGATAGAATATTCATTGTTCCATTTTTCAGTGTCTTTGCATTATAGACAAGCAAGATTTACTGAGTTATGACCTTCCTAGTTCAAAATACGTTTTTTGTTACAAATTATGCCGTAGAAAGCAAAAGGTTATCTGCATCTATGTCAGAGAAAGAAAGAAAGAGAGAGTTGTTGCTCCGGCGAATAAAAAAAGACCAAGAGGAACACCAATCATAAACAGACTCGTTGTAATTCAGTAGAAATGCACATGTACAGCTTCTCACCTTAAGGTGACTTTCTAAACCTCTTTTAATCATCCCACCAGCTTCCAAATGCATCCATTCATCTGCATTACACGGCACTGCTGCCCATCTGTCCTGGCTCCTTCTTTCCCAACTGAACGTCTTTTTCGACATTGGCTTGTGAGCATTTCTCCCACCTCCTCTGCGAGGTGAAAAATAGAGTTGAGGACGTCTTCTTTCTTTGTTATTGAACAGATTTATCTGATCGATGTAAATCTACTAATGAGACTCTGTCCCGTTCTCTGTATCAGGGCTCTGGGCTGCCCACTTTAATTGTGAATTAATTACAGATGGGGAGGATATGCTACAGGGATCACATTAAAGCAGCATCGGAAACCTCCATCACCCATCCTGCCTTTCTTCTCTCTTGAGAGATCATTAAATACCTGAAGGCGCAGATCAATAATGGCTGATGGGTGGCATGTCTTGGCAAAGGCATGTTTGTTTCATATATGAGGTTTGCAAGTTGCGAGGTCTGTCTTTCCGACATCCCCGCCAGGCTTCTTTATCAGCGGCCCTCCTCGGATCAGTCAGAAATGCTCGCGAGGAATCACTGGCACCCCTTGAGTAAATTATACCAATTAAACAGCCAGATTACTTTATTCACGTAATTGAAGACACCGATGATTACTTATAATTACCGTTCGTTATTCTAAAGACCGATTGTCGATCGCTGAAGATTTCGCTCTTGTTTTTGTCTCCGAGAGGATGGCGGAGTTGTGGAAAACAACATGAATGTTTAAAGTGGAGCGAGCAGACATGGGCGTTGGAGAGGCAATGCTTCAATAGATAATGACCCGATGGTAATTGCTTTCCTTGAATAGTCGGTGTTTATTCCACAGTGTCAGACAAATAGCGAAGCCTGTGATTGTTTAAGAAAATAACAACTGGCCAAGTAGCTTGATAAGCATCCAAGTGAGATGCGTATCGTGTCTTTAATGCTAAGTAAAGGGATAAAAATATGTGTGAAGTTTCAATTCCTCCCTCCCAATTTTACCCTGCTAAAAAAAGACCATTTTAGACCATTTCCAGGCTGCTATATGCCTGTGAAAATGATCTTTCCAGTGAAGCTCATTGACCATGCGACTCCGTAAAGGTGAAGTCCATAAAGAAACAGTTTACTGTTAGTCTGGTGTTGAAGAGCTTGAATGACCTGCATGAAGCCCAGACCTGAACCCCTTATCTAATGATGAGATGAATTGGAACCAGTGTTAATTTTCTAGTAACAATTTAGTTTTCAAAATTAAACCAAATATTTCAAGTATGTTGATAAACACGTATCAACATACTGTATGCTAAAATGTGAAAACTGTCTCCTGAAATAACATTATCGTGACCACACTGTTGTAAATGTTATTATTACATGGCTCTCTAAAATGCTTGATTCTGATTGGTCAGTCGTGACATTCCGAGATCAGATATTCTCCCATAATAACGGTCATCAATAGCAACGCTGTGCAATGACGGCTCATCCGGGTATTTGAGGCCTCCACTCCTTTTGTCTCTTGTATCAAACCTCTCGTTTCAATTCGAACGCAGCTGGTGCTTGTTTGTTATCGACTGTATTTACAGTAAAATGAAACCAGAGGACTTCAGTATTAATAGTAAGTCTAGGGTAATACTCTTGAAATGTTCGTCTAGTTGCTAGAACGATTGTTTTGTATGCTGTAATGGATTATAAGATAATATGGTTTCTTCTCAAATCAAAATTTCATGTCCCTGTCATTATTTATGTGGTGAAAAGCTGTGTAATAAGTAATGCGACTGTACATTATCCATTAAATGTCCTTCTTGTATGAACTTGTCTAGGCTCAAAGCAGTTTGATTTGAACTGTTTTTTTTTTTTCGCTGAAGGTTTGCATTTAATTAAGCTAATAAAACATTTCAACTCAAATCATGTCTAATTTTTACTTATGTGGCAAGTAGCCATGTAATAAGCAGGATCCAGCCCTTACATAATATTGCGGTGTTATATTTTTCTTGTCATATTTTTGCCAGCAGTATGTTTGAATTTTCAAATTTGACATCATTATACAATTTTTTGCCTCATCTGCGTTATCGTTGACAAAATCATCTAGTGGAAAACCTTCCCAGAATCTGTTATAGCAGCAACTTGAGGACCAACTCCCTTTTAATGTTTATGATTTGGCCATATAGCAGGGACACCAACATCCAATGCATGACAAACGCTGTCTTTTCAGCAGGCATTCTGATTCAGATCAGCCACAATTTAGGCCTTATGTTTAGAGACCACGCTGTCCGCTAGGCTCCGGTGTCAGCTGTTAATGCCCCCTGAATGCTCCATGCATATTTTGGTTGGTAATGCGCTCAACATCAGATGCTGGACAGCTGCCCTGTTGACCACACTGATATGGAAGTGAAGCTCCGTGACTTGGCCGGGCCCCGCACAAAGGTCACAGTTTCCCTTACGTCAGTCTATTTTCCAGCAGCACAGCCTGAAAACCTGCTGCCATCAGATCCCTGGGCAGAGCTCATAATCCAGCCCCTATGATCTGCTTAATCCACATTCTTAACCAGTCAATAGAAGTCTTGTCCATGCGTTTTTTTTTTTAACACTCTGGCTGATATTGACAGATGGGTTTGATAACATTAGAGTCCAGCGGTCTGGCATATTTCTTTGCAATCAAACCGTGCTGTTTTCTGGGCTTTATGCCCATAGCTAGATTGCAAAGTGAAATCCTTATCTCTCTTTTAAAGTTCTAGACAGTCCGTTTCTCCCTATAAACTTGTTGTGAGTTCTGGTCACTGGTGAGGCTTCAAATAGATGCAATGAGCATCTCAGCTGCAGGAAACGCTTCCCTTATTGCCTTATTGGAGCACACAGCTTGGCCTACTGAAGCATAAAGCACTTAATAGTGCTGGTGGCAGAGAGAGCAGGCAAATGTCCATGTCTCTTCCTCTTATGTTCCTCATTATGCTCCTCATGGCATAAGTTTCATACTCCGCTGCAGTGGTGTCTTGCATTTTTATCAGATTCCAAGGATTGTGAAACTGGTCTCATGCACTTATTTTTAGGTGTTTACAAATTGAGAAAACTGTTTACACATGATTTACAGGGTTTTTATGGTCATGAAAAACTTGTAATTTTAAAAAGCCTGGAAAAGTCAAGGGAATGGAGTAACAATTTAAAAAGTCTGCAGTAAATAGATTTCTTTTGTGGTTATACTTGGTCATAAATCTTTCAATATTATATTGTATTTTATTTTATTATTATTATTATTATTATTATTATTATTATTATTATCATGGGCAACATTTAACTCTCAAGTTAGGAGGGGCAAGACTTTTTTTTTGTAGGCCTACCTGCATCAGCAAAGTATTTACAGAAATTAAGCAAACTAGTTTAATTTTGCTTGTTACTCGTTTATTTACCTTCTTTTTTATTTAAATAAATAATAATTTAGTAATTATTTTATTTAATAATTGAGCCTACTTAATTTTGTTATCACGGGAAATGATGCGCTCGAAATGTGAATCATTGTCTGTCCATCATTTTGCGTGACCATAAAGAAAAATGCCATGTCGCAATGTTGAAAATATTTGCATCTTAAACCATGAGGGCGGGCCAGTGGATATCATATCGCAATGTGCAAACTTTGCGCAAGAGTTATGGCGGTGAAGAAGTCTCAAACGCCAGTCAATTATTCACTACAAAAAGTGAAAGTAAAAAACGAACCGAGTTTATGGCATCTGACGCTGCATTAACGGTTCATATTCTCTTAGAGATGATGAGAGATTAATCAAATTTATTTTCTTAAAGGGGCTTTATGTAGGATGGACACCCAGTGATTGAACTAGGTATTGCAATCTAAATTCAAAATATTGGAGCGGGTTTTTTTCACCCGGCCCCCTCCTCCTCAGACTTGAAGCACACGCAGGTTGCCAGATTGACGACACCAGCAGGAACGAGTGCACCTGACGATGGAAAGCAGTCAGCCTTACACTGTAAGTTGATCAGCTAATGTATACATTCGTAACTTAAATAAAAATTCGTATTCGTAGTTTCTGTGTTTTTCTGTCACGGTTGTTACCGATGTGATAAACAGCCATGACCCGTCTGCACCTCCGCACTAGTCGGCCACTCTCTCGAATACACGCTGTCTTAACAACCAGGTACCACGAAACAGTGTAAATGCAAGTGCTGTCTGAATGTTGAATTTACTTATATATTCCTACTAGTAGCCAGGATACATTAGCTAACTGACTTTGGCTAATTACTTACCTGTCAAGGAGAAAATTAGCCATCTCAGCATTCGTTTGGAAGCCTTTGTCTGCTTTAAGTTGTCTCCATGTCTCAAACGCATCTCCAATATTTATACGGCTTTTATTATAACGTTTATCATACAGTTTTTTGGATGGATGCCGAGGTTTTTTAGGACAGGAATGTTCGCTCTCTGACTCGGACCCCTTTCGTTTGGCAGCTTCCATGACTGAACTAAACTGAAATGAAATACGCCGTGTTTGCCGCCAACTGGCAACCTGGGTTGCCGAAATACAATTGGATAAACTGACAGTGGGCGTGTTACACAGACCAAAACAAAGACAGAAGTTCCGACACGGAACGCACATTTTCACAGGAGAATAATTGACTATAGCATTGTTTTTCAGATAAACAAGTATGTTAACTTAGCATGTTTCTTAAATATCTGCAAACATATTATGGTATTTTTATGCTTTAGTAGAGTCAAAAACTTACATAGAGCCCCTTTAATATTTCACTTGTGGAAAAAATAGTATTTTCGTGAATCGAGAAGTATTCCGTGTTAAACAAGTTGTTTTTGAAATGAGGAGTAGCCTATCCTCTAACTAACCTTTATATCCTCGCAGCACGTCGGTCATGTGTTGATGCACTGTGAAATATTGCAGGGCATATGAATTGTAATATTAATTTAATAATAAAAGTAGCCTAATCATAATAATAATTTAATATGCCTTCCGTGCCCGTCCGCTGCTCCTCTTTTTTATCAAAAATCCACATGAATGGCCCATTCAATGTTCAGTATCTTACTGCAATGTCCGAGAGTCTCTCCTGTCTCATGGTGTTTCACGTCGTGAGTTTTCAGTCGGCGCAAGCAAGAACAATTCTTTTTTTTACATGATGTGGTGTTCATCTGCACAGTCAAGAATAACTTAAAGAGGTTGCCGTTTACTACAGTCAAGACTAGCGTGACTCTCTGAACAGTGAGTTTTTCTTGCTTTTTCTTACAATAAATATGGGGGGGCATCTCCCCCCCCCCCCCCCCCCCCCCTTATGTCACCCATGATTATTATTATTATTATTATTATTATGATTACCCATGATTTGTGAATTAATTAATCTGCTTAAGGTGTGGACAACCTAAATTATATTGTATTTGCATTTTAGCATATCATATTCAGATCAAAATAAAAGACTGGTTTTTGGTATCTTCTTTATATTTAAAGCAGATTATATTTTGAATAATCATATTTTATCTATCTATCTATCTATATATATATATATATATATATATATATACACCGATCAGGCATAACATTATGACAGGTGAAGTGAATAACACTGATTATCTGTTCATCTCAGCACCTGTTAGTGGGTGGGATATATTAGGCAGCAAGTGAACATTTTGTCCTCAAAGCTGATGTGTTAGAAGCAGGATAAATGGGCAAGCGTAAGGATTTGAGCGTGTTTGAAAAGGGCCAAATTGAGATGGCTAGATGACTGGGTCAGAGCATCTCCAAAACTGCATAGTTCATAGTTCACTGACAAGGTTTGTACTGTAAATATGCTTGACTATTAAAGGTGGGATATTTATTTTTAAAATAAATTAGCACCTTGAGAGTACAGTTATTTGAATGCATTAATGAGAGAGAGGCCGCGTGTGTGAAGTAGTCATACCATCTCTCTATTTATTGTGAAGCTGTGCATTGTATGTAGTTACTTCAAAAGTAGAAATATATATGCTATAACTTTTAACGAGCGAAGGCTGTCCCGTGTGGTCCGATCAAACAGACGAGCTACTTTAGCTCGAAATTGCTCAAGAAGTTAATGCTGGTTCTGATAGAAAGGTGCCAGAATGCACAGTGCATCGCAGTTTGTTGCGTATAGGGCTGCATTGCCGCAGACCAGTCAGGGTGCCCATGCTGACCCCTGTCCACTGCCGAAAGCGCCAACAGTGGGCACATGAGCATCAGAACTGGACCACGGAGCAATGGAAGAAGGTGGCCTGGTCTGATGAATCTTGTTTTCTTTTACATCACGTGGATGGCCGGGTGCGTCGTGTGTTGGGGAACACATGGCATCAGGATGCACTATGGGATGAAGGCAAACCGGCGGAGGCAGTGTGATGATTTGGGCAATGTTCTACTGGGAAACCTTGGGTCCTGCCATCCATGTGGATGTTACTTTGACACGTACCACCTACCTAAGTATTGTTGCAGACCATGTACACCCTTTCATGGAAACGGTATTCCCTGGTGGCTGTGGCCTCTGTCAGCAGGATAATGCGCCCTGCCACAAAGCAAAAATGGTTCAGGAATGGTTTGAGGAGCACAACAACTAGTTTTAGGTGTTGACTTGGCCTCCAAATTCCCCAGATCTCAGTCCAATCGAGCATCTGTGGGATGTGCTAAAAAAACAAGTCCGATTCATGGAGGCCCCACCTCGCAACTTACAGGACTTAAAGGATCTGCTGCTAACATCTTAGTGCCAGATACCACAGCACAACTTCAGGGGTCTAGTGGAGTCCATGCCTCGACGAGTCAGGGCTGTTTTGGCAGCAAAAGGGGGACCAACACAATAGTAGGTCATAATGTTATGCCTGATCGGTGTATATTAGGGCTGTCGATTTAACACTTTAATTTAATTAATTAGTTATGGAAATATAACGCAAATAAAATTATTCAACGCATTTAACGCACCTGCCCTACCCCAGACCCATGTAGGTCATCTTACATTTCATACAGTTGATTGGTGACGAACATAATGCAGGGCAACAACTCACTGCGTGCAGTTAGAATGCCCCTAAAATTCAAGATATTGGTGCAAAAATGCCCTGTGTGAGTTTTTGTCTCATATTTATATCATATGAGTTAAGCAATATCACAAGAGTAATGAGCGCAATATCACACGAGTGCTGTCCCGAATAGCATAAATGCAAATGTGATATTGATTTTATACAACAGTTCAATACAGTATATAAGAAGTTAATATTAGATTATATTTTAGACAAAATATTGTCTGTTTTTACCAACGAAAATATTACCTGTAAAACCAGAGCAGAGCTGTTGTGCATCTCCGAGCAACACACAGCGGTGTTTTGTTTCTGAATGAATTCCCTTTTTTAGCAAATCAATCGGTAAACCAATGATTCAATGGCCCATTCATAAAGAAAGCCATTAGGTGTGTTAGACTTGAAGCGGCACTGCACAGAGGATCGGTGTATGATATCAAAGTACCGCTAGAGCGATTAGAGAGCAGACAGACTTTGATGTCATACACCGATCGGTCTGTGCAGCGCTGCAATGCCTCACACACTTGTGAATTGTTTTGCTCGAGAGTTGTGATTGTGCTATTTTTTTTTTTAAATAAAAGACACCTGCTTTAATATTTTGTTTACACAATATCTTCATACAGTACATTAAAGGTGTCTTAATCTGTAGGAAAATATATCTATTGCACTCTGCAGTATTCTACCTGTTCGCAGTGCTTTACTAAGTGAATATTTTAGATGGTCTTCTTGAGTTTTCATATTAAAATAAACTCATGTAAAATGAATTAATATGTAAATGAATGAAAAGTTTCCTCCAAGGCCCCCTTGCCTCCAAAGGCCAATTTACAGTTAATTCACCACATGCTTTTGCCTTGACTAATGCTATTAATCAACAGTGCCTCAGCTCTCAGTGGTTATTAAGCAGAGCTGATTGGGTTGTGTTTCTCGTGTTTTTGTATGCGCGCTCCTGTCTCCACGATATAACAGAATGCATGCCAAGTACGAGAAGTTTTCTTGTACAATTTCAGCAGCTGCACTGCAATTGACAGGGGAGAGTCTTTTTTCCACTTCTTTCATGAATCGCTTGGTGTCTCCAGACAAGCAGACCTGTGTTGCGTGGAAACCCCACCTCGACTACAACAATTCAACAGACCCGGTATGTCTATAACTGTGTGAGAGAGGGCTGCTGCATCATTCCCAGCGGCGTCACCGCGAACGTGGTTGATAGTTACATTTTAGTTGTCATGTAAAGATATTCAGACCGGACACGCATGAACAGCCCAGCCCACCGTAAACTTTTTTTCTGCATTGTGCCGTGTCAAATCCCCACGCAAAGACATTTTGCCTCTTCTGTAATGAGATTGTGTCTTTTGAAAAATTCCACATCAGATTTTCTGACAACTGCAAATTGAATTTTACATGTCTATTTGTGAAAGTCATTCATCATTTGCTGTTGGCTAAACAAGCACTTTTAAATGATATTATGCCTTCAAAAATATGATTACAAGCATGAAATCTGAAGCATATTTTACATGTCACTCTACTGTTCGGTCCCAGTGTTCAAGGCTTTGTGGAGTCAAAATAAAAATCAAGAATCAACTTTTGAAATGTAAGACGTGTGGCACCTTTTATAATGTGCCTTCTATAATGCAAATTCAATCACAAACATTCTTTTCTGTTCTTGAGATCTTTCAATAAACTGTCAACCACAGCTTTTCAAGAAACACAACATACACCATCAAATAAAACCTTTTCTTTCCAATACCTTGCTGCTTTAAAAGGATTGAATTTCCAATGGAATTTGCCTTACTTTGGTAGGAATGTTTTCCAGGTTGTCTTGTGTTTCTAGATTTGACTCATCAGTAGGATTGTCACCATGAAATCAAAATGGACAATTCTTATTTTTATATATATATATATATATATTTTTTTTTTTTATCCTTATAATTTTTTTTATTCATGTGCCCTCGTAATCTTTGATGATTCTCTTCTCTTCTCTGATGATGTGTTTACTGGCACGGGGGCAGGACAACCTGTCACTCACATGACATCACAGCAATAGCACACCACAACCATTCAATCAATTCCCCATGGACAAAATCAAGTCCCGCCCTACATTTTGTCTTGTTCAAGACAGTGTTTCACTCGGATATATGTCACAGTAGGGAAGAAAAGGCTATTGCATCTTTTTTTCATGCAGACTTTAAAGATGGATTTGTGAATGTGTAGTTGACTTTTTTTTAAATAAATAAATAAAATTATATAAAAATAGTTGTTGTTTTCTCTCTGCTGTTTTAAAGGTGTTTTGTATTAACATATCAGTGTAAAAAAAACTCCTGTCCAGAAATGGTTGCTCTCATCAGCAAACAGAAAAGCAGTTGAGCTTGGCCACTTACACTGCAGGTCATAGTATTGCAGTTTTAATGGGTTTCAATGGGACCGGCACCAGATTGTTAGAGTGAATTTGCAGGACATCGCCACCTAAAAGTAATCCCAGGCTTGTCTGTGACCTGATCTCAGCATGGCCCTAAAACCAGGCCAGGTCATCCCATGCAGCAAAAAAACAAACAAACAAAAACCCATTAGCTTTGAATTTCTATGCTAGTTCAGGCTGGTGTATGCCAGATAGTATTGGTATTGGTACAGTATGGTGTTGTCAGTGGTCAATTCTAATGCTTATTGTCTTATATTTGCATGCTTTTTTTAAGTTAACAGACTTGTTTTTGTTTAATGTTTTTCTTGGAAAGTGTGTTTGTTATGTATTTCTTTATTCGTTACCTAAGACAATGTTATCTAAGGCAACATGTGTTTACTTATTTACTTATTTTTACGTTTATCTTAAAATACTTTCAAATATTTTTGGGGGCCACCTGTGTAAGGAAATTGTAATGAGTTGTGCACAAAGTCTTTTTACACTAACTAACATTTATTTTACACTATTTACATAATTAATTTTTATTTTATTTATAAAATTGGTTGCTATGAATTTGGGTGCCAATATAGTCCTCATTGGCAGATTAGTCAGCCTGGGCTATAATTTGGAAAAAATATTGTCTAAAATAATAGTTTATTGCTTTACAGCAATTTTGTATACATTTCATTTACTGTCACTAAATTCCGTTACCTATAAATCTGCATTATACCAGCTAAGTGCCACCCTGTTCTCCAGATATTGGTAATGGCATCATTAAAATACCCATATAGATCATCTACTTGTGTGGACACCAGCACATCTGCTTCCAATATGAATTTATCACATTGGCCATCAGAGGTTTGAGGTTTTCCAGCTTTACACAATACCTATTTGACTGTCGGATATTAATAGAGATTAATGGGCTGCATAGAAAAGGACTGAAGTAGCCAGAGAGGCTCTTTAGAGGAATGGCCTTTTGGCTTCCCGTACATTAAGGCGAGTCTTTGAGGGGTAGTTGAGTTGAGGTGGTATAATTATTGCAGAGGAATGGTAATTACTCAAAGTAAAGAGGGCGTTTGTGCTGACGAGCTTGACTGTGTGGCTGTACTATTCTGCTCTGATTATCTCATCTGGAGTGGATTATTCCTCTCTTTGAAACAAGGGGGATACAGTTTAAGAATAAGGACATTTTTCAAGTGATTTCAAGATGGATTCCACCAATGAGTGGAAGCCTTCATGAAGTGACTGAGAATATCAAGTTATTTCAGGTCATTGCACTAGGTTGTGTTTGTTTTACAGGTTCCGTATTTTACGGTATGCTGCTTTGACAACTAACTTCTGAACTGAAGTTTTTTTCATAGATGCAAAGTGTCAGTATAGTGTGGATTTATTATTATTATTATTTTTTATTATTATTATTATTTTCCCTTATAAACATCCTTGGAAGACCATGTTTCTCTGACAGAGCTGTGTCGTTTTTTAATTAGATGATAACAGTTGAATAACATCCAGGATCACCATTACAATATAACGTTGAAGTGTTGAAAACACATTTCACAAGTTCATTAACATTCATGAAAATGAATTCTCTTCTCCCCAAGAGCAGACCATTTGTATTATCTATCATTACTCATGATACCAAGAACCTAATTAACTACCATGGTCTATGTAGCTCCATTCCTGCAAAGTCAGGTTGTGTAAAGAAATTATTTTCCAATTTAATTTAAGAGGGGAATGTTTCAAGATGGAGTTGGCTATATATTGATATGTGTTGATTATAGCATTATATTTAGATCTATGGCATTATATTTAGATTGTGGCATGAAAGGTACAAAGATGCAGTGATGAGTATTGTAGCCTATCACAGACATGTTGAGCAGCTCGATTTCTGTACACAAACGAAATGCTTTCATCATAACTAACAGTGCAAACACAATGTAAATAAGAGATCCGTTGATTATTACGGGAGTTTTAATAAACTTGTGCTGTTTGATTGACAGCTCCAGCAATGGCAAAGGGAGCATTCTTTGATTGCTTTTTATATATAGTTTAATCACAGTTCAAATAACAGATTATTTTCATCCTACTAAGAGAAACAATGTGAAGTTGACTGTTTAGTCACTGGTTTGATTTACTGACATAGACAAAGAACATCTGACTGTACATGAATCATTACATATCAGAAATCACTGGTCACAGATCAGGCATTAGAATTAACACAGTTACTTACATGCTGTCGCGTTACTGGCGAGTCCATATCATAAAAGTCTGTTTGCAAAGCCTGTCCCAAAATTGCAACTGATTTACCAAAGAATCCACAGTGAAATATACCTTTGGAAGGTAATGTTATTTTTATTCCAGTGATCCTGTATTGCTCTTCTCTCCTCGTCATCTCACTAACATGCCAGTGGGCAGGGCCAAAGTTGCAATGATAAAGTAGGTGTTGATCTTCTTCTGCAGAGGCAGTCTTTCATAGATAGGCACATTCCACAAAGAGTCGTTCATTGGGCTTGGTTCCCCGCTAGAAATTTTACGTTCCCAGAACGTTCTCAGAACGCCCCCGCTGGTGTCAAGGACGTCGCCTAATAACATTCCCAGAACGTTCCGAGACGGTTATGATGTGGAGTTCTTTAAAGGGTTCAGGGACGTTATTTGGCGTACATTCACAGAACATGCAGGACGTTCTCGGAGTGTTTAGGGGACCATATTTTATTTGGAAATTTGATGTTCCCAGAACGTTCTCAGAACGTCCCCACTGGTGTCAAGGACGTCACCTAGTAACGTTCCCAGAACGTTACGAGATGGTCATGATGTGGAGTTCTTTAATGGGTTGGGGGACGTTATTTGGCGGACCGTCATGGGACATTCAGGACGTTCTCTGAACTTTTAGGGGACCATATTTTATTTGGAAATTTGATGTTCCCAGAATGTTCTCAGAATGTCCCCGCTGGTGTCAAGGACGTCACCTAGTAATGTTCCCAGAACGTTCCGAGGCAGTCGTGATGTGGAGTTCTTTAAAGGGTTGGGGGACGTTATTTGGCGGGCCTTCATGGAACATTCAGGACGTTCTCGGGAACGTTTAGGGGACCATATTTTATTTGGAAATTTGATGCCCAGAACATTCTCAGAATGTCCCCGCTGGTGTCAAGGATGTCACCTAGTAATGTTCCCAGAACGTTCTGAGGCAGTCATGATGTGGAGTTCTTAAAAGGGTTGGGGGACGTTATTTGGCGGGCCTTCATGGAACATTCAGGACGTTCTCGGGAACGTTTAGGGGACCATATTTTATTTGGAAATTTGATGCCCAGAACATTCTCAGAACGTCCCCGCTGGTGTCAAGGATGTCACCTAGTAATGTTCCCAGAACGTTCCGAGACGGTCACGATGTGGAGTTCTTTTAAGGGTTGGGGGATGTTATTTGCCGTTATTCATAGGATAAAAAAATAACATTCTAGGTTCTGCAAACGTTATGGGAATGTAGTGTAGAGACCACTGCACTGAACAAGATAGTCCCGAATGAAAAGTCCCCATCTGACTAACAGGGAACCGTATGGGAACGTTCAGTTAATGTCCCAAAAGTCCTCTTTGTAACGTTGCTGTGTGACCACAGAATAACCAATATGAAACGTCCCCCGAAAGTCATATAAGGAACGTTATTATATGACCAACAGAGGACCATATGGGGACTTAAAAAACTTTAAAAGTTAAAGGGGTCATGAATTGAGAAATCAACTTTTCATTCAGCCTTTGATATATAAAAGTTCATCGTGATATAAGAATATCTTGTAAGTTTCGGAGCTGAAAACTTCCTTGTTAGTCAAAGAAAAGCTTTTATTGACACCATGCCCAGCAAACGCTCAATCTCAGAATATGCCAACCCTTGACGTCAGCTTGTGGTGAAACACCGCCTCAACATAAGAATAAGTATGCCTGATTCTGTAGCCCCGCCCACCGACTCGTGGAGCTAAACGGATCGCGCTACCGAGCAATACACATGCCGAAGATAGCAAGATATTGCGCTGTGCCTGGTTGTGGAAGAACACAGTCACTGCATAAGCTTCCTTCGGATTCTAATATTAGGAATGTGTGGTTGAACTTTATTTTTAATGAAGTTCCAGCTCACGTGCGTAAGACATTGCACGTTTGTTCGCTTCATTTCACAGCGGAATCGTTTGTAAACAAGACACAGATCGAGACTGGATTTGCAGAAAGGATGAGATTAAAACACAATGCTGTGCCTTCTATATTAGATCCGACAGGAATGGTGCAACACACTTATGTGAGTAAAACATGTTTTTTATATGTGACAGTATTGCATTGTTACAGATCGTTTGATATCTACTGATTATGTGTACGTGTCTAATCAGTCACAGAAGGGTCCAACTATGAAGGATGTAGCTTGTCAAACAGACACACAGAATTTGAGTATTTGTAGAGTATTTGAGGTGTTCTTGGTTCGTTGTCCTGCGATTCGGGATCAGACTCTGGGTCGAACATGTATGGGCGAATCATTCCAGTTGCCATTTTTCCACATTGGACGTTTTCAAAACAATTCCCCACGTGTACTGATGGGGGAGTCGAAACTAATTATAATATGCAAAACTGTTATCCAATCATAGCAGTGGGCGTTTACTTCCAAGTCTTCAATGCGGCACGCCCATAAAAACCGAGCGTTCCAGGAGAGAGGCTCAAAACCAGGATAGAAAATAGCCTATTACTTATTCATTATGATGTTTTTGAATGTAAAAACCACGCAAACCTAATAAGTTGACCTCAGACAACAGTATAAAAAAATTTAAAAAGCCAGTTCATGACATCTTTAATGTAGGCCTACTGTTTATTTATTTTATTTAGTTACAAAGTCTTGTCATGTCTCACACATGGAAATTCAGTAGGTTAAATTATTATCAAGCAAATCATTTTAATCAGGCTTGGAAGTGGTCCATAATGAATTACGCTGAAAGTCTTTGAAATGTCAGATAGCAGTTCAGAAGCCCCAGAGCAGACGGGTGCGCATCATCGCGACCCACACAGGCTGCTGGGTTACTTAAGTAGCTGGCTAGGACCTGCCAGCAAACCTGGTTGCCTGGCAACCTCCTTAATTCCCTTAACGAGAACAATATGCATTGGGTGACTCCAAGGAAATGAGGCTTCAAAAATATAAATTGTGTTACAGCAGACCACCTGTTTTCTTGTTTATAGTTATGGATGTTGAAATCATAAAATATTTAAAATTTCACTAAAATGAGTAAACTTTATTTTTAGTTTCTTGCTTGTCTTTCTTGATTAATCTCTCCCTAATTAGTATTTAAGGTCATCAGAATACCTTTTAAATAATAAAATATAATTATATCTTATTCAATTATAAATTTAAATTGAATTGATTAAAAATCAAATTAAATCAATGGGACATAGTCTTAAAGTATTTCTCAATTAAGTAATTAAGTTAGTGCTTCAAGTATTTCAAGTAATTATCAAGTTAAAAAGATAAAACTAAAGAAATTTAACAAAGAAACAAATTCTAAAACTTGAATTTATTAGGCTATAAAAACACTTAGTCTACAGTAAAAGACTGATGTTGAATATATGCATTTATTTATTTATCAATATACTGTGTCATCCTTTTACATCCTAAACCCTAAAACGGTTTTACAAAAATATACTATTTCAGTCCTTCTACTTCAAAATTGCATGTTTAAGTCATTGAAATGTATTGTGTTTGTTACTGTTTCTATGTACTTTTTGGCTAAATTTACTAGCAGTTCCTCAGTGCAAATAGTTTCAAAGTACAAACCCGATTCCAAAAAAGTTGGGACACTGTACAAATTGTGAATAAAAACAGAATGCAATGATGTGGAAGTTTCAAATTTCAATATTTTATTCAGAAATCAACATAGATGACATATCAAATGTTTAAACTGAGAAAAATGTATCATTTTAAGGGAAAAATAAGTTGATTTTAAATTTCATGGCATCAACACATCTCAAAAAAGTTGGGACAAGGCCATGTTTACCACTGTGTGGCATCCCCTCTTCTTTTTATAACAGTCTGCAAACGTCTGGGGACTGAGGAGACAAGTTGCTCAAGTTTAGGAATAGGAATGTTGTCCCATTCTTGTCTAATACAGGCTTCTAGTTGCTCAACTGTCTTAGGTCTTCTTTGTCGCATCTTCCTCTTTATGATGCGCCAAATGTTTTCTATGGGTGAAAGATCTGGACTGCAGGCTGGCCATTTCAGTAGCCGGATCCTTCTTCTACGCAGCCATGATGTTGTAATTGATGCAGTATGTGGTCTGGCATTGTCATGTTGGAAAATGCAAGGTCTTCCCTGAAAGAGACGACGTCTGGATGGGAGCATATGTTGTTCTAGAACTTGGATATACCTTTCAGCATTGATGGTGCCTTTCCAGATGTGTAAGCTGCCCATGCCACACGCACTCATGCAACCCCATACCATCAGAGATGCAGGCTTCTGAACTGAGCGCTGATAACAACTTGGGTTGTCCTTGTCCTCTTTAGTCCGGATGACATGGCGTCCCAGTTTTCCAAAAAGAACTTCAAATTTTGATTCGTCTGACCACAGAACAGTTTTCCACTTTGCCACAGTCCATTTTAAATGAGCCTTGGCCCAGAGAAAACGCCTGCGCTTCTGGATCATGTTTAGATATGGCTTCTTTTTTGACCTATAGAGTTTTAGCCGGCAACGGCGAATGGCACGGTGGATTGTGTTCACCGACAATGTTTTCTGGAAGTATTCCTGAGCCCATGTTGTGATTTCCATTACAGTAGCATTCCTGTATGTGATGCAGTGCCGTCTAAGGGCCCGAAGATCACGGGCATCCAGTATGGTTTTCCGGCCTTGACCCTTACGCACAGAGATTGTTCCAGATTCTCTGAATCTTTGGATGATATTATGCACTGTAGATGATGATAACTTCAAACACTTTGCAATTTTTCTCTGAGAAACTCCTTTCTGATATTGCTCCACTATTTTTCGCCACAGCATTGGGGGAATTGGTGATCCTCTGCCCATCTTGACTTCTGAGAGACACTGCCACTCTGAGAGGCTCTTTTTATACCCAATCATGTTGCCAATTGACCTAATAAGTTGCAAATTGGTCCTCCAGCTGTTCCTTATATGTAGATTTAACTTTTCCGGCCTCTTATTGCTACCTGTCCCAACTTTTTTGGAATGTGTAGCTCTCATGAAATCCAAAATGAGCCAATATTTGGCATGACATTTCAAAATGTCTCACTTTCAACATTTGATATGTTATCTATATTCTATTGTGAATAAAATATAAGTTTATGAGATTTGTAAATTATTGCATTCCTTTTTTATTCACAATTTGTACAGTGTCCCAACTTTTTTGGAATCGGGTTTGTAAATCCCACACCAATAATTTTTTTTCAGTGTAATTATTAGTATCTTTGTTGGTATTTTAGTTCTTATTTGTGTGAATTTCATACAAGATTTAATTTCTCCAGTTCTCCTTGTGTTTCATGCTAGAAGACAGCCTATCTGCTTTAGAAAACTCGCAGCGGTGAAATGTACTTAATCTTTCAGGGTATTACAGCATTAAAACTGTCCTTGCACTGGTTTCTTTAGCCTCCTGCTTCAGAACTTGTAGAGGACTAGTAAAAACCGAGCTGGCTGACATGGTTGAGGCTGCTGGGATCCACATATAGCACCCACAGAAAGCAAAAGTGGCATCAGGAGTCCAGAGGGCAAGCACTCCAAAACCTTGTTCATCAAAGAGAATAGCGCATACACATCTTTTATTCTTGTGCAAAGTCTCACAACAACACAGCCTTCACATTTCTGATGAGGCACTTCTCGTCTCATTATTTAGTCACAGTGTTGTTGAGAACTCTGACACAACAAAGATGCCTCTCTGCCTTTGTACAACTGTCACTCTGACTGCATCCCAAAGCTAGCTGACAGTCTCAGGACCCGAAGTCACGGCTGTCGTGATCACAGCCTGTCCACGACGTCGCAGAGATGCCCTAAAATGAAGCTGGGGAAAGAAAACAAGATCAGATGGATACTTTTTCTTTTCACTAGGACTTTTTTTGGTTCGTTTAGTTTGATTGACAGTAATACTCACTTCAGACGTCTAAGGTAGAAGATGGGCCCGTCCCTTCCCTCACAACTATAAAGACGCTTTTATAGCTGCTTTCTCAGTGAACTTGTAAACTTTGCACGATAGTTTTTCCTCCAGGACTATTTGAGATTATATTTCATTGATTGTAGCTGTAATGGTGCTGTGTGGTGGCAACAGGCCCTGCAGAACAGAAAGAAAGATGCATGAGTGATTATACAGGAGGTGTTTGCATGTGTGTTATTGCAGTGGAGGCTGCAGGTCTTACCCAGTGTGTCTGTATGAAAAGAGCAATGCTTTTGTTCTAGTCCACATTTACCAAAATTGAATTCATTTTCAGGCCAGGCATTCCCTAGGAATTGAATTTGAGCTACGGTTAGGATGTCTAATCCTGCTGTTTATTATAGAGGAGGGCTTCCTTCCAGATTTACACTCCAATGTGATCCAAAATACCTGACTGGAAGTTTCTAGTAGGTTAAGATGGGCAAAGATCCTCTCCTTAAAAGTGTTTTATGTACTTTTTTTACTGTACGAAAGCATAAAATTACCTTATACTTGTTTCTCCGAAAAACAATGCTCCATGTCGGAATGTCTGTTTTTGTTTTGGTCTGTGTGATCCCGCCCACTGCCAATTTACCCCAATAGCATTTCGACACCTTGGGTTGCCAGCTGGTGGAAAACACAGAGTATTGCAGCTATTGAAGCCAGCAAACGAACTGTGTAAAGCTCGTCACTTTCCATTGTCTATTGCGCTCGTTCCTGTTGCATGTCCTCAATCTGGCAACCTGCATGAGCGTTGAGTCTGAGGAGGATGGGGCAGAGGAAACTCTCTCCAATATTTTGAATTCGCACTGCAGTACACATTTCATCCACTAGCTGTCAATATTACATACTGCACCTTTAAGAACAGAAGTGTGCATTTACTGGAAAATTGTAACATATTTAGAGATGAGTTTTGCATGAATATGATAATAATGCATTATCCAAAATACTACTCTTAGGGGAACTAAATGAATGCATTTGCTAATTTACAGCAGCTGTTAATGCACAAAATTTGAAAAATATCACGGGGGCCATCCTGCCCCACTAATGGGGTAGGATGACCCCTGTCTGGTACAAAGGAGATTTTTATTTTTTTTAGGTTTTTGTAAATAATAAATCAAATGATCTGTGTGGATGTATGCATTTTAAAGGTTTAGTTATAATATAATAATAATGATAATTTTATATCCAATTTAATAATGAAGAGTTGTCATAATAACAATAAACTTAAATTCAGATAGAGAGATTCTGCTGAATTGGCCTATAGGCTATAATGAATAATGCAATTCATGGAATTAAATAACTCCATGCTCCATGAATTATAAATAAATAATTATTACATTAAAAGATTAAAATGCAAACCAAGGGTCTATCTTAAACTAACATTTAACTAAGATGAAAGGTTTTTTGCCCTAGAATGAATTGCTGTGATGAAAATAAAGATTATTAAGAGCATAAGCATTCATTCACTTCTTTTGAATATGTACTTACTTTGAGACTGTTTAAAAATGGTTTCGTATAGTATGAATGTGTGTAGTATGAATGTAATCTAGATCAGCCTGGTCTCATTGTTAATACGTAGGTATTAATACGTAACTTTCAAAGAGACAAACCGTACGTTTTTGTACGTTTGGAGAAGTGCTAAAACGTAGAATATGGACATATTGGCAACATTTAAACGTAGCATTATTACGTTTTTGCAGCTAAAAAACGTAAAATATTTACGAATCTGTCATGATCTTTTTTTTTAAGAATACGAATCTTTATACGAGTAAAGATTCAAATCTTTTTTTTTTATATCATAAAGATATCTGTATAATTTCCCTTTTACCATTTTATAGATTAATGTAAGATCCCTTAACACTACCCTCAAACCTAAACATACCCATTTTATACAGAATATAAAGAGAATAAAACGTAATGGACAGAAATGTGTTGGAAAATAAATTTCTTTTTAACAATATAGCATTAAAAAGATATTTTGAATGGCTAATCCTACCCCTACCCCTAAACCTACCCATAACCATGTATTAAAACTACGTAGTTACAAATAAAAGCATAACAGACAGACAAGTGTAATCGCAATAATTTATTTATTGCGAAAATGTCAAAAGCGGTATTAAAAATAGTTCAAATGACGATGTGTTGCAGTTGCAGTCCTCTCTTTGCCTCTCATGTTCCTCGCAAACATATGGATTCTAAAGATTTGGATTAACGGCGAACGAATAAAATTGATGTGTTTTGTAAATTTATGTTGTGTTTTGGTGTATCTAATGATCGTCAGTTGCTGAATAGGAGAAAACGCATTTTTTGTCTTACGGCAAACAAACTAAATACTACAAAATGATTAAACGATTACAGAAATGTTATTCTTTTTAAGGTTTTAAAATGCAGTCTTCTTTAACATTATGTAATCATCCGAAATGAGTTTGCAGCAGAAGTCACGAACAGAGCGAAATGTTATTTTATATTAAATAGATTAGTAAAATGCATTTAATAAATGCGACTGAAAACATGTATTGATATGACAAATGAATACAACAGAAACAAAACATTAATGCCTTGACTTTAATATTCATACATGGCAGCTGGTACACGTTCACACTTGGATACGTAAATAATTTACGCTTTAGTGCTGTCAAAACGTCATTATTGTACGTTTTAGTGCTGACAATACGTCAGTATTGTACGTTTTAGTGTGTATGAAAACGTAAGTAAATGTATGTGTGGTAGAATCACACTTTACGTAAAGATACACACGTATTCTCATGAGATCACGTTGTCTAGATGTACTACATTATCAGGCTGTCATTTTCACATGAACTACAATTTCAGCTGCGTTACTTCACTGCCACACACAACTTCTCTCATGTGGCCTAAGAATACTGTCTATAATCTCTTTTCACATACTGTTTTTCACCTACTATATAATAGGGAAGTATGCATATAGTATGCCATGGGCTGCAACAGGCAATGACTTTGCAGGCAGCATTTGCACACGAAGGTACCTAATGAAACTGATTTCAGAGACTTCTGAGGCAGCATAACGTTTAATGATCTACAACAAAATACAGAGAAATTTGAATATGATAACCATGTGAATCTTTAATTACTACAATAGTAAGTTCTTGGTAATTTATCAAAAGTGGAAAAACTTGGTCAAAAATGTACATTTACACACAAACTGACTATCAACCGCAACTTTCAGACGCCATCGCAGGGCTCAACGCTAAGGATTTTTTCTATTGGCCCGGTCAAGGTCAGTGTTTCAAATTTTTACTTGTCCTTCCAAAATTTCACTGGCCCCTCACAAAAAAGTAATAAATAAATCAATTAAAATAGTTATTGTTTTGACCCATGCAACCTTAACAAATAAGGTTATGACACCAAATTTCAGATACCAATGAAATTTCACAATTCTCGATTCCAATTTTGATACCAGAGCAAAAACTACTAGCCTAACTAATATAAATCTCAAATATTATTAAAGACAAGTAAAAAGTCAGAACTAATAAAATAAGAACAAATAATAGCAAAAGCACATCAATAGAACAAACATACAATTAAAATAAACAGTGCTTTTCCGGATTTTCAGGTACAGGAATTGAATAAATTAATTAAATGTAAAATAACACTGCATAGTCTTTAGATTAATCCTTATTAAAGTTACAGAAGTTATTCAGTCAAGCAGTGGGTAATTTTTCTTTGTCTTTTGTTGTTTGATTAACATTAATTTTACAGACAGTGGCAGGAATATTAAGCTGCTGTCACTTTAAGACCAAATGCCCAGACCGAATATAGTGTTACACATGTGATTTATTTCTCAACTGTTTATGTTCACTTAAGACATAACTGACTGTGTTTACGAGGATACTTGCCAAGACTGGCATTTTGACATATTTCTGTGTGAATTTGTCTGTTCATTTATAAGAAGATGATAAAGAGAACTCAATTAAGTATTTGTGTGCTGTCTGAGAAGCGGCTTTCTGGGAATGCGCTTCGGATGTGCGTAACGCATAAAACACACAGCATGCGAGAACCAAATTGAGTTCTCTTTCGCATTGTGCTTGAATATTTAAACTGTCAAGACTTAAAAACATGTGCAAATGATAAACTAAGAGAAAAAATCAAGAGGCTGTTTTTTTATGTTAATGGACAAGAGACTTCACTACGCTGAATAAACCGCTTTTGTGAAGAAATAGCTTATAATTTAATGAATCGACAGCCCATCGGCTAATATTCAACATTTTTGCTCTTAAACATTCATTTGGGATTGATCTATTTTTAGAGTTTACACCGAAAAAAAATGCAGTTTTATAACAATTGCGTGACAGGTATGATTCAGTTTACAGCACTCATTCATTTCAATGGTATCCGCAAACAGTGATTTACTGTCGCACGTACAAAATTCAGTGACGTCAAAGCTGTAATGTGAATGGTTATCAAGGCACACGTGATACAAGTAAGCCGATACGCTTTCTCCAATGGTAGAGCCACGGACCCTCGTTGCTCACAATAGTAAGACCATGTCTGATGTGGCCCTCCAGGAGCTACAGGATCCTTTTATTTCCTCAAGTTCTCCTGAATGATCCAACAAAACATCACCTGTCGTGTCCTGACTTGAGTTCCCCCAGACTGTATTGGCTCATTTATTTATTCTCTCTCCATCTCTCGGCACAAAGGTAACAATCGGTTTAATCTTGTGTTTGGTACTGTCGAGCCCTCAGTACATGCCAGGGCTCTATTATTTAGAAGAATAACATGGAACAAAGAGATTGAAAGGAAGGGAAGGCCCACATGGGTACAGCAGTGTTTATTTATCTCTCATAGTTCTACTCTGCTCCTCCACTGAGGTGTTTGGTAACCCTCACCCTGAAGGTATGCAATGCAGCTAATGAAAAAGACTTGGCTGTTTTTGATCTAGTAAAGAAGGCTATTTATTTCATTTTTATGGGGGTGGAATAAAAAGCATTTGCATTAAAAGTTTGCTTTCTGGTGATAGTTCAAACCCTGGAGTTATGTGGTTTAGTTTGTTTGGTACTGCAAGAGGCACAGAAAACCCATCTGATGTGACTTGAAAGTTGTGTATGGATGCAATGCGTTCAGTTGCTTTGTCGAATGGTATTTTAAGCAGAACTTTTTAGATGCAGAGTTGAAGAGGTTGGAGTTTCTGTGGGAGCTTTGCCCTGTAACATTACCACAGTCTTCAATATTTAAAGTGAGAAACTATCCTGTTTGGACGTCTTTTCACTATTCTCTGAACCTGATAGAAATATCCCTTCAGACTCGTTTATATTTGATTATCTGTATTGATGTGAACCTGAATATTTCATTGAAGGAAACCAAAGGAGATCCTTCAACCCAGCTGACCAGCTTGGCTCGCATCAGATAACGATTAAAAAAATGTAGATTAAAATTTTTCTGCCTTCTTCTAACACAGACTTGTTAGATGTTAATGCATAATTAACAGTTTTTTTTTTATTATTGCAGCCGTGGGAATGGTCTCTTTTACTTAGACAGACATTATGAATGGTCCCAGAAGTTAGAAAATAGGCCTAGCAGGGATGTGTGGAGAAGCAAACAAGGTAATTTTCCACCATGAAACAAAATCATATTCATATAAAGTTATGTTTTTGGTCCTTTTATGCCTTTATTGGATAGGACAGTAGAAATTTGACAGGAAAGCATGGGGTGGAGAGGGAGGGGAACGGGATCAGCAAAGGACCTCGAGCTGGAAGCGCAGTTGCGCTATGTCGGCACTAACCACGAGGCTATCGGCGCTGACATATTCATATATGTTAAAGACAGATTAGTCACATTAGACAGAAGTCGCTTAAAGACAGATTTTGTAAGCCTTAATGTGTTTCTGCCAAAAACATTCAAGCTTTGCATCTTATAAAGTCTCAGTTACACATGCTGGTTACGAAATATTACTTGTATCTCAATATAACCCACACTTGTTTTGCTTTAACAGCAGGGTTTTGGTGCAGATTCGATTCACCGTAAGTTTTGTTTAATTGTCATAAAAGCCAATGACACACTACAGAAATTATATTCCAGTTTAATTTTTAATTGAATTTCAATTGAGGTAACAAACAGTATGCAGAATATCAATTCAAGTGTGAATATAAGAATATAGAATTCAAATTAATTGAAATTCAAAGAAATATTAATTTTAACTAAAAAAATGCCAAGAAAAACTTTGAATGTTGGTTTAAGTTTAAAATGTTTGAATGTTTATAATCTGCAGATAGATAGATAGATAGATAGATAGATCAAATTCAAATTTCAACTCGAGAACTGAAATTCGAGATTTGCATTCGAGAATTCTAAATTTCGCCCAAACCGAGTTTGGGTTCTGAAAGGCTATTAGTCATGGTTCCCGTGGTCATGGGTTGAACTAAGCTGAGGGACGGATGAGGCAGCAGGCTTATCTTCACTTGTACATCTCAGCCTAAAATGGCCAGCACATTCATCACAGGGAGGAGACTGCAGCGGACTGCTGCTTTTAATGGATATTAAGAAAGCAGACGCTAGAACCGTGGCCTGGATATGGTCTGGCAGAGAGATTTTCTGCTGTCATTGCATTCACACCATTGATCATCTGAGCTCTGGCGCAGCTCCACCGTGTTTGTGTGAAAGAGCCTCAGTGTGCTGTGATACATAACAATGCAGGAGAGGAGGAGAGACCATAAGTGGTCTTCTGGTCTTGTCTCTTAATGTCTCGTCTCTTTTCTTCTCATCTCTGTCTTATCTCATCTCATCCATTCTCTTCTCGCCTCATCTCTTAACCTCTCAAATGATCTCCCCTTGTTTTGTCCCTGCTCTTCTATGTTTTTTGTTTTTTTTTCTCATTTGGTCTCTTCATGTCTCATCTCCACCACTTCTTGCAATCTCTTTTCATATTTTCTACTCCCATCCGTCATGGCTCATCTCGTCTCTTCTCATTTCTTCCTGTTTCTTCTCATCTCCTTTGTTTTGTCCACTCTCTTCTCTTTTTCTCTTTACCCGTCTTGTGTCTTCACGTCTCATTTCCACCTCCTCGATAATACTTCTAATCTTTTCCTCTCCTCTCCTCTCCTCTCCTCTCCTCTCCTCTCCTCTCCTCTCCTCTCCTCTCCTCTCCTCTCCTCTCTTTTCCTCATCTTTTTGCTTGTTTCTTCATGTCTCATCTCATCTGGTCTCTTCTCTCCACACCTTCCTATCACCTAATATTGTCTTCTCCTCACGTCTCTATTCTCATCTTGTTATTATTGTTACTATATATATCTCATTATTGTCTATTTATATTTTCACACTGAACTCTTTCTGTAAGAGTTGGTAGGCAGCAGAATCAGGGCTCGACAATAAGGACTTCCTGATGGCCTGGGGCCAGCGTGAAAGATGCTCGGGATAGTTGACAAAACTGTCACTGCCTCAATCGGGCACTGCCTCATTTGCACTAAGCCTTGCCAATTTAAACATTCAAATGCAAAAAGACGTGAAAGAGAACTAATTTCAGTACTCGCATACTGTGTGAAGATTTGTGTGCACACACATCCAGAGTGCGCGCACAGAGACCACATTATATTAAAAAAACAGTCTTGGAGAGTATCCTAGTAAACCTAATCAGTTATGTCTTAAGTGAATGTAAACATTTGAGAAAGAAAACACGTGTATATCTATGCATTCTGTCTTAAAATGACAGCAGCCTAATATTCCTACTGCTGTCATGACTGAATAACTTTTGTAACTTTAATAAGGATTAATATATATTTAATTTATACAGTGAAGCCTATGCAGTCTTATTTTACATTCAATTTCTGTACCTGAATTTCTGTACTGTTAGACCCACCCCAAAAGCACTGATTTCACTGGTATCTAAAATGTTGGTGTCATAACCTTGCAATACAAAGTTACATGGGCCAAAAACAACGAAAACAAGTATTTTATTTATAAATTTTTGTGGTGGGGACAGTGAAAATTTTGGCAGGGCAAGTAAAAATTTGAAGCACTGGCCCAACTGGGTCAGTAGAAAAAAATCTGTAGTGTTCAGCCCTGAGAGTGCAGGGACAGAGAGCCGTGAGGGGTCTGGTTAAAGGGACAGTGAGATTTGGGGATGTTCTCTCTTTTAGTTTGAGTTAAAGTCCATAGAGAACACACAGGGAGGTCTAGGCTTCTGGTTCAGCAGCTTTCAGAGAGGCTATGCTTTATCTATACTTTGTACACGTTTCTGAGACACCCGTGCCTCCATTCGCAGCATGACGAGGGGAAAGGCTTGACTCATGCCCGTGGACCACCTAAGGCATTTGAGCCTGAAACAAGAAAATTGCCATGACCTGATTTCATTCACTTTGAGCATTTATTTATTTGATCCCGGGGCTGAATGGGAAAAGCAGACATAGTGTCACTCTCTATGGCCTCCTATATGGCCCTGAAGCTACTTTCCTAAGTTCTTTTCCTCTTTATAGTCTCACATAAACAGACACTTGCACTTGTCTTTTTTACCCAGACCTACAGCATATTTCCTGGCATGATAGTTTCCCTAAATTTTTTACTTTCAGATAGACTTTGATCTCTTCTTTTGCGGCATCACTTAGAGGCAAACACCGCACAGACGACGTATTCCATGATTCCAACATAATTCCGGGTCACGACGCCTCAGGGCAGCGATGCTTCTGTTTCTCTGCTTGCTCCCTGGGCGTCAATGTGGTAAGCTTTTCTGTCCTCAGATGTGGGTGGGAGAAAGTTTTCCGAGGCCTGAGAGCATCATAAATCAAAACGTAACATCAGATCCACACAGCTGGGCTCCCAGGAACTAGGAGCACAATATGAGTTGCTGACATTTTAATTATTTTGTCATACATCTCAGACTGGTAAGCCTATTTTGAGGGCGTAATTTATGGCAGTAAATGAAAACAAATATTCTCCAAACCATCTTTCTGAAAGCCGGTTCTTGCCATGTTGATTAATGTAATATCTCTTGTGGTCTGTCCAGTGCTCAAAGAAAATTAGGTTCTGGACCCTTACCGGCATGCGCACGTTGCTTAACAGATGCTTGCGAATGTGAGCGCAGACACGTCCCGCTGACACGACAGGTAAATAATATGAAAAACCTCTCCAGAGAGTAATTCGTCTTCAATTATGCCAATGACTCCCAGAAAAGCCATTTTCCCTTCAGTTTTCAAAACAGAGATGATAAAAAGTGTTACGGCATGATTGTCAGAGCCTATCTCAGCAAATTGATCTTTAGATTTGATTGTTCTACATTGGAAATGGCTGGCCGGTTAAATTGGTGCTTTTTAGCCTGGCAGGCATGCAGCCTTCTCCCAACAAATCGAAATGGTCGTCCTTTTTTGAATATTTAGATTACCTGGGGCTCCCGGCACCTTTCCTAAGTGGATTAACATTTCACGTGGCTCCCAACCTGCATTTTTAATACGTTGTGGGCTGATATCAAAGAGTCCTCAGGGATCAGAAACAAGCATTCCCATTATCTTTCCTGCTGTGCTTTGTTTACCAAACCGCGAGCAAGGGCCATTCATCTAGACAATTGTAATGGAATCCAAACTAGCTGGACTAATCATAAAATCGCTTTATACACAGGTCGCATCGATTCCGCTAGCGGCATAAACCAGGTAAGCGCTCAGCCCCCGCTCTCTTGTGTTTTACAAACCTCCGCTGGCAGCGTTACACAGGATCACACATGCTGCTATTAGGCCCTTAAATCATCATGAAGGTGAGCTGTTTATGTACGCATCAGTTAGGAGCCTCTGATGCTTGCCAAGCCATTTCAGCCTATGCATATTTAATAATTAAAAGTCCATCAAGGCGGGCCGCTCTGACCTTTTAAAGCCGCCACTGACATCTGTGAAGGGTGCCTTTATTTCCCAGATGCAGCCCAGCCCGGATCCGCAGCCAGGTGTCAGGGTGCAGACAGCGATGTAATGCATCCTCATCAGCGGCCGCCAATCTCCATCCCTTGCGAACCCCCTCCCCACCCAAGCATCCGTCGACTTTTGATGGATCTCTTTATGTTAATCTGCACTTAATCATGAAACAGCAAAAAAAGAATTAAGCAGAAACGAAGCTCACTCTAATTACATGTCAATATTGTTCACCACGGAAGCACAGACGGCTCTCTTGCTCCTACTTCTGCTGTATTTATTTATTTATTTATCTATTTGCAAATGTCTCTGAGACTTGACGATCTTTTGTAGGGATCTGTCTTGGAAATAGGTAATGACTGCAGCGCTTGTACTCGCGGCATGTAGGAAGACGCTACAGGTCCCGCGAAGCTGACAAACTAATCATAAGTTTCAAAGCATCCCCGAGTCGTGCTCAGCCTCTCAAGGTCTTCTTCGCGGTGGTCACGCCTGAGCAGAAAATCTCTTAGACAGCAGTGATGTGTAATTGAGGATGTCATCAATTAATCAAAAAACGAGGGAGGGGAAAGACTATGAATGAGGAGTAGGAGTCAGGGCTGGAGATATGCAATCCATGCCCGCTTTCATCTGTGGAAATAAAAAGAAAACAATTTCATCCAGCCTACGTGAAGTCGTGTATTATGAAAGCGCCATGTTCTCCATGGCACAGCGCCAGTTTGAGATGATAATTTTGCCTTAAAGAGGCACAGAAAAACTGGCACCTGAATTAATTGACAGTGATACACATCTGCCACTAAGTGTCTTTCCTGCAAACTTTGGATTGATGGATGAAGTATGACGTGTTCTGATTAATCATTAGCGCAATAGCAGCAGCTCTGATATCAGTCTACAGCAGTCTGGATCAGATAAACCCTTCTTAAAGGTACACTTCACTCAAAAATGAAAAATTTGCCACCGTTTACTCAACCTCATGACTTTTTTTCTGTTGAACACATTATTTAAAAGAAAATGCTAGTTGTTTTTCTATACAATTACTGAGGCAAGGACGGCAAGAAGCCATCAAGGTATAGTACAAGACCAAAACTGATGTTGTAATATATTAAAACCTTATCTCTCCAGTGAGATCTTTACCACTGTGACCAGATCTTTGAGTCAGTGAGTTGAACTTGAGAACTGAATCAATCTGATTTGTGAACAAATATTTCTGTTTTTGTGAAACGGACCAAATTATAGGTTTTATTATTATGTGTTTTCTAATTTGAATATATTAAAATGTTATTTACTCCTGTGATGACCCTTCAGAAATCATTCTAATATGCAAATTTTTTGCTCAAGAAACATTTTTATTATTATCACAGTTGAAAACTTTTCTTTTTCTTTCTTGGTTTTGTCATGCCATATAAACTATTTTTATAATACCTTTATGAGACTTCTATGGTCCTTTTGTGGCCTTTTTCAGTGAACTGTTCCTTTTCACTTTTTCACTCTGGGTCTCAACAAACAGCTAAGGGCACTTAGATACTAGCCTGTAGGTTTATTCCCACCAACAGCGGTATTTCTGTCCATAATGACCCTTACCGCTCATTGATTCTCAGCTTGTGTCAGAATGAGAGATCAGGTACATTGAAAACGCTCAGGGCTCCATGAAATTCCTCCACGGCAGACGTGTCCCAGTCAAACCCAGGGTGCAATGAGTTCACGGCAAAGCTAGTTTTATGGAACCCAATATACATCAGTTAAGCACTAATTAAAATGCTGTCACTCTATTGCGATAGTGGAATTTGTTAGGGTACCAGACTCATTGTCAATAATGGCTTAACATAGCTGTATTTCATTCGCTTTGTTACTCTCCACAGAGCCATAACGTTGGAGAACCAGCTAGTGGTGCTTGCCACCGCTGCGGCAGATGCTGGGAGGTACTACGTCCAAGCTGTTAATGAGAAGAATGGAGAAAACAAGACAAGCCCATCCATTTACCTGAATGTGGCAGGTAAGTTGAGGAGGGATGCATTTCCCTAGATCATTTCTATTACCCTGCAGCTAATGTCACATGGCCAGCCATTGATGCAGCCGAGAACAGAACTATCGACCAGACGTGGGAATTATGGCTTTCGGTTTGTCTGCTCCCTCTTTTGTTTTTGCCCACGTGTTTTAGGCACAGTTTAACACGACCGTTTCAGAAGCGCCTGCAGACCGGCATGCAGATGCAAGGTACCTGTAATTCCCATTCCCTCAGGGGGCCGTTTAATGTGGTGCATTCATTAGAGAGGAAGGCCATCCGTGGAATGACACAGAGAATCTGTTTGTTCTAGTGACACACTTGGATCTGCTAGCTGAACGTTGTTTGGTTGCTGTTGTCTTAGCTGCTTTGGCAGGTGCTACTGAGCGTCGCCTGCTTTCAAAATGCTAGTGCACACATTCCATTCATGCATATACAGCCAGTGACGGCCCATCAGAGGAGGCAAAAGAGACTGAGCCTTCTCAAAAATGTATTCAATATGAAAGTTACAATTGAATTGATATAATTTATTGTGGTTTTAATCAATTAAGCTACGAGTGTGCATAACTCGCATCTGGTGTTGGTGTTTTTTATCATGCTGACAGCATACAGGCTCCTCTCGTTTGTTCAGAACGGATATTCCACTGACACAATGTCATTTGGTTCTATCCAACATATAGCCAAAAAGGTGAAAGGAAGTAGAAATTAAATTAGTCTGCAGTAGAAATAACCAGTCTTATCAGAGTACCCTTTCAAACCAATTAGCTCTTCACTATTGCTTTAGTGCGTCATCAAGCCTGCTTGCGGTTAATGCAACAGGTGAAGAGAGGCTTTTTTTAGGCCGATATAGAGATGAATTCAAATGATCAAATTATTAAAAAATCCAAATTATTAAGGGTTCCAGATATAAATGATAGGATGCATAATGAAGGAGCAGGGGCTAGAGGTAGATTGAGTCCATTCAAGATACACTACTGTTCAAATGTTTTGGGTTAGTACATTTTTTAACAATTTACTCCAGTCTTCAGTGTCACATGATCCTTTAGAAATCATTCTAATATGCTGATTTGCTGCTCAAGAAACATTTTAGTAACACTTTACAATACGGGTACATTAATATGTATTAATGCATGCATAACTAATGCACAGATAATCAATAAGTTAATGTATGACTCATGAAGAACTAAACCATTTATTAATGATTACTGCATCAGCAACTAATAACAAGTCTTCCGTTATCGCGGCGCGACGCAACAGCTGTCTACACTGGACATGACAGACCACTGCTAATTTTTTTTCAGGATTCTTTGATAAATAGAAAGTTCAAAAGAACTGAATTTTTATTTAAAAATAGAAAGCTTTTGTAATATTCTAATTGTCTTTACTGTCACTTTTGATCAATTTAATGCATGCTTGTATTCATTTCTTAAAAAAAAAAAATCTTACTCGTGTGTGTGATTTATTTCCTATAATAACAACTGTTGGTTTGGTGATGTGGTTATTTCTGTTTGGTACCCCATTTCGTAGTCAGTTTGTAATCCCAAGGTGGTGGATGAGAGCTGGATCCAAATGCAGTGTGTTTAATAAATCAAGATAAAGATACAAAATAAACTCGAAAAATACCAGAAAACCAAGGAACAGAACTGAGGACAATGACGACACATCCATACATGGACAAGGCCTATCAATGAACACAGGAAACACTGGGGTTTAAATACACAAGGGGTAATTACAGAACAAGACACACCTGGGAAAAATTAGAGAACAATCTTCAATATGGCTGCATCCGAAATCGCACACTCTCCTGAGTATGTACTTGTTTTGAATAAGTAATTACTTCATGACCGCTAAAAAAGTATGTACTATATATAGTACGAATGTGTGTAGTATGTGTTTAGTATGAATGTAATCCGGACGTACTACATTCGCCATGTTTTCCTTATCATGTGACCTACCAGCGTCAGTTACATCGCTTCACTGCCATTCACAAATCCTCTCCCGTGGCCTCATGGGATAGTAAAGTGTCCATTGTATGCACACTTCAGAATCTCGCCGGAAGAAGTAGGTCATTCGGGTACTTTTTGCCTACTCTTTTATAAGTACTATGAATTCAGACATACTTCTTTTGTCACATACTGTTTTTCACCTACTATATAGTAGGGAATTATGCGATTTCGGATGCAGCTATTGACTACAAAATGGGGCATCAAACAGGAAATAACTTAAAAGTCCACACACAAGTCAAGTAACATATAACAGGTGAATGGAAAGATTAGAGTGCAGATGAGAGAAATAGGTGGCATCCTTTGAAGGGTGTATTCGAAGGCCGATTGTGTCACCTCAGTGCAACGAAGGCTGTCCCAATTAGAAGGCTCCTTCAAATGCAGCCTCTAAATGAGTCCTTCATTTCCCGGGAAATGAAGGATACAACAGATGGATCCTTTGCGATCTTGCCTACCCCCAAATTCATTGCACGCCAGTGACGACAGGATTTTTTTGAGAGAAATTGCCAATTACACTTTTAAATGTACAGTAAGTATTGGGTTTAAACTTATTCAAATATCTAATGATACAAATGTAAAAATAAGAAAAAAAACTTTGAAGCGGTTCAAATGTTGACATTTCTTACTAAGATGCGATTATAGTTTATACTCTTTACTATATACAGAAATGGACATAATGGGGAACATATTTAGACAGGTTGTGAAGCCTGTTTTGTTTTCAGACATTTTAATATAACTTTCAAAAAATCCAGTACAAACATTACTGCCATTCATCAATGGCAGTTGTCACAGTTGCTAGGCGACAAGAACAGTCTTCCGTAGAATAGACCGTCCCATTTAACTACGCTCAGTCCGACCTTCACGGCCTTTGAAGACGTGGCCTTTTAAGTCTGCGTACTTCGAAGGATGCCGCCTTTGAATTCGGTAACCAATGACATTGGATAAAAAATATAGACCAATAATGAATTTTGCCCATTTTTTTACATTTGTACACTTAGTCTTCATCTAATGCTTACTTTAAATGTAATCTTTAAAAACAATAATTCAATAACACTGTTAAATGTAATTTTTAGCAAATCTCAAAATGCATTCATACTGTACATTATGATCTTGTGATGCATAAATACATGTGTAGCATTTAAAATGATTTTAGTTTTTAGTGTTTATTTTTAATTAATTTAGATATTATAGCATGGGATTTTAATATCAACCATTTATTGGTTAGTGGCCATAAGGTAACAAAATATTTATCAGCTTATTGGTAACGTCCAGAATTTTAATGTTGGTGCATACATAAACCTAATACAATATTTGGTGAATGGTAGTGATTCTCTCACAGGCTGTAGTGGGTTACGTCATTGACCTTGGGGAAATGGCAGCGAGCTAGAATTTGATGTGAGATGAAGGAACATGGAACTATAGCATTATTTTTTCAAAACCAGATGAAACCAACTTGATGATTTGAAGAGTGTAAATGAGCAGGAGGCTGGAGGCCGCTAATAAAGAGAGACTGCCGCTGAGCTTCTATACCAACTGCAGAGTTAATAATTCAATTGAATTATGAGTTTTAATATCCTGATGAATGGAGTGCATTTAAACTAGTTTCAGTAAAAGCCTTTTAGAATGGTTCTCTCTTCATTTGCTCTTCAACAGCTTCGGTTTGCAGATTATCACATCAGATGATTGGTGTCGAATTTGTGAATGCGGTACAGATAACATACAGTTGCGTTGATCATAATGAGCTTGTATCAGTGTGTATAGCTCTGTCACAGCCAGGGATTTGTTAGGTTGCGATGATATTTTTTTTCCGCTGTGGAAATTAAGCAGTTAATTAATTTCTCTATTGAAGTGCTAATTCCTCTGATATTTGAGGACAATAGTGCCGAGCCCAGATGAAGGGGTCTATCATCATGTGACTGCACTGTGGCATTTATGTCAAAAGTCTCATTCTACACATCACATTTTCAGGAAGTAGGAACGACAGAGACAAGGAAATAAAGAGTATCCGGTTGGGAGTGTCCCCAACCCCCCTCCAAAACCCTTTTTAATTACACTTACATATGGCAGATGAAAGCTCCTACTGCCCTTAATGTGTGTTAAGTGCGTTAAGTACAATTCAAATGTCAAGACTGCCCTTGTGGCATTTCCTGCTTTTCAAAAAATTACCCAGCATTCACCTCAGAGCTGCAAGGCAAATGCTATGAACGAAGCAAAGAAAAATAACATCTTTGAAAAATCATGACCTTGGTGTTATTGTAATTAGCTGTGCTAGCTTGCTAAGGCAAGTGACAAATCTCTAACCCTCCGAATGAGCAATAGTAACACTCATACAGAGGGATTGAATTTTTAATATGTCCTGTACCATTAATGCTGCATTCATGAACTCAAACCATGATGCTTACTGAGGGAGAGATGTGCTTTTACATTTTTAAGTGATTAAACAATTTTTGTCTTGTAGACAGAGCCAATCCTCCCTATACACAGAGTACACAAGCTGAAAGTGATCGAATGCTTGTCAGTGTATTAGGTCTGTGCATTTGGTCTTAAAGTGACCGCAGCTGATAAACCCGCTGCTCTCTCTGTCATTTAATGTTAATCAAACAACAAAAGAAAACGAGAGAATCATTCACTGCTCTTCCCTGAATAACATTAGTAAACATAATAAGAATCAATGTTTATTTAATTCATACAGTGAAGACTATGTAATTTTTTATTTTTTTTAACATTTCCTTAGTTTATTCCATTTCTGTGTAGTAGGCTATTATAAGCAGTAGGCTAAATTGTTCATTTCATTCATATCTTTTTTCTGTTGTATTTGTCCCATTGCTTTTATTTTTTTATTCACTGAATGTTTCAACTCACTGTTGTTTGTTGACAGTGTACACTGCTCTAAAAGAACAGATTAAGGGGCTGGGGGTCATTTTAAGGGGTTTTTTTTATGAACACCCCAGAGAAAGTTTTGCTTAGGGCCCCCAGAAGTCTAATTGGCACTGCTTGTAGACGATAAAACAGGCAAAGAAATCCCATAGATTTGTATTGAAATACCTAAGCAGTATACATAGGGGCCAGAGGTGTTAAAGTCAGATGGATTCTGATTGTCAACTGACTGTCAGTGTTTTTATTGTTCATCAGATGGAAATTGTGAAATTGTCATCAGATGACAATATTGTTCCTCTGTGTCGTTATTGTTATAGTTGTCCATGGTGTGACAACATGGTGTGCCTTTAAGCCAGTAGGCAAACACCCCTGACAACCACATAGCAAAACACTTGCAACCCACACAACATGGTGGCTAGTTTGAGAGTTCATTCTTTACTTTATTGATTCATATTCTATTCAGAGGCATTTTTCTCCCTCATTGGATGGCACAAGAAACTGACAACAATTGCTGAAGAGTCCCGTACGATTGCTTAAAGGTGATCATCCATCCAATCATAAATTAATTATTGTGCACCACAGTGAAAAGCTTTAGTCAGATGTGACATGGATTCCATTTTCGTCTCCCTCAGGCTCGATGGTGTCGCACTTTCATTATCCCTCACACCTGGCTTTAGAAAGGTCAGCCTGGTTGAAAAAGCCACCTCTGAGCATGTGATCAAGGCTGATTAATTGATAACACTCAAGAGTGTGGGAGTATCAAGAGCGGAGTGTGATTTCAATCAGCCGATGTAAAGGGTCGCCTCGAGGGTTGCAGTTTCAACAGTGGCATGTGTGGAGAGGTGAGAGGAAAAAAAGCATTTACTGATGCATTTTGATTCTTCTCAAAAGATTCTGGATCATCATTCACAGAAATTCATCACATTTTTAAATTAATTATTAACAGTTTAGTTTATTTGTTAAACCCAATTCTATTACTGTTAGTGTGCCAAATCAAATATATGTATTTAATTATGGCTTATATGCAGAATCTCTTCAGGGATGCATTGAGAATCATTTAGGAATTGCATTGTGACTCTCTAAAACGAATCAAATCTTCAGGGGCTTAACGATTCTTACACCTGCCCTTTAGCAGAGGCTGAATTTATTGGACCATATTGTCTTATAAACGTGTGGAAGTGGTTCCTCTGTAACAGATGATTTATCTGCATGCGGTCTGCCTGCCATTCGCCCTGGCAAAGGCAGCATTTTAACTCTCACAGCAGCTTGATTTATTCGAAAGGAAATAGGCTTCGACTAACCAGCTCAGTCATTATTTGCCGTTACTAATGATCTCATTTGGAGGCAACCGTGTGCTTGGTTCTGTTTCATTTCTCCTGGCTGAAATAATAATCCACCATTTTAAAACAGAGCTGGCACTTCTGCAGAGATGTGTCCATTGTGTGATGTTTCAGTGTGGCTAAATAAAATTGAGTCTCACCGTCAAGATACATTTCTACAGGTGGCTTTCCAGGCTTGCTTTCATAGAACTTGGCAAACTTATGCTGTGCATTCATAAAAATACATTACACAGTAGCCACTAGACAGCAATATTATGTTGTAGGAATCATCACATGAACACTGCACTGTGTTGTTTTCCAGTAAAGCATCCTTAAAACAAGACAGATTTACTTGAAAAGCTAAGTTACAAAATGCACTACCATTTAAAAGTTTTAAGTTTGTTTTTGTTGTTTTAATGAAATTATTTTATTCAAGGATACATTAATTTGATTAAAAAATGACAGTAAAGACATTGTACATTTGTACAAACGATTTGTACAAAAAATTTCTGCTTCAAATAAATGCTGTTCATTTGAACTCTGTTCATCAAAGAATCCTAAAGCAAGTCACAGTTTTTACAAAAAAATATCAAGCAGCACAACTGTTTTAAATAATAATTAAAAATGTTTATGAGCACAAAGTCATCATATTAGAATGATTTCTGAAGGATCATGTGACACTGAAGACTGGAGTAGTGATGCTGAAAATTCAGCTTTGACATCACAGGAATACATTATATTTTAAAATATATTAAAATAGAAATAATTATTTATATAATAATATTTTTTCTCAGTATTTCTGTTTTTACTGTATATTTGATCAAATAAATGCAGCCTTGGTGAGCAAAAGAGACTTCAAAAAATATAATGTTTTTTTAACTTTTGTCATTTTCTCAGTTTAATGTACATTGTTTTGAGGATGTTAGATATTGTATATATTCTGGAGAACTAGACAAGAATACTGAGTAAGAAATACTCAATTCATTTAATACAGAACATTATCAGTCAAAATAGCTTATAAAAAAGTTGTACTTATAATTTGTTTGTGATATGTATTTTTATGCTAATTAAATTGTTTTGTTATCGTAGCAAGATACTATCATCAAACTCTTCTACACATGCGGAGCTCTGTCTGTGTGATGCACATCACTCTGCATTAGTTTCTGCCTACATAGACCATTTCACATCAGTCACTTATGAGGGTTCATGATGTTCAGGATGCTGCTGTTAAAGGCAGCTGTTTATGTAGGCAATGAACTGCAGGCGAGCTCATAGAGTCTGAAGACCAACACAGAAAGCTGTGGTAGGTTTATATTTTCTGAAATGTAGAATTTTTTTCCTCTTCCTATGGATTTCATTTTGAGAGTGAAGATGCTTTGCCTTCTGACTTGAACAGCACTGTTGTTGTGAGCAGATATTGAATTTATAGTGGACACAGAGAACCTTGTTGTAGTGGTCTGCTCAGGAGGTCTGTCTGTCTGTCTGTCTATCTATCTATCTATCTATCTATCTATCTATCTATCTATCTATCTATCTATCTATCTGTCTGTCTGTCTGTGTCTATCTATCTGTCGTTCTATTTTTCTATTTTTCTATCGTTCTGTCTGTCTGTCGTTCTATCTGTTGTTCTATTTATCATTCTATTATTCCATCATTCTATTGTCCCATCGTTCTCTCTATCTATCATTCTATTTGTCTGTAATTTTCTCAATCCTTACAGTCTATGAGCTTCAGTTTTTAATGCTTTTTAACCCTTTTTTATCAAAACAAAAAAGGCTTTGTTAAAAAATAATAGTTATTTGAATTTTTGGAATTTCAATTCATTTTAATTCTGCTTCCTTGCATTCAATTTGGAATTGCAAATTTGCATACTCTTTTCTACCTCAATTCAGATTTCAGAATTGAATTGGAATTTTAAAGGAATTCTTTATTAAATTCTGAATGACACACAACCCATCAAATGTGAATCCATTTTTCTGTCTGCATCACATTTGCCAAAATATGCTTGAGTGTACTAGATACTGTACTGGATACTGCATCCTGCAATGCAATGCGCTCAACTTGCCCTTCCATTTACAGTGTGACGAATGAACTAGAAATATTATCCATGACTCATTATTTGATTAGACTGCCAAGAGCTTTCTTTCTTTCTTTCTTTCTTTCTTTCTTTCTTTCTTTCTTTCTTTCTTTCTTTCTTTCTTTCCTTTTCTTTTAAGCTGCCCCTGATGTAAAATAACAGGTCACCTGTGAGCCTGAAAAGAGCAGCTCTGTAAAAAAGTGCTCCCTTCAGGCCAGCAGAATATAATAACATTTCAACAATGTTTTCAATGAGTTTATGCCAAGCTCAGTCAGAGCTACGTGATAAACACTTCCACCTGCAGCTATCATTTGCAAGTCAGGTTTCTGTGCAGTTCCCATCCTGCAAGGGAGCCGAGGCTTTGGGTGAACACTAACTGAAGAATCAACGCATATTGACACGACTCAAAGTTTGACAGGAACAGCAGGACCATCAAGGGAGGACATGGGATTGAATGCGGAATATTCTGAGAATAGCGTCGTTAAGATTTAATGAACACCTCCATAAATTTTTATCATACCCTTCCTGCTGGCAGATTACATTCAAACAAAAGCTGCTTTCCTGTGCCGTAAGCTGACCCAAGAGACTAAATATGATTAAAGCCAAGCCTCCTTCCCCACGTTATCTACTTTTTTTTTTGCACTTATTGTTATTATCGCCTTCATCCCACCAGAGTATCCTCTCCGCACACCTCCCACCCCACTTCCACCATCTGATTTCCTTGAGGAATTTCAAATTAGCTCCGCTGCTCCAATGAGGGTTTCATCCCTGACACTCAGCACCTTGTTTAATTGGCTATATCTTAAACAAATAGGTTCCCTGGGAGATTGTGTTTAGTTTCTAATATCTTAGATTTGATAACTTGTCACCTGTAATTTGAGCAGAGATTGATAGGAGGCGACAGCGGGCGCTTTGAGGCGCTCTGATGGACCGGCTGCTGGTGAAATCTGCCGTTTCTCCTCATTAGCGTGTGAAAGACGCACCGGGGTTTGGTGCTCGCAACAACTCTTGACGGAGAAATAATAAGATGCCTGTCAGATTTTCAGATAGTAGATGTTTATAGGTTTGGCGGCACTTAACCTTTTAAGATGATAACACTCGATTATGGGAGGCAAATCACAACAGTCTTATCTGTCAAGCGCTGGCCCTTCTTTGTGTTCTTGACAAGATTTGCCCAATGTCATTGTTATTTTTGATAGTTTGCCTGAAGTAATGGGGGATGAAAAATCAAAAGTAGAGAAGAATGCATTAGAAATGCCCCACAGGGCCCAGCCTCAATTTCCTCTTCGATTACAGCATCGTCTGGACTTAATGTGCTACCAAAAAATGAATAGGCTCACTACTTCAAAGTTGTAGAGAGGACAACATTATCAGCATCCTAAACATAGCCTTTTTGCTAATAGCATTTTCAGCAAGCCAGATGTATCTTTATGGGATGGACATTAGAGTGCTTTTAATGATGATGTAGGATTTAAAGAGATAGTCCAAAAAAACAAAACAACTGAAACTGGTAAATGACTGGCATCATTTACTTTTTTTGAGGTAACATAATACCAGGTAACAGTATTATAACAGTATGATATATATATATATATATATATCAGTATGATATATGTATATATAGTATGTATATATATGTATATAGTATGATATATGTATATATATATATATATATATATATATATATATATACAGTGGGGAGAACAAGTATTTGATACACTGCTGATTTTGCAGGTTTGCCCACTTACAAAGCATGTAGAAGTCTGTAATTTTTATCATAGGTACTCTTCAACTGTGAGTGACGGAATCTAAAACAAAAATCCAGAAAATCACATTGTATGATTTTTAAGTAATTAATTAGCATTTTATTGCATGACATAAGTATTTGATACATCAGAAAAGCAGAACTTAATATTTGGTACAGAAATCTTTGTTTGCAATTACAGAGATTATACTTTTCCTGTAGTTCTTGACCAGGTTTACACACACTGCAGCAGGGATTTTGGCCCACTCCTCCATACAGACCTTCTCCAGATCCTTCAGGTTTCGGGGCTGTCGCTGGGCAATACGGACTTTCAGCTCCCTCCAAAGATTTTCTATTGGGTTCAGGTCTGGAGACTGGCTAGGCCAATCCAGGACCTTGAGATGCTTCTTACGGAGCCACTCCTTAGTTGCCCTGGCTGTGTGTTTCGGGTCGTTGTCATGCTGGAAGACCCAGCCACGACCCATCTTCAATGCTCTTACTGAGGGAAGGAGGTTATTGGCCAAGATCTCGCGATACATGGCCCCATCCATCCTCCCCTCAATACGGTGCAGTCGTCCTGTCCCCTTTGCAGAAAAGCATCCCCAAAGATTGATGTTTCCACCTCCATGCTTCACGGTTGGGATGGTGTTCTTGGGGTTGTACTCATCCTTCTTCTTCCTCCAAACACGGCGAGTGGAGTTTAGACCAAAAAGCTCTATTTTTGTCTCATCAGACCACATGACCTTCTCCCATTCCTCCTCTGGATCATCCAGATGGTCATTGGCAAACTTCAGACGGGCCTGGACATGCGCTGGCTTGAACAGGGGGACCTTGCGTGCGCTGCAGGATTTTAATCCATGACGGCGTAGTGTGTTACTAATGGTTTTCTTTGAGACTGTGGTCCCAGCTCTCTTCAGGTCATTGACCAGGTCCTGCCGTGTAGTTCTGGGCTGATCCCTCACCTTCCTCATGATCATTGATGCCCCACGAGGTGAGATCTTGCATGGTGCCCCAGACCGAGGGAGATTGATCGTCATCTTGAACTTCTTCCATTTTCTAATAATTGCGCCAACAGTTGTTCCCTTCTCACCAAGCTGCTTGCCTATTGTCCTGTAGCCCATCCCAGCCTTGTGCAGGTCTACAATTTTATCCCTGATGTCCTTACACAGCTCTCTGGTCTTGGCCATTGTGGAGAGGTTGGAGTCTGTTTGATTGAGTGTGTGGACAGGTGTCTTTTATACAGGTAACGAGTTCAAACAGGTGCAGTTAATACAGGTAATGAGTGAAGAACAGGAGGACTTCTTAAAGAAAAACTAACAGGTCTGTGAGAGCCAGAATTCTTACTGGTTGGTAGGTGATCAAATACTTATGTCATGCAATAAAATGCAAATTAATTATTTAAAAATCATACAATGTGATTTTCTGGATTTTTGTTTTAGATTCCGTCTCTCACAGTTGAAGTGTACCTATGATAAAAATTACAGACCTCTACATGCTTTGTAAGTAGGAAAACCTGCAAAATCGGCAGTGTATCAAATACTTGTTCTCCCCACTGTATATATACATATATATACACTCACCTAAAGGATTATTAGGAACACCTGTTCAATTTCTCATTAATGCAATTATCTAATCAGCCAATCACATGGCAGTTGCTTCAATGCATTTAGGGGTGTGGTCCTGGTCAAGACAATCTCCTGAACTCCATACTGAATGTCAGAATGGGAAAGAAAGGTGATTTAAGCAATTTTGAGCGTGGCATGGTTGTTGGTGCCAGACGGGCCGGTCTGAGTATTTCACAATCTGCTCAGTTACTGGGATTTTCACGCACAACCATTTCTAGAGTTTACAAAGAATGGTGTGAAAAGGGAAAAACATCCAGTATGCGGCAGTCCTGTGGGCGAAAATGCCTTGTTGATGCTAGAGGTCAGAGGAGAATGGGCCGACTGATTCAAGCTGATAGAAGAGCAACTTTGACTGAAATAACCACTTTAGGTGACCTAAAGGATTATTAGGAACACCATACTAATACTGTGTTTGACCCCCTTTCGCCTTCAAAACTGCCTTAATTCTACGTGGCATTGATTCAACAAGGTGCTGAAAGCATTCTTTAGAAATCTTGGCCCATACTGATAGGATAGCATCTTGCAGTTGATGGAGATTTGTGGGATGCACATCCAGGGCACGAAGCTCCCGTTCCACCACATCCCAAAGATGCTCTATTGGGTTGAGATCTGGTGACTGTGGGGGCCATTTTAGTACAGTGAACTCATTGTCATGTTCAAGAAACCAATTTGAAATGATTCGAGCTTTGTGACATGGTGCATTATCCTGCTGGAAGTAGCCATCAGAGGATGGGTACATGGTGGTCATAAAGGGATGGACATGGTCAGAAACAATGCTCAGGTAGGCCGTGGCATTTAAACGATGCCCAATTGGCACTAAGGGGCCTAAAGTGTGCCAAGAAAACATCCCCCACACCATTACACCACCACCACCAGCCTGCACAGTGGTAACAAGGCATGATGGATCCATGTTCTCATTCTATTTACGCCAAATTCTGACTCTACCATCTGAATGTCTCAACAGAAATCGAGACTCATCAGACCAGGCAACATTTTTCCAGTCTTCAACTGTCCAATTTTGGTGAGCTCGTGCAAATTGTAGCCTCTTTTTCCTATTTGTAGTGGAGATGAGTGGTACCCGGTGGGGTCTTCTGCTGTTGTAGCCCATCCGCCTCAAGGTTGTGCGTGTTGTGGCTTCACAAATGCTTTGCTGCATACCTCGGTTGTAACGAGTGGTTATTTCAGTCAAAGTTGCTCTTCTATCAGCTTGAATCAGTCGGCCCATTCTCCTCTGACCTCTAGCATCAACAAGGCATTTTCGCCCACAGGACTGCCGCATACTGGATGTTTTTCCCTTTTCACACCATTCTTTGTAAACTCTAGAAATGGTTGTGCGTGAAAATCCCAGTAACTGAGCAGATTGGAAATACTCAGACCGGCCCGTCTGGCACCAACAACCATGCCACGCTCAAAATTGCTTAAATCACCTTTCTTTCCCATTCTGACATTCAGTTTGGAGTTCAGGAGATTGTCTTGACCAGGACCACACCCCTAAATGCATTGAAGCAACTGCCATGTGATTGGTTGATTAGATAATTGCATTAATGAGAAACTGAACAGGTGTTCCTAATAATCCTTTAGGTGAGTGTATATACCGATCAGGCATAACATTATGTGAAGTGAATAACACTGATTATCTCTTCATCACGGCACCTGTTAGTGGGTGGGATATATTAGGCAGCAAGGGAACATTTTGCCCTCAAAGTTGATGTGTTAGAAGCAGGAAAAATGGGCAAGCGTAAGGATTTGAGCGAGTTTGACAAGGGCCAAATTGTGATGGCTAGACGACTGGGTCAGAGCATCTCCAAAACTGCAGCTCTTGTGGGGTGTTCCCGGTCTGCAGTGGTCAGTATCTATCAAAACTGGTCCAAGGAAGGAACAGTGGTGAACCAGCAACAGGGTCATGGGCGGCCAAGGCTCATTGATGCACGTGCGGAGCGAAGGCTGGCCCGTGTGGTGCGATCAAACAGACGAACTACTGTAGCTCAAATTGCTCAAGAAGTTAATGCTGGTTCTGATAGAAAGGTGTCAGAATACACAGTACATCGCAGTTTGTTGCATATGGGGCTACATAGCCGCAGACGAGTCAGGGTGCACATGGTGGTCATAATGTTATGCCTGATCGGTGTATGCACACTTCAAAATAGTCCAAATAAAACCCATATAGGTAATAGGGAGTGATTTTTGAGCACAACATCACACATGTTAAATTTAATATACTTGGTAAGAAAAAAATATAAGACACATTCCTGTCTCATATTAACCAAAAATCTTAGTTTAACACTTTTTGTATATACTACTCTGTAATGAATGTATCACAATATTTGCAATTTCTAATTTCACATTTTCCCATTAGAGCCATGCAATCTTTTCATTTGCATAAAATAATTTTTATTTCTTTAATAAGTAACTTTTATAGTTTTGCAGTTATAATTAATAGCTTACCAACCGTGTGGTTGCAGTAATTACCAGTTGGAAAACCATTCCATTGTTTTGTAATTGCACCATTATTAGGAACCACAGTTTTGTGTCTCCTAGTCTTCGGCCCCAGGAAACAGACTGAGGTTCTATTTAACAGCAAGATGTAGTCATAGACATGCACCGCTTAAATATAATTGTGTTTTTAAATAGAGCTTTAAACTCACAAGCGGATATGCACAGCAGAGCGTCCAGCCCCGCATGCTTGTGAGTGCGTGCATTTGAATACAATCCAAAACAACACACCCTATGTGTCACTGGCAGGCAGAAAAATAATAATAATAATAATATTCATAAAATGATTTTCCTGCATACAAATAGGAATTAGAGTAAACATGTTTATATTAACAGCTGCATATACTTGACAAGGATGACAAGCCGTACCCGAAAATTTAGATACTAAGCAGTTTTTTGTTTTCCCTGACAGCACTGGAAATATCAGGTGTATTTTGGGAAAATAAGCAAAGGAGACATCACTTCTAAATATGAGACACTTCAGCCGTTTCAGCTAGCAGGTCTGTCCTCGGGTATCAGCGTGACAGCATGTGTTTCCGCTAGTATTCATGGTACCACAGCTTTATGGTCAGCGTGAGTTAGTCAAGTCACTCTCTTGTCAGCTTGTCAGTCACATTTGCTAAAGTATCGCTGGCGGTGGAAGTGGGTCATGGAAGTACAGTGGTTAAGTCTGTTTAGAGGAAAGTCTGCATGTTTTGTTTCCTGCACCGCAACAAACACTGCATGTAAATGAGCGTGTTCATGGCGGGCCGATGCATCTGAAATATCTCCTTTATGAAACTCCAGCGTGGCGCGATTGTGATGTAAAAATAAACAGCCATCTCTTTTTGCACGAATCACACTGCGTTCAGGGCCCTCTCCTGGCTTTCATTGTAGCAGTGCAGAGCCTCAAAGTGTCGCTGCAATCATTTTTGTATATCCACAGTAGCATTCTATTTCATGGATTGCAAACAGATGGCAAAGGCATTGAAGTGAAGTGTTTGCATATGCAAAGAGCATCATTCCAACATCAGAATGGAACGGGGAGGAATATATATATCCAGATATGCCTCCCCTCCATATATATATGTGTGTGTGTGTGTTGTTTTGTGTTGTATTGTTCAGCCGGCATTCAGATGGCTTATTCGGTGTCTAAAAGACGCGCCTGGAAGCGATGATAACAAACTTTTCATTCTCCAAAAAAAAAGTCAGTAATGTGGCTCCCCCAGTAATAACATTTTTAGTGCTATCTAACCTCTTTATGGCAGCATTTGCAAAAAGTATGCCGTGGCGATATACAGAGGAGACAATCCCTGATGAACACAATCTCATTTCATTGTGGACATATTATTTGTGTTGTGATTATAATATCAAATCCTAGAAGTTTGGCCAGCGTTTTAAACGGATAGTTTAGAATTCTGTGAAAATAAGAATTCTGTCATTTATTCATCTTCATGTCGTTCAAAACCTGAATGACTTTATTTCTTCTGTGAAACACAAAATGAGATGATTAGCAGAACTATCAAACTATCAAGCTCCAAAAATAACAAAAAAGTTCAGAATAGTACCATAACAGTAGTTCCTATGACTTGAGCTCTATATTCCGAGTCGTCTGAAGCTGTTTGATAGATTTTGAGTAAAATACTGAAATGTTTGTTATTCTCTGAAAAGCTTTTTTTAATTTATATTTGAATATATATATATATATATATATATATATATACACTCACCTAAAGGATTATTAGGAACATCTGTTCAATTTCTCATTAATGCAATTATCTAATCAACCAATCACATGGCAGTTGCTTCAATGCATTTAGGGGTGTGGTCCTGGTCAAGACAATCTCCTGAACTCCAAACTGAATGTCAGAATGGGAAAGAAAGGTGATTTAAGCAATTTTGAGCGTGGCATGGTTGTTGGTGCCAGACGGGCCGGTCTGAGTATTTCACAATCTGCTCAGTTACTGGGATTTTCACGCACAACCATTTCTAGAGTTTACAAAGAATGGTGTGAAAAGGGAAAAACATCCAGTATGCGGCAGTCCTGTGGGCGAAAATGCCTTGTTGATGCTAGAGGTCAGAGGAGAATGGGCCGACTGATTCAAGCTGATAGAAGAGCAACTTTGACTGAAATAACCACTCGTTACAACCGAGGTATGCAGCAAAGCATTTGTGAAGCCACAACACGCACAACCTTGAGGCGGATGGGCTACAACAGCAGAAGACCCCACCGGGTACCACTCATCTCCACTACAAATAGGAAAAAGAGGCTACAATTTGCACGAGCTCACCAAAATTGGACAGTTGAAGACTGGAAAAATGTTGCCTGGTCTGATGAGTCTCGATTTCTGTTGAGACATTCAGATGGTAGAGTCAGAATTTGGCGTAAACAGAATGAGAACATGGATCCATCATGCCTTGTTACCACTGTGCAGGCTGGTGGTGGTGGTGTAATGGTGTGGGGGATGTTTTCTTGGCACACTTTAGGCCCCTTAGTGCCAATTGGGCATCGTTTAAATGCCACGGCCTACCTGAGCATTGTTTCTGACCATGTCCATCCCTTTATGACCACCATGTACCCATCCTCTGATGGCTACTTCCAGCAGGATAATGCACCATGTCACAAAGCTCGAATCATTTCAAATTGGTTTCTTGAACATGAAACTTGTCAGACGCCATTCTGGATTTTGGCGTTCGCTTGTACGGTGGCTCTGAATTGTCAAAACACCTCTCAAAATGCTTGCTACGGATGCGAAAAACACAGAAAATTGAACCCGATCCAAATTTTTTAATGAGGGGCGAAAGTTTCGGAGGCAGTGTGCAAGGACCTTTATGCTCTTAATCTTATGCAACTCCCTGCTTTTTGTCATTTTTGGAGCTTCATCATTCACCATTCACTTTCATTGTATGGAAAACAGCAGCTTGGACATTCTGCTAAACATCTCTTCTTGTGTTTCACAGAAGAAAGTAAGTTATACAGGTTTGGAATGTTATGAGGGGGAGAAAATAATGACAGAATTGTCATTTTGGGTGGACTGATCCTTTAATACAGGTTGTTGTCTTGTGGAACAAGCGCTCTTATCTTGTGTCATAGTTCAAAAACTCCACACACACTTATTGACTGGCCAGTGTGGCCAAAACTCCTTGGCAAACAGAGGCATCATGGGCAGTCAGAGAATCAGTCGGCACCTCCTCTCTTTTATGTTTCCATTGTGTATTCTTAAGATGATGCTTATTATTCCTCATTCTGTCCGTCTATATGAATTATCTCTGAAGCAAATTGCCGAAAGCCATTTTGTGATGCTGTCTGAACAATGGATGTTAATGCTGTGACTATAAAGGAGCACTTACCGAAATGCTGTTGGCATTTGCCATTGCATTTCAACCCAAGGCCAAAGGAATCATAAAAATCTATGCAGAGGGTATCTAGAGCCACTGATGACTCTAAGTTCCTGGAATGACTGCCGGATTGGACTGGCATTTTGTGACAGCTCAAATATGCTAATTGAGGTGGGTCATTTTACACACATTTGTTGAGCATGGAGCATTTAGGCTGTTGTAATATTAGTGCAGGACGAGGCTACACAGCACCATTAGTGCAATTAAAGCACAATTAGCTTCAGCATGAGAATGAGGGTGTTCTCGTACTAATTTAAAAGACATAGAGGGCATTTGGGAGGATTACAACAACCCTGTCATGGTCTTCATGCCAAGAATGATTTATGTTTGAGGAAAACTCATTCTTGTATGAAAAGAAGGTTATGGGGGAATTGCAGAGATAATTAAAACCAAGTCATTTAGAGGAAATTTTACTTTGATATATGAAAACCATGGTACTGTTATATGACCATACTCATCTATACACTGCTGGGAAAGCTACTGTAAACATTTAAAGCAATAGTTCACAAAAATGAAAATTATGTCATTTACTCACCCTCATGTCATTCCAAATCCATAAGACTTCCATTCATTTTTAAAACATAAATTAAAATATTATCACTGAAACATGAGGTTTCTGTCCATCCATTGAAAGTCCATTACACCAAAACCTTGATGCATTGAAAAGTTTAGTATAGTAAAGTTTAGTTTAGAAAAGTATAAGGAGAACATAAAAGAAATCCATATGAATCAAGCGGTTTAATCCATGTCTTCTGAAGAGACATGATTACTTCATATGATTAACAGATTTAATTTGGGCTTCTATTCACATATAAACATTGCTCAACACACAAACTATACATGGAGCACATCAACTATTGTAATGGAAGCTCAAATGTGCTTGCTTGACGCACAAAAACAAACCTCATTGATTAGTTAGTAGTCTGTCTGCTTAATATCTGCTAACTATTCATTTTGATGCTCCCCAACAGACATTCTACTGACTATAAGTAACTTTCATGTACATGTCAATCAAAATAAAGTGTAATTATACAGTATCCTCGGCTGTAAAACCATGTACTTTATGTAATATAAAAAACAGACGATGTCACGTTTTATCAAAAAGTAGATTGTTGGTTGGAAAGCTACACTGTTGTATGCTGAACTGATGTATTTCTTCTGAAAAAATGTACTTAGTTACTCCCTTATCACTGCATGTACAATGATATTCACATAGTACTTCAAAGTATACCATGGTATTACCATTGTACATATCCTAAAGTCCAAAAAATGGAATGTAATGATACTTTTTTCCACTTTTAAAAGTATCCTCTGCAGAGGTGCTATATCTGGCTTTTAAAATCCATTTTACATTTAAATAGTTTTAAAAGTAGGAGTATTTTCCTGACAAACAGCAGTCCCTCTTTTTTAATTTACCTGGAGGGAGCTGGGGATCGCTTTGAAGAGAAAGCAAAGAGAAACTCATTTTCCCTGACTTTCATTTTTTCTGTGCAGTCATAAAATGGGACGAGAAATGATTGGCTTTCCTTTCCCTCTCTGTTTAGCCTTTCTCATGCGCTGTATGACCGGAAGGCGACACCAGTGTGTGTTTTGCCACTGACAACCCCCTCAGGGACGACAGCCGTGCAGTCAGCAGTTAGGCAGGAAGTCTGCTGATGTCTCACCATTGTGTGTGTATCTATGGACAAGTGGGCTGTGAATGTAACGGGTAGCCTTCATCATCACTAAACCATCATTAATGAATCATTAACCTCTTGGAGAGCAAGTGTGCTCAATTCCTGATTTTCACTCCCCGGCTGAGGAGAAATTCCCCCTCGCAGCAGTAGCTCAGGAAAGAGCGGGAGTCCCAACTCAGATCTGCATCCGTCTCTCTGCTGCTCTCAGTGGTGTGTTATAGAAGGACTGGTGGTGTATTATATTACACTTCTGTTCAAAGTTTGGGGTCAAAAAGATTTTTTTTTAAAAGAAATTAATACTTTTATTCACCAAGGACATTTGATTGGTCAATAAATACTTTTACACTGTTATAAAAGATTTCTATTTAAAAATAATAGATTCATTCTATTCATAATTATTAAGCATTACAAATGTTTTTACATTGAGAATAAAAAGAAATGTTTATTGTGCATCAAATCATATTAGAATTCTGATTTCTGAAGGATCATGTGACACTGAAGACTGGAGTAATGATGATGAAAATTCAGCTTTGCATCTCAGGAATGAATTACATTTTAAAATGTATATTTAACTGGAAAACAGTTATTTTAAATTGTAATATTTTTTCACAATATTACTATCTTAATTTTTGATCTATATACAGTATATATATATATATATATATATATATAGGATTTTGTAATGAGAAAATTACACACTGCAGCTTTAAGGAGTATTTTATTTGAAGAGAGTGCACTCTGTCTTATACAATCAAGATAACGTCAGTCAGATCTTTGGTACAGACTTCTATTAAGTTAGTAGTCTGCTTTGGATTTTTAGACAACTTTGGGATTTCTCCAGACAGCGATAAGACATTTTCATAGGCGAAAAGCCAGAGGTCAGGAGCCAGGGTGGATCCATATTGTATTATTCTCCCATCCCACTGCACCTCACTCCACAGTACTTGTGCAACTTAATTTCCAACCCGGTCGACTCAGGCGCCAGCCATGTAATTTGGCTGGGAGATGGAACTCCGTAATGATCTCCCTGGTGAGGTGAGTACGGGAGGAACCTCTGACACTGGAGATTGGTGTTGAGGGAGTGTAACATTTAAGCCTGTGTGAATGCCTGCAGCACTCAGATCAGGCAGTCTGCGTCTCTGACAGATCCCGAGCTCTCCCCTTCTGGCAGTGTGGATTCAGATTCAAGACGTTTACCATTCTTATTCATTCCGGTTTTTGTAGCGCGTGGCTCTCCTTATCAATGATGCCGTAGTGAGTCTTGGTGAGCCTTCATTTGAAGTGTCTGGAAGCATAAGAGCAAGGCACTGTAAAATAATGATTTCAAAAGCTGCTTTTATGAAACCAATGTAATTGGGAGGAAGTTGATTCTTAGCTTCAGTTCAGAATATGTTTTTAGCTGAAATGACATTGGTTATAAAACTCACTGTTATTTGTCTAGATCTTCGTCTTACATGATTTAGAACTGGTGCAACTTTCCCATCAACCAAATAGGTCTGTAAGATTTGACAGTGCTGATATATATCCATTTTTTCTTTTTTTTACAATGTTGTATTGATATTTCAGAGTTTTAAATGGATACCACAGATTTATGGGGCAGTTGTGGCCTAATGGTTTGAGAGTCAGACTGGTAAACTGAAGCCGTTATTCGAACATATCGTTTACCAAGCCACGGTATTTTTAATTTGCTGCGCCTGTGTTGTTAGTAGATTACCCGCATCTGATTATTATTTGTTTGCGACCCTGTGCTTTGCGCTGCTCTTGGTAAATTGCGTTGGTCATAATGGAAATGAGCTGTTGTGTCTGTGGTCTTTAATTTGCGCATTGTCAGTAGATTACCCGCAGAACTTTCCACTCCCATCTGCACTTTTATGGGATTGTGGTCTTGTGCTAATTTGCCCTGTTTAATAAATCTGGCCCTTAATCTCTCCCTGGACACTCATGCATTCAGTGCAATGCAATTATAATATTGTGATGCATCATATTGAATCGTGATGTCTGTATCATGATGTGTACTGAATTGGGAGGGTATTGAAAATCTGGAATGTATTTATTAAGTATTATTTAAACCTGGGAAGAATGTTTTAAGATTTAAAAAAAAAATCAGGTGTTCTTCCATTGAAGCTCAAGATGCTCTTTGGATCATCTCAAATTATGCTAGAGAGCATAATCATCATGAAGTTCATTCAGCTCAAGTGCTGGTGTCATTACAGCAAAAGAGGGACATAAAAATACATTTTATCTTAAATTGTTAATCTGATCATATAATTTATGATGCCTTTTTTGGCATCATAAATGAAAAAAAAAAAAAAAAACAGACTCGACTGTATGTGTAATAGAATGACTGTTTTTTTGCTGTTGCACCTTGAAAGATGTGTGATTTATTTATACTTATTTGAGCCACAGATGTTAGAATACCCAGTCTGGGCATAAGAGGAATGAGATATTAATGAGATGAGGGAAAAGAAAGGGGGAAAACGCTTTTGAGCTACAGCTGTGCACGCTGCCGGCCCATCTGAATCATTGAAGGAGAAGTCTATTCTCTAGATGATTACTGGACAGGCATTTATTTGAAACGGTTCAGGCTGTTTTTCTAACCTGAATCTTGCACTCTGTTGTTCATACGCATCGCTGTACACTAATTAATTTGTGCAAAAGCAGTTGGTGTCCTCATTATTTCACAGACATTCTCGCACATTTTGAATTACAAGACCATTCTCTGGATAAATGGACAAGCACACATTAATTTGACGGGGCCAGCTGCCAATTCAAAACATTTATTCAGCAAAAGTCTGAAGTAAGAAGACAAGAAGGCACTTTTACTTCAACTAGCCTTTGATCAGAGAGGAGATACCCTTTATTTCTGCAGGGCTTTAAACTAGTAGTCCTGACCCCAGCGGTGTCATACGTTCCCACTGCAACAGCATAATTAAATCATTAATTGGAAAAAGGTGTCCTCACCTGCTTTTATTAACGTGCTCAGTGACTGGGAATTATTTTACTATCTAATTAGATGCTTATTTACACCTGGCGAGTTCACTCTCTCTCAGATCGAGTGCTCTAATGAAGTGAATTACTGTCGAGACACACCAGAAACTATTGTCTTGCTGCGTATCACTGGTGTCTTCTCGCTCTGTCTGCTGCACTGCCCCGAGCTGCTCGCTCAGACGCTTCTGCCTGGTGAAATGCCCAAGGGGTCACGGTTTGGCTGGTTAGCATGTCATTGTCAGCCCCTGCTGGTAGATGCCCAAACTAGACACTCTGCAGGCAAAAGCACCTTCCTCCATTGATGGCCCTTCAAAATTTGACTAGGGCCTAAAAATCTTATTTCTCCAGCATTGCTGGTCCCTAGCATGAGGTCTGTTTTGCATGCCGGGACCAGCATGGGAAGTGGAAGTGCTGGTCTGTCTGTCTGTCACGCGAATGCGTGTGAGTTAATTCTACTTGGCAGCGTCTCTCTACTAATAGTAAAGCTGTGGGTTTTAGTTACTAAGAAATATATGCTAGAACTTCTCAGTTTCTAATCTATTTCATTGATAAATCACAGAACAGTGTTGACAGTATATTTCTACACTACTGTGTGCACGATCTGACTGCACGTGATGTGCGAGCTACTGTCTTTATGTGTATGTGTTACAATGCAGCAGCGCATTTGTTTAGAACTGGTTAGAACAATTAACTTCCATGTACAATAAGCTGTTTAAAACGTGCATTCACCCGATTAATTTTGAGTATCCAGATGGTATAATCAAACATATCTTGTGGAGCGCTCTCGAAGTATGCATTTATTTGTCATTTTTACTGTTGGAAACGGAGTGTAAAAGTGGACTTCAAAGATTTCTTATCCTGTTGCGCCCTCTATTGGCCATGATCAGTGAGTCTATCTATCTATCTATCTATCTATCTATCTATCTATCTATCTATCTATCTATCTATCTATCTGTCTGTCTGTCTGTCTGTCTGTCTGTCTATCTATCTATCTATCTATCTATCTATCTATCTATCTATCTTGTCTGTCTGTCTGTCTGTCTATCTAGCATCTATCTATCTATCTATCTATCTATCTATCTATCTATCTATCTATCTATCTATCTATCTATCTATCTATCTATCTATCTATCTATCTGTCTGTCTGTCTGTCTGTCTGTCTGTCTGTCTATCTATCTATCTATCTATCTATCTATCTATCTATCTATCTTGTCTGTCTGTCTATCTAGCATCTATCTATCTATCTATCTATCTATCTATCTATCTATCTATCTATCTATCTATCTATCTATCTATCTATCTATCTATCTATCTATCTATCTAGCTGTCTGTCTATCTATCTATCTATCTATCTATCTATCTATCTATCTATCTATCTGTCTGTCTGGTATTATAGACCTCCAGAGTGTTATGCGTGTCAGCTCACTCTCGAGACACCCGGTCATGCCCTTCTTCCAGGTGAAATACCAAGCTTCTTTAAAGTTTAGCACCAGATTTCTGGTTGTCTTTCATCTTGATTGACGTGGAGCACTGAAAAGGTCACCTTGTGTCAACTCCAGAGCTGACTTTCCGGGATCCATCGTCCTTATTTTTTTTCACCACTCTTTCACTGGGAAGTGGGAAATCACTCACCTGTCTGAACTGTGGGTCACATGGGGTGGTATCAGTTGCTTTGATGGGGATATTTGGGACTAAGATCCAAACAGCCTGGATTGTGTATGGCTGTATTTATTGTTCAGCCGTCTGCATTACAAAGAAATGCAAGTGTCAATCGATAAGATGAGCTTGTGGGGAGAGAATGCTAAGCAGCTCGAGAGCTATCAGAGATGGCAGAAACCCTGTGGCTCTGTGACTGAAACGAAAGCTATTTGAGGGTCTGCATTTTTAAAGAGTTATCCGCACTCCAACTATTGTTTTCTGGCCGGAGCTCATGCAGTACCGTATGTGGGCGACAAAAGCCATAACAATGCATCTAGCTTTTTACACCTCGTCTATTACACTAGAATCTCAAATGTGAGTTGAGTGGGGTCTGCTTGGCAATATAAATCCATTAAAGTGAAAGAAAGGAACACAAAAAGAGAATATCCCTATGATTTATTTAATAAAAGTCTTCTGTGTAGGTCACACCAGACCTGGGGCTTATTGCCCATTTGCAACTTTGTCCAATTCATATTGAATGCCCAGGGGAAACCTGTTGATTGACAGCTCCTTTGATAGCTCAGTGAACAGGGTTTGCTTTTATAAGATGAAAGTGTTTCATTTGACCCCAGGGAAATAAACTTTCTCTTCTTTACTACAAAGTTATCAACACTGCAGAGATAGACTAAATGGTTGAATAACATCACATTTTTGCTATGCACAAAATTTCCACACTGGACCAGAATTGATAGAGAAATCAGAAGGCAGCAGCAAAGGATAAAACAACAAATCAGGTAATATAAGAGATGGTTATAGTTTATCTGTATGTTTTGATATTGGGTATATTTTCAAATAATAAATATCTTGCGTAATAATAAATGCTGGGCGTAAGTTGCATGGAAAAAAAAATTGTTTTGTTTTTTGTTTTCCTGATGGCAAAATATAATGGTTGTTATTGTAAAAGTTTGAGCAGATGTTGTCAAAAACAGTGACGGTTTTATGCATTCTGCCAAATAATGATCAAATATTATTTTGCCATGTTAAACTCAAAAAGAGGCTGAGGTGTTTCTAGTCACTGGTGTTTCTCAGAGCAGACTTTCAGGTCCATTACTTTGAAGTTCTGTCTCCCAGTTGGGGTAAACAATAATAGCTATAATCATTACTCCAGTCTTCAGTGTCACATGATCCAGAAATCATTCTGATGATTTGCTGCTCAAGAAACATTTATGATTATTATCAATGTTGAAAACAGTTGTTTAAAACATTTTTTTAGGATTTTTTGATGAATAGAAAGTTCAAAAGAACAGCATTTATTTTAAATAGAATCTATTTCACTGTTTTTTTTGTATTTTTAATAAAAAAAATACAGTAAATGCAGCCTTAGTGAGCATAAGAGACTTCTTCTAAAAACATTACAAATCTTACCAATCAAAAACGGCAGTGTATTTACAAACCAGATTGTTCCATCAAGTGAGTCCTGAGTTTTCAGGCTTATTATAGTTTTGAATTTACTCCATTCTTCTGTTATTCTAGTTTATCTTCAGTTTGTTTCTTTTCAGTTTAGTCAGGTTTTTTTCTCTTTATGTTTTTTTTTTTTTCTCTCAGTTTATTGGTGTATAATTTCTCAGTTGCTATTGCTATCTAGTGGCTTTTTTTTCATGTTTAATCAAGGCAATACCATGGTTGTTTTGTGTAACGGTGAGAGTTTCAGAGGAACGAGAATAGGATCCAGATGCAGCAAACATTTATTCAAACAAACATAATAAAAGTAAATCCAGGCAAAACTGATAAATCCAGACATGGTCAAGGAAGCTAAACAAAACTGACAACAAGCGTGCACACGTAACATCCATAGAAGGACAACACCAGACAAAGAACATGAGAAACACTGAGGTATATATACACAAGGGGTGATAGGAAAACAAGACACACCTGAGAACAATCAGGAACTAATCAACAAGAAAAACTACAAAAGGATTACACAACATGGCAAAATACAGGAAAGACAAGGGGAGCACAAGACAGGAATCACGACAGTTTGTTTATACACCATTTATATAAAACTTAATTAGTGGCTTGGGGTGTAATGATACATGTATTTGTACCGAACATTTTTGGTGCAGGTCTTTCGGTTCAGTACGCCTGTGTACCGCATGAATACCGTGTTGTTTTAACCACTGCACATGCAGAACTTCTCTGTGTGAACATAATTTCAAACTTTTCCCCTTGAGGGGACAATATCATTTATATCGATATACTTTGATGTTGCAAACACATCTGAAAAATAACAAAGGACACAGAGTGAGCTGCTGCCATATAAGTGCATGATCCAAGCGCATCAAACTAAATCATAACGGCTTGCCCTACTATCAGATGCAGGTGTTGTTTAATGCGTTTGAAATGTGTTTTGCTCAGCTTACAACTTACACCTTATGGTTGTTGACTTACCTGTAAATGTAAAGAAGTATTTCCATTTCACATTTTCAATTATCCTGACAGCAAATGAGTCTATATTTAACTTTGCAGACTTCAGTGAACGAGTCTCGGCATGCTCATACGCCTCAAATAGATGGAGTGGATTAAAATGGGAGCGCAATGATTGTAACCGTATTCTAAAATATTCTGCCAAGATATTCTCTTCTCCCAATTACAACAGCACTGGTTGCAGAAATATTGACTTTTTTTATTTAAAGACAGACATAGTTTGTTCAGTAAATGGCTTATTTCGAGCAATATACCAATCAAGCCATATGGATTACATTTGTGAAGGTGTTCGTCCTTTTTGGAGCTTGAGTGTGTAATAAACTGTCTTTATATGGAAAAGATAAGAGTCTGCTTTCCAAAGAAAAAATAACTATATATGTAAGATTTCATTAGATAACATTAGTTAACAACTTTAGATAACATGAACTAATAATGAACTGCACTTATAAAGCATTTATTAATCTTAGTTAATGTTAATTTTAACATTTACTAATACATTAACCAGATGTTGTATTTGTTAACATTAGTTAATGCACTGTGAACTAACATGAACAAACAATGAACAGCTGGATTTTTATTAACTAACATTAATTTAGATTAATTAATACTGTAACAAATCTGCTCATTTTTAGTTCATGTTAGTTAATACATTAACTAATGTTAACAAATGAGACCTTATTGTAAAGTGTTGAGAATGAGTACATTTTTTTCATTTTTTGCTGAACTTTCCCATTAATCCTCAGGGAGCTCATCCCATTTTGACAGAACACAATGAGTTAGCATGTTGCCTGAGGGGTTAGATGTGAGAAAGAGGGAGTGAAGGCCACAGCAGGGTCTGCCCGTGAAGAGATGCCAGACAAACTAACAATGAATATGGATCAAGCCCTCACACACACAAAGCAGTCTGGGACACCAATCCTGTTCAAATCCATTTATGTGGAGTCTGTCTAAATAGGACCTGAGAGCCAGCTTCTGCCTGCAGGGCCTCAGGGACAACCCGCGCCACCGGTATGGTCCCATCACCCCCTCCTTACCTGGGAAAACAAGTGACAGAACACAAGCAGAACAAGCCCACGAGGAACCAAACCCCACCGTGTGCTATTGACAAGCACTGGAATAGCCGCAGCTCTGTCTTTATTCACCGGCTAACACCTGCCAGCAGTTCACCTTAACACAGAACTAGCAGGCTGGAAACAGCACTTAAAATCAGAAGTCGCACATCAGCTGTCAGCGCAAGGTATGGATGAGGTCAGAGTCCATTGAAATTATTTGAGAATGTTTATTTTTTGGGGCTGCATCTGTCACAGGGCACGACCAAATTCGAAATGTTGTCTTCTGTTATTTGTAATATTTATAAAGAAAAATACCCCCATAGAGTATAAATTATGGAACAAGCATGAGAATAAGCCTCCCGTCTGATGGCAGAGCTGGTTCATTTTATAGACCCTCAGGTTCCTGATGTCAATCCGACCTCCTGTTCCCAGGTGCCGGTCGTTCAGAGGCACGAGCCCTGCTATAAATCCACACATCTGTCCTCAGCATGCTGGTGGATCGCTGCTGTTTGCCTCCATCTTTTACAGTGGCATGCTACGTCCGTCGTTCATGCTAAACCTGCCGTGCGACAACAAAGCAAATATTTGTCTCCTAGGCATTATCTACAAATGCACATATTTTCTTATATTTTCTCGGCTGTGTTTCGTGGACGCCCGGCTCGCTCATCTGGCCCTGTTTGTGTGACAATACCTTCTGAAGAAACTCCTACATGTGCCTTGAAGTTTCCCCAGTCCCTGAATCACTGAATATTTTATAGCTTTAGTGTCTTTTTTGCCTGTCAGTCTGCCAGCTGTTCTCCTTTCTTTCTTTCGTTTTGTGTGTGTGTGTGTGTGTGTGTGTGTGTGTGTGTGTAGTGTGGTGTCAGATCACCTTTTTCACGCTTCATAGGAATTCATTAGGCGTTGTGTAAATTAAGGCGGCGACAGATTTAGAGGAGGAAAACAAGGACGTCTTCACCCCTCTTCTGCTATTTATCGTCTCTGCCCAGTTCTCTCCATCCTTGAAAAGGCTGTTCTGGCATGTTCCTCCACATCTCAACTGCAATTAACTGTAGGTCATGTACTTGTACATTATCTCTATTTGCGTCTCAGGGTTGCTGTAAAAACAGGCCCAAATATAGAAACACATATAGGTTGTCATAGTGCACTGTGAACCTTTTTAAAACTTGTTTTGAATATATTATGATCTCATTTTCACATTTCAGTAATTGCATAGTTTGTCCATACCGAATAAGGGTGTTTCTTCAACTTTGGCCACTTATCCATGTTCCTGGAGTAGATTTTAATTAAAACCAAAATATTTCAACCTTTTCTGTTTATTAGATAAAGGTCACATTAAAACGGACTCGATTTTTTTCATTTTATTTATTATTTTATTTTGCTACTCTGCAAATGACTTTTATATAAATACTTTATTATTTTACATTTATCTCAAAGCCAGACTTTCAGTCTTAAAATATGGATATGGATTATAAAAATATTAATTATTACATTTATTTAATTAATAATTACATTTAAAACCATAATAATCTAAGCAACAAGTAAAATACATATCAACCATTTCAATATTTATAGTATGAAAATGATTTTTATCTAAATAATGTGCTTTGTGTAGTTATATCAACATTTGTTCAAGTATATTATTTATTAATTACATTATTATAAAAATAATTATATTAATATTTTATAATTATTTTATATTATACTATACTATTATTATTATAGACACATTCATTATATTAAATAAGGAATTACTGTTATTATAAGTCTGTTTTTTAATGTAATATATTAGGATATTTATTTATAATTAGGATATTTACCTAATATTTTTCTTTGTTTTCTTCACACAACATGTATTTTTCACTGTCTCTGGTAAACAAGTACACTTTGTTGTTATAAAAACAACAAACAAACTATTTTTTTTGTATTGGGTTGGGTTGTATTGGGTCTGATGTGTTTATATTTTGTACCCTGCCTTGTTTCTTTTTATGCGTTCTTTTTATATTGTCTTACTGTACAGCACTTTGGTGCAACTCTGTTGCTTTTAAATGTGCTATAGAAATACATTTTGACTTGACAGACATCTTTTTTTTAAATAGATATAATTCCATTCAAGCTGTATTTTTAGCAAATTATGTAAAAAAACAAGACTGAAAATATTATTTAACTGAGTGTATTCAGTATACATGAAATGCTAGTTGTGAAATTATCCTTAGAAATACAAATAAGTTCCACCATTTTCCAAAAATGTTAAAAATTCACTTCCACTACAATAATTTCCATCACAGAATAATAAGAAATTCATTACATAATTTAAGATGTGGTGGAAATGACAATGTGGTTATGAAAAAAAAAATTACACTAAAGAGAGTGTGCCATATAGGGCCAAAATTGCCCATAGTTGAAGAAACATCCATACATAAGCTTAATATGATTTACACAAGTAGGAAATGTTCCTAGATCCTGGAACAACATTCCTGTTTACCAGTCAGCGTTTTTTGGGGTTATGCTCTGTTGATGCCATAACATTCCTTACTTGTGTGAATTACACTGTGCGTATACAGTATATGCATACTGTAAATTCACTGTTTTGGCCTCTTGTTTTTTGCCTTTGCTGCCGGACAGTGAACAAGAAGTACCGTGGACCACATGGTAAGATATCTCAGAAAATGAAGTTCAAACCACACCAGTGGAGAACATTTGTTTTTATCTTGTTTTATCTTGTTTTTATGCACTAACTAAAATAAAAGTACAAGTCTGTAAAACCATTAGTGCCATCTTAACACTAGTGCCAACTTAAGCTCTGTTCTCCTATGAAATCTCTTCAATGTCGTTTACAGCTCTGTGGACAACAACAATCAGACTTGTGGTGTTCAAGGAAATAATTGATTTACATGGGAAATAATTGATACAAGCAGTTTTAAGAATTCATAATGAATGTCAAGACTTGCAGATCGTGGTCAAATTTTTATAATATACACATTCCATATTTAACTTTCCATATTTATCCCCATATTTAAGGGATAGTTTACTCAAAAATGAAAATTATGTCATAAAGAGCACCTATTATGCCCCTTTTTGCAAGATGTAATATAAGTCTCAGGTGTCCCCAGAGTGTGTCTGTAAAGTTTCAGGTCAAAATTCCTAACAGATAATTTAATATACCATTTTGAAAATGCCAATTTTTGGGTTTGAGAAAAATGAGATGTTTTGTGTTTGTCTCCTTTAAATGCAAATGAGCTGCTGCTCCCCACCGCAGAGGGCGGAGCCTTCACAGCTCATGAACACGCGAATGAAAACTGAAACATGATACATCTGTTTGGCTTTGATTATCATCTCTATCGCGGACACGCTCACGTGACATTGCAGTTCTTCATCATCATGAAATATTGTCATCTGCATGCGTTTTAAAGCCATATCACTCTCAACCTTACAGTCTATGCTCTCACCTTGAGCGGGATGTCGGTGTGTCTATGAGTAGGCTATTAAACTAAACTAGTTCTCTTTCATGTGTTATTGCGATTAAACTGTCAAATGCACAAAAGGTTATGTCAGAAACACACAAAGTTCACATTAAAAACAGTTGGTTATGTCTGTGCACGTATGCAGCAAGTACAGAAATCCCGTGTGTATATTAGATCTGTGTACTAAAGTGAAAGCAGTGTAATATACAGTACCTACTGCTATATCTGCTGTTCATATGAATCAAACAACAAAAGATAAACAGAAATTCACTCACTGAATGAACTTTAGTAGCTTTATTAAGAACACATTTCTTACTTGAATGCTGCTGTTAAATGCTCTGGCGAGGAGATAAACATGGCGGACTTTGTACAGCTCTCTGAGGGCGGGGTCTATGCTAATACGGCAGTGTCCATCAGCACTCGTGGGCGGGGCCTGTGAAATGTGACGTCACTTTGCCAGGAATCTGCAAACGGCTTGTTCTGAGACACTGCTTATGATTTATGTGGATTAAAAAAAAGGAGTGGGTGGATTTTTACCATTATAGGGTAGTTGTGTACACACACACATTTATGTTCAAACACCATGTAAAAGTGAATTTTGATAACAGAATGGTAATTTTTAGGTGAATTATCCCTTTAACGTGCCATTGTGTGACAAAATCACTTCTACTGTAGTAACACAAAGCATTACTTTGACTCAAGCTCATGACTAGCTATTCAAAGAACAGATTCAGCAGTCCAAGAACAGTCCTAATACAATTACTTGAGTTTGGGTCTCAGCCGAGATAACAATCATACACCAAAAATGAGATAATGTAACTGCTAATATAATTTACATATATAAAGGATGAAGTTGAAGAAACCAAAGCTCTTTAAAATAGAAATGATGTTTGGCTCATTTGTCCAGTGGTGATCATGGGCTGTTTACCACATCCCTGATGAATTTAGTCAGATTATTGCCTCCCATGGCCACAGGTGAGGCAATTTATCCATTGAAGCAGAAGTAGGCAACCGGAGGATTCCCTGAAACACTCTTCATGCCTCACATATGATAACACTGCAGGATTTACGCTCTTGCCACTCCAAAAACAAATATGAGTCTTTCAATAATATCTTAATGTATTGCAAAGAGTTGCCCCATCTGCAAATACAGAGGGAGGGAGGGAGGCCCATGCGCCCCATGCAATCTGTTTCAGTCTCGGCTGTTACCAACACGAAAGCCCGCTGGAGACTTAGTTATAAAAAACGCATTCCTATTTACAGTGCATTTGAGATTTAGCTTAAATTAGCATTACATCTGTGATTTGTGAGAATTCTAAGGAACTTTAAGGCATTTATAGATGTTTTCGATGTTTCCTTCTCATTGAAACATTTGGTTTAGTCCACATGGTGTTTATGTGGCATAGAGAAGTTTGTCTTTTCTGTCAGGAAATACTTCAACGCTGCAATATTGTAATATTTGCTAGAATTGTAGCCCAAAGTACAAACATAAATCATAAAGTGAAATGCTATCTTTAGCAGTGACCTTTAATATTCTTTTTGTGAATATTAAAGGTCACTGACAATATTCAGATTAAAGCTTGGCCAATTTTTCTATTAAACTATTACATTTGGTTCCCTCAATCCTGAATATGTGCTTATGACCTCTGCACACTCCTTGACATATTTAATAAGTCACATCAGATGCTATCTGTAATTGGAGCGGCCCGTCCCTTTTAGGACTTCTACTGTATCGCATGAAGTTACTGACAAGTTCCAATTGTTGACTTCAGAAGCTCCTTCATGCATTTTGTCAAATTCGACATCAAAGGCTTGATTCTAGCATTCAACTTAGTTATTTAAATCCTCATTATCATAAGATTTCAATATTTTAGATATTCTCTAATTTTCCTCTGGAAAGAATGAAGCTGATTTAATTGGCAGTATTTCACTATTAGACGAGAGATGTGCTTGGGTCATTTTAAAAATGTAAAAAGCATATGCAAGAATGATTTCGCATAACAGCCGGAGGAGGGGATGGGGAGGAATCCCACCGTTTGGAGCATGTTACAGGACCACTGCCAATAGATTAATTATTCAAAACATTCTGTTTCAAGCAAGAATAAAACATAAAGAGCTGAACTCTGTCTTTTGTCTTTTTCTGAGTGGAATACCACGATGAAGTGAAATCTGTTGTTTTATATTATTAACTTCATATTGGGGACATAACTGATCATTCATTTAAACACAAATGCATTTTAGATCCTTGCTGAAAGAAAAAAAAATTCTTAAACCTGCCCATTCAAACTGTTTAGGCTGGTTTGTTTTGATAGGTTTGGGGTTTGGGGCATTTTTGGACCATTTAAACCAGCTAAATGAACTTGGTCAGGCTCAAAGACCAGCAAACCACCTTAGTCTGGTTTAAACAGTTTTTTCTTTCCAGAAGGGATAGTTATTGCAGAGACAGATACAGATCTAAAGTTCTCTCTCTTTTTTTTAACCTTCTCCCCTGGTTAGATTCAGAGGCTCCGGCGGACCCTGTGGCTCCAGTGATTGTAATCCCACCCCGAAACACTACGGTGGTGGCCGGGGTCAGTGAGGCCACGCTGGAGTGTGTAGCTAATGCACGGTGAGTATGGCTATATGGACACGCACTGTTCCCAGCAGCAATACTCATTTACCTCTGATGGGTTCACAACCATCAATATTCAGACAGTCTTCATTTAACCTTCATTTCAAAGCCATTATTATAATAGTTGCTAAAGTAACACTTACAGTGCATTGAACTTGTTTTGATGATTTGCTGCTCAAGAAACATTTATTATTATTATCAATGTTGAGAACAGTTGTGCTGCTGATACATTTTTTTTCAGGATTCTTTAATGAATAGAAAGTTCAAAAGCATTTTTTTAAATATAAGATTTAAAAATTTTTGTAACATTATAAATGCCTTTACAGTCACTTTTGATCAGTTAAATGTGCACTTGCTGAATATAATATAATTAATTTCTTAAAAAAAAAAAAAGATATACCATACCATAAAAAAATGGTTCTACTATCGCTTCTACTAGTCACAATTTTGATAAAAACTTACATACTCCTAAGTAGTTAATGTCAGTTTAAATCAGCAGAATTCACAACAACAGTACATCATATTTTTGCACTGTTGTTCTCCACAGTCCAGTTGAGAAGCTCAGTTTGGTGTGGCGAAGAAACGGCGTGGAAGTGGCCAGCGGTGTGGGCTCCTTCGGCCGACGCTTGACCATCATCAACCCAACCAGTGCCGATGTGGGCATGTACGTGTGCGAAGCCTCGCTTTTGGACAGCAGTGTGAAGCCAGCGGAGGCCAGAGCCTTCATCACTATCACAGGTAAAGTACCTTGTCCAATAAAAGCTCAATTTCTTCTCTCCAATACAATGCTTTCACAGCTGTACGTCTACAGAGAAAATCTTCCATCTTAATGGTTCCACTCAGTTGGGAGGGATGAACAGCAAAGCCCTCTGATAGGTATAGCACTACATTACTGCACATAAAACCTCAAATTACACACTGTATTAGCTGAGCTAAGTGCTTTTAGGAGAGCCTCAGGCATTACAGCTATCGGTCACAGTGCTCTATGAGAATATCACCAGGTAATACTACACATTAGGATCATCCTGAATACACACCGCTGAAGTGCCATTAGACCTATTTCCAAGTCATTTGATTTACTTAAAAAACAGAAAATGCACATAATTTGTAGTCTTTTGTTGTAATAGCAGCGTGTAAGGAGACAAATGTTAGAGCTATCATATCTTTAGGACATCTCAATGCATTATAAAAAAGGATGCTGCATCTGCAAACATCTTTGTGTGTTACATGAATACAACGTTAAGTTAATAGAATAGATTGGTACCTTAAGGAGTCATTTCTGCCTCGTCTTACGCGTAAAATTATTTTATCTAATGTAGTCATAGTATAATTTTCAATAAAAGTGGTCTAATATTTAATATTATAACAATTATTTTTATACTATTATCATTATTAGAGGTGTTGTTGTTATTATTAGTAGTAGTATAGACACATAAGCTATCATTGTTATTAATGATATTAAATAGTGAATAATTGTTGTTATTACTATTATTAATATTATTATATGTTCCTAAATAATATTCTATTGGATAATAAAACATTAAAAAAAAGATTTATAATAACAGTAATTCCTTGTTTAATATAATTAATGTGTCTATAATAATAGTAGTAGTAATGTAATATAATATATTATAAAATATTAATATCATGATCATGATTTTTATAATAATGTAATTAATAAATAATATTCTTGAACAAATTTTGATATTACTACACAAAGCGCATTATTTTAGGTTAACTGACAAATACGTTTTTATGGTGTAATTTAACTGCAAGTTTAAGGCCAGGAATACTTTATTTCGATAGTCCACTTTAGACATTTTACTAACTATAAGTAACTTTGCAACTACAATTCAACTAACTCTCATTAGAGTATTAGTAGACTGTCTGCTTAATATCTGCTAACACTTTATTTTGATGCTGCACAACAGACATTCTGCTGACTATAAGTAACTTTACAACTACATGTCAACTTATTGTTCTTACCCGAACCCTGACACCTAACCCTAACCTAACAGTCTACTCACAGTCTACTACAGTCAACTAATACTTTAATGAGAGTTAGTTGACATGCAGTTGACAAGTTACTAGTAGAATGTGGACCATCAAAATAAAGTGTAACCGTAAGGCCTACTGTAGTGTACAGTATCACTTGTGAACCATGTATCATGCTAAAGATTAATTCATTGCCCAAATTTGTCTTCGTCTCTTAGCGAGAGACAGCAGCATACAACAAGATTCTCAATTTCTTAATTAGCTATTCCTAAATGATTTTGCTTTACATTTTCCCTGATTAATGTAAGTGTCAGGCTGAATTCAACAGTTTTTCCTGTCTTTGCATATATTTAACACATACTGAGTACAGGCAGTACTGCTTCTCTGTACAGTTATATAAGGAAACCCATTAAGCTAAACAGCATATTAAATATTTATGCCTTCTCTTCACTTCACATTGGTGTCCATTTGAGAGTCCAGCTGACAGGTGTTCTGAGCTCCATGTGAAGTCCAATACATATGTATAGACAGACGAATCCGTAACAGGAGGAATATATTACACTGGGCAAGGCTGAGTGGATGTGAATTGATGAATGTAGGCTGTCAGTGTGGCGCTGCACATGAGTCAGGAGCTTAGTGACTGTTTGGGTCTCTGAATTATATTCAAGATCTCTAAGTATGCATTTATTCATCTTCTTATTTGTGTAAAAAATGCACTTCAGATTTTTGATGGTCTGCGAGTTTTTCTCAGGAAACACGCATCACAGTTATGTCTCTCAAGCGTAAATCTCTACAATAATGTCTCTCTTAAGCTGTACATTATAAGAGATTAATTTCTTGTTAAACTATTAAAGAGATCTATGAAATAGCTCATAGAAAATAAATCAATGAATGTGCTTTCTCGCCCCGATTTTCATGATTAAAGCATCTAAATAACTGATTAAAGGAATACTTTACCCAAAAATTTTTTTTACCTCCCTCTGTCACTCCAAATCAGTGTTATTTCATTTCATTTTCAATGAATAACAACTTTGCACCACTCCCCTCATCTGCCATTGGACAGACAAACCGATAGACCAGCCCCAAACTCATGCCATTGGTTGAGTCAGTGTTGCTGGTGTCAGGCTGATCAGGATGCTCACACAAACAGAGCAAAGAGTCTTTATACTTTTTAGGTAAATCAAACTACAAATAGTTTACTTATAGTTGCTTCTGCATATTAACCTGTACTTTAAAAAAAAAGAATCAAAACATAAATTTCTGTCTTTTCCTTATAAAAAGTTACACTGTTACAGAAAAAAACCCTTTGAGGTACAACAGCTTGTTACTGGGGGAGAACTTTGTACCATATCTACGCCTAAAAAGCAGGGCTTAAAGGGTTAGTTCACCCAAAAATGAAAATTCTGTTATTAATTACTCACCCTCATGTCGTTCCAAACCCGTAAGACCTTCGTTCATCTTCATAACACAAATGAAGATATTTTTGATGAAATCCAAGAGCTTTCTGACCCCTCCATAGACAGCTATTTAATTAACACTTTCAAGGCCCAGAAAGGTAGGAAAGACATCGATAAAATAGTCAATGAGGCTTCAGTGGTTCAACCTTAATTTTATGAAGCGTCAAGAATACTTTTTGTGTGCAAAAAACAGACAAAAATAACGACTTTATTTAACAATTACTTCACGTCTGTGTCAGTCTCCTACGCTGTTTCACTCAGTCTCACCTCCACTGTAACTTTACTTTTAACATCAGCTGTTCTCGGAGCAGCCTCAACTTTGATTGGTTCTGTTCACTAGCTGGGGTGGGACCCTCTGCTGTTTGTTGCTGACTGAACTGAAATAATTAATAACCATTGGAATAAACCATTTTTATGGAGGGGAGAAAGAGGAGATATTTTGAAAACTTCTTTTACTAAATTGAATTTTTTTGTGCTTTTCATTAAACTCTCAGGCATAGAAGCTGACACTGTAATATATATACTATAAAGATTCATATGTCACGGTTCTGTTTGTGTTTTGGACTTTCAGTTTGTATTTTGATTCTCCCTGTGTTCCTTTGTTCAGTTTCCTGCCAATCCTTTGTTCCTATGGTTACCCTCGTTAGCTCATTTGTCCCAGCTGTGTCTGGTTAAATATCTTGTTTCTGTTCACTACTTAATTTGCACCCTCACCTTCAGTCTTTGTCTAGTCACTGTTATGTTAGAGTGTGTCTCCCTGGCCGCCTGGCTGTTCCTGAGCGACATTATTAAAGTTTCTGTTTGGATTTTGATCTTCTGTTTCTTCAGTTTGTTCCTGGTTCACCTCACCGTTACATCATAAGAGTAAGCGAAAATACAGCATAACTACTTGATTTAGTGGGCCCCCTGAATAGTGTTAAAGTAGTCTATATAAGATACCTTGTGTCAAAATGATTGATTGCTTTGACCTTTTGACCTTTGCCACGCCCTTCCCCTCCCCCACCGGACCACCCACGTCGTTCCCCTCCCCCACCGTTGACCTTGACCACCCACGTCGACGTCACCTTTGACCTTGTGTATCCTCCGGGACCGATATGACCTTTGAGGGCACATATTTGAAATAGCGATGGTGGCCTACGACCTCCGGTTGTTTTCTGTGGTGATCAAATGGAAGAATGATCGTTTTAAACTTTGACACGGCTATTTGAGCTCTGATTTCGGGGGCACATCTGCAGGACACGTGCTGGCTTCCGCATTCCAACACAGGGACCATTTTACAGTGTACAGAGGACAAAAATACGATTTTATCATCGTCATTAGGGCAAATCACAATATGTTCTCTCTCTCTCTCTCTCTTTCTCTGACACACACACACACACACGCAACTGGTTTTATAAAAGGAATGCAAATCTATTTAAATGTGATGAATATAAACAAAATATATAATGATATTACACTGTATAATAACAATTATCTTACTAAATTGTACTATAGTTTTAGTTAAAATGAATATATAAAACACCTTACATTTTTCAGAGAGCAGGAAAAAAAGTGGTCCTTTTACAATGATGTATATACATTGAATGAAATGCAATATGTCACAGCACATGTAAGGCTTTAACTTTCCCAGAGAAAATGTTTGTTGGAGTCAAAATAGTTCAAAGTATAATCTTTAAAGTTTAAATATGATCTTTTAAAATGAAACGATTAAATAAAATCTTTAAAGTTTAAATAAAATTGTATCGTCTTTATCTTATAAGACTGGTGTATCTACATCCAACATCTGATGCCATGCAGGGATGATTTTTGCTTAAATCTAACATAAAGTATCATTTGTACTAAACTTTTCCAGTACTATAGTAGTTTTAGATCTCATTTATACAAAAAGATTCAAACAGCATTTATGGCATTGCGTCATGAAACATGTTCGTCACAAATCTGTATGATTTTTTAAAAAGGAATATTGAATTTGTTTTAAAAAGATTCCAAATATGAATGTGTGTTTGACATCGGCAATGCTCTATTATTTAGTTTTTCTATCTTTAAGAAATTAGGGATGAACTATTACACTCAATAATAATAAGCACCTCACTAAATTTACTGAAACACAGGTAATCAAATATTATAGTTTTTAGCTAGATGAAAATATAAAACAACATTCATTACATTTTTCAGAGAGCAGAAAAAGCAGAAACAATTCTGTCAGATTTGTTAGTGGGATTGTACCACATCAACATTACCTGTCCCTTGTTTTAGGTTACAGGTAAATTCAAGCATAATCTTTATAATAATAATAATACATTTTATTTATAATGCGCTTTTCTAATACCCAAAGCGCTACAAACAATAACAATTAAAAGAAATAAAATACAAAAATAATGAAGCACAAAATAATTATAAAATAACCATTACAGTACAACACAATAGAATACTGTTCATAAAAATCTATATGTAGGCAATTTTGAAAAGATGAGTTTTTAACAGCTTCTTGAAACTGGCTAATGTAGGAGCATCTCTAACAGTGAGAGGAAGTGCGTTCCATAACCTGGGTGCAGCGACAGAGAAAGCTCTCTCTTCCCCATAGATTTTAATCTACAGGGAGGCTGCTGAAGAGTAAGAGAATCAGTTGACCGAAGGGAACGAGACGGCGTGTACAGGGTGACTAAGTCACAGATATAAGAAGGGGCTATTCCATGCATAGCTTTGTAAGTTAGTGCAAGAGTTTTGAAAACAATACGTGACTGAACAGGAAGCCAATGCAAACTATAAAGCACGCCTGTGATGTGTTGACGAGATGAAGTGTATGTAAGAACGCGTGCTGCTAAATTCTGGATATACTGTATCCGTTTGATTGATTTAGCAGGTAACCCAACAAACAGTGCGTTACAATAGTCAATCCTGGAAGTTACAAATGCATGAATAAGTCTTTCAGCATCAGGCGGAGTGAGGAAAGGCCTAATTCTTGCAATGTTTCTAAGATGATAGAATGCAGACTTTGTAATACTCTTAATATGTGAGTCTAGCGTCAGATGAGTGTCAAAAATCACACCAAGATTACGAGCTTGAGCAGATGGAAAATGACACTATCATCGACAATCAAGTTAAGATTGCTACCTTTATGAAAAGCTGCTGGTGTGCCAATAAGTAAAACCTCTGTTTTAGAACAATTCAGTTTTAAAAAATTATGATGCATCCATGTTTTTATTTCCTGCACACACTCTGAGAGAACTGTAGAGGTGATAGTAGGATCGGACTTAGAACTAATGTAAATTTGGGTATCCTCGGCATAAAAATGATACCCCAAGCCATATTTCCTAATAATTTGCCCCAAAGGAAGCATATACAGTGGGGAGAACAAGTATTTGATACACTGCTGATTTTGCAGGTTTGCCCACTTACAAAGCATGTAGAAGTCTGTAATTTTTATCATAGGTACCCTTCAACTGTGAGTGACGGAATCTAAAACAAAAATCCAGAAAATCACATTGTATGATTTTTAAGTAATTAATTTGCATTTTATTGCATGACATAAGTATTTGATACATCAGAAAAGCAGAACTTAATATTTGGTACAGAAACCTTTGTTTGCAATTACAGAGATCATACGTTTCCTGTAGTTCTTGACCAGGTTTGCACACACTGCAGCAGGGATTTTGGCCCACTCCTCCATACAGACCTTCTCCAGATCCTTCAGGTTTCGGGGCTGTCGCTGGGCAATACGGACTTTCAGCTCCCTCCAAAGATTTTCTATTGGGTTCAGGTCTGGAGACTGGCTAGGCCACTCCAGGACCTTGAGATGCTTCTTACGGAGCCACTCCTTAGTTGCCCTGGCTGTGTGTTTCGGGTCGTTGTCATGCTGGAAGACCCAGCCACGACCCATCTTCAATGCTTTTACTGAGGGAAGGAGGTTGTTGGCCAAGATCTTGCGATACATGGCCCCATCCATCCTCCCCTCAATACGGTGCAGTCGTCCTGTCACCTTTGCAGAAAAGCATCCCCAAAGAATGATGTTTCCACCTCCATGCTTCACGGTTAGGATGGTGTTCTTGGGGTTGTACTCATCCTTCTTCTTCCTCCAAACACGGCGAGTGGAGTTTAGACCAAAAAGCTCTATTTTTGTCTCATCAGACCACATGACCTTCTCCCATTCCTCCTCTGGATCATCTAGGTGGTCATTGGCAAACTTCAGACGGGCCTGGACATGCGCTGGCTTGAGCAGGGGGACCTTGCGTGCGCTGTAGGATTTTAATCTATGACGGCGTAGTGTGTTACTAATGGTTTTCTTTGAGACTGTGGTCCCAGCTCTCTTCAGGTCATTGACCAGGTCCTGCCGTGTAGTTCTGGGCTGATCCCTCACCTTCCTCATGATCATTGATGCCCCACGAGGTGAAATCTTGCATGGTGCCCCAGACCGAGGGAGATTGACCGTCATCTTGAACTTCTTCCATTTTCTAATAATTACACCAAAAGTTGTTGCCTTCTCACCAAGCTGCTTGCCTATTGTCCTGTAGCCCATCCCAGCCTACAATTTTATCCCTGATGTCCTTACACAGCTCTCTGGTCTTGGCCATTGTGGAGAGGTTGGAGTCTGTTTGATTGACAGTGTGGACAGGTGTCTTTTATACAGGTAACGAGTTCAAACAGGTGCAGTTAATACAGGTAATGAGTGGAGAACAGGAGGGCTTCTTAAAGAAAAACTAACAGGTCTGTGAGAGCCGGAATTCTTACTGGTTGGTAGGTGATCAAATACATGTCATGCAATAAAATGCAAATTAATTATTTAAAAATCATACAATGTGATTTTCTGGATTTTTGTTTCAGATTCCGTCACTCACAGTTGAAGTGTACCTATGATAAAAATTACAGACTTCTACATGCTTTGTAAGTAGGAAAACCTGCAAAATCGGCAGTGTATCAAATACTTGTTCTCCCCACTGCACATGCTAAAGAATAGGAGACCCAGGACAGATCCCTGAGGAACATCATGGCAGACCGGTCCAATTTGAGAACTGTTGTTTCCCAAGACAACAAACTGAGAACGATCAGTGAGGTAAGATTTAAACCAATTAAGCACAGTACCAGTGATACCAAGCCATCTCTCCAGCCTATTTAGCAGGATAGAATGGCACACTGTGTCAAATGCTGCAGTGAGATCTAATAAGACCAAGATGGTAAAGGCACCAGAGTCAGCTGAGACAAGCAGGTCGTTCATAACTCGAACCAGGGCTGTCTCTGTACTGTGTCCCTTTCTAAACCCAGACTGAAAAGGTTCGAAAAGCTTGTTGGAAGACAAGTGTGAATGGAGTTGTGCCATAACCACACGTTCCAAAACCTTAGCAAGAAAGGGTAGATTTGAGATGGGTCTGTAGTTTGCTAGATCAGACTTATCACATCCAGGCTTTTTAAGGACTGGTGTAATAGCTGCAACTTTAAGGGCTTTTGGAACAATACCAGTAGTAAGAGAGGTATTCACAATGTTCAGAATGAGGGGACTAATTGAAGAGAGACACCCCTTAAGAACAGATGTTGGGATTGGGTCGAGAGAACATGTAGTTGTATTCATTGCCATCACTAATTTCGAAATATAATCAATAGTGACTATGTTAAAGCTGGTGAATGCAGCTTTATGCAACAATTATGTGTGCACAATTTACTACAAATGTGTATGGCGTATAAGAAAAGAGACATTTAGCTATAATGAAAACATAATACAGAAATCCTCTCTTCCGATCTATTGTAAAAGTTTTTATTGTTGTTTGTAAATGATTTTTACCCAACAGTGGATGGCAGTTTTACATTTTGTTTCTTTGTACAGTTTTTAGATGAAGACTGCTCTCTGAGTGTGGTCAAACATGCAGTTACTCACAGGAATTCATGAAAACATGAACAAACGTTATTCCTTGTACATGACAGTGAATAAACTACAACTGCGATGTTCTTTCTGGTCTATCTAGGAAGCGGTCACAAGACAGATAATACATCAACATGTAAAGTGAGTCTTGAAGATTTTCTGTTACATTTACAACTATTGCGCTTAAAACACGTCTTTTACACTTAGTTACAGCATGTTACAGTCGAGCATGACGTGGTAATGCAATATTTTTTGTAACGCGTCTCTAAACGCGACTTCAATAAAAAAGTAAACTTGATAAGTAGTTATTTTACGTGAGAGGTTAGATGATTCAGGCCGTTTTATTTTGACCGCTCCAATGCTATGTCTTTTAGGCTTGATCCATGAAAAAGGCCCAACTACATTACAATGTGTCATCATGTTTGTGATGAATAGTGTCATGCGGTTCTCGTCCCTCACCAGCATGCTTAACACCTCTTACATTTTTTACAATTTTAAATATATGTTCAGCTTAAATATTAGTTTTTAGTCATTTACAAAGGTGTCAGGCATGATATCTTATATATAATTATGATATTGTTACATGTTCTGGGTTGTTGGGTACCTGTAAGCGGTAAAAACTTAACAGTAAATGAGAGAGGTGATTAGGTTGTTACTCAAACGGTCCTCTGTGATGTCTTTTAATAAAACATTTCAGCGTCATTAAGGCAAACTCAGTAACGGTATACAGTGAAATAAATATAAACAAACAAAACTTTATGGTAATGAATAGACTAAAAAAAACACACATGCTTGTTCTGACTCTTTCACATACCAGACCCCGGGTAAGTAAACCTCAAATACCCAAATCACACAGTAGTTATCTTGACTTTATCCACATTTAGGGGTGCTGTACTCGTCCTCAAGTGCTTATAATTTTTTTTTTGCTTAAGAAGTTTCTTTGATTTTGTTGAAGTTTTTTCTGAAACACAGTGTTTTACCACAGTTTCATTTCTTAAAACATCACCATTCTTTTCTTTTTTGTGTGTGTGTGTAATTTTAATTATGAGCATGTTTTCCCTTTACATTACGAAAACCATGTTTCCTGCATTTAGCTGTAATGCTAGTGAGTGGTTGGTGTTACTCATTGTTCCAGTACAGCAATTGGTTGGTTTAATCAGATGATGCATTAAACCGTCGCATTCGCTTGAGTCATTTACAGTATAGTAGCCTATATTATCCTAGTTCATACTATCATAAATGTTTTTGGGGGTATAGAATGCAGTTCTTTGAAAACATTTTATCTTGGTTAAGTAATAGCCTACCATTTTTAATGAGCTCATGCACATATCTATAAATAATAATAACGAGGTAAGTGATTCAGTCTTTTATTTCAACAACATATTGTTGAATATACATTGATGTTGAAGAAAATGTTAAAATGGCATTACATAGGTTACATTAAGTAAAACAATAATAATGACATTACAGGCGGTCTAGCCAGAAAAGAAAATCTCTGCATGCTATCATGTTTTGGTCTAGTATGTAGTTAACCATCGTTTCAACAATTTCGCTGATGGTGATATCATCATCAGCATTTTTTGACACCAGTGACACATATAAATCCGATACATATGTACACATACAGAGTACTTTGGTAACTCCTAACTCGTCGCTACAATCACACATTACATCCAGAACTTTTCTGAGGATTACACAGATAGGCTCTTTGCTAATAAACAGGTAAGTCACATCAGGCAATGAATTTGGTTATGTCGTCCATTTCATTTTTGAGATTTGTTACACGTTTGGTATCCCCTGAGCAGTCATTATCCGATTCGCGTGCGGCATTGATGATCTTATGCATCAAGCCAACCATCTGGCCTCTGTAAAGATCTTTAAACATACCGCCTAACATAGCTTTTACATGACACTCATTGCCCATGGCGCATTCGCACACCGGCGGTTGCTTCTGCACAGAATCGCCACAACTCAACGGGCAGTCGCTCTCCATCAGCTTTTGCGCAGCCATTCCAGAAATCCGCAGCGTTGAAGACATCTCAACTTTGTGCACGGTATAAACTTTGTGCCCTATTTGATGCTGAAAGACTCTAATAGTTCCTGGAATCTCCTGTGAGTGGGTCCTTGCTGCACAATTGTCCAGACCTTGTGCGTTAACGCTCTGAAGTTTGAGTTTTGGGTCTGATCCCCCAAAGTGCGAGTCAAAGAAGCGTGGTATGCGTCAGGCTCAGACAAACAGGAATGTTGACTTTGGAGGTCAATATAACAACCAGACAATCTTCCTTCAACGTTTGATCGATGAGATGTGCCGTTTGCTCCGATGTAGTCGTCAAATCTGGTATTGGTAGTCGTGCTAGATCCCTTCGATTAGGAACCCAGGTTGGTTGCAATAACTGAGCTCTGTGTAGAGTCTATCAGGACATCGGATTGGGTTCCGCCCTCACCCCCTGTTCTGAGGGGTGTATGGGGGTTGTCATCAGGAAGTCATAAAAAACTACTTTTTCTAAACTCTTATCACACCTACATCAACGATGAGCTACCAAGCCACCTATGACACTGATTAGCCTATTATTGCTAATTTTAGATATTATAGACTAATAATTTAAAATTAAACATGTTTCAAATTAGGCTATTATAATTGTGTGTTGTATGCAAACAGCATTGTTAGTGTACAGTTTATTTATTTAGCCTTTACCTCAGATTACATGTATAACCATCATCTGAAAGTGTATGTTCTGCTCTTTCAGTGGGTTATCTCAGTTCATTTTTAGCACTAACGATCGCGGAGATATTCAAGCAATTTAGAACTATAGATTTCGTGTTCTAGTTTGTGCTCGCCTTTCTTTGAAAAGAAGTCAGTTACCAATTGTTTCCCCTCATTTTGTTTTCTTTCCTTCTCCTGTCTTTCCTTTCTTTTTTTGGTGGCCTGATCTGGCTTTCTTTGAGAAAGACATTTCTACAGCAGAAGTTTGCGCTCCACCAGATGCTCAACTAACTAGCATAAACAAAATGCGTGCAGATGGACTAAACCATTTGGCGCATTAGCAAGGGGTGGGACCGTGAGACCTTAGATAGTCTTTACTTTTTTGTATACAAAATGTAGTCAGTCAATCAACCAAGTTATTCAGCCAGTACACTAACTTTACATTTCATCTGACATTCATTATGAAATTTAATGGAAAATGAAAATATCCAGGTAAAATAAAATATTTTCCAGACTCTCTCCAGAGAGCGAGACAGACAGAGACAGAGACTTTTTCTGCTCTCTGAAAAATGTAATGAATGTTGTTTTATATTTTCATCTAGCTAAAAACTATAATATTTGATTACCTGTGTTTCAGTAAATTTAGTGAGGTGCTTATTATTATTGAGTGTAATAGTTCATCCCTAATTTCTTAAAGATAGAAAAACTAAATAATAGAGCATTGCTGATGTCAAACACACATTCATATTTGGAATCTTTTTAAAACAAATTCAATATTCCTTTTTAAAAAATCATACAGATTTGTGACGAACATGTTTCATGACGCAATGCCATAAATGCTGTTTGAATCTTTTTGTATAAATGAGATCTAAAACTACTATAGTACTGGAAAAGTTTAGTACAAATGATACTTTATGTTAGATTTAAGCAAAAATCATCCCTGCATGGCATCAGATGTTGGATGTAGATACACCAGTCTTATAAGATAAAGACGATACAATTTTATTTAAACTTTAAAGATTTTATTTAATCGTTTCATTTTAAAAGATCATATTTAAACTTTAAAGATTATACTTTGAACTATTTTGACTCCAACAAACATTTTCTCTGGGAAAGTTAAAGCCTTACATGTGCTGTGACATAGTGCACAGAGGCTCAGCTGGTCTGTAACTGCGACTGTCTCACATTTCACACCCACTGGGTGTGAGCTGCTCTCTCTTGGAGAGACAGAGAGAATGATTTTATATATTGCATTTCATTCAATGTATATACATCATTGTAAAAGGACCACTTTTTTTCCTGCTCTCTGAAAAATGTAAGGTGTTTATATATTCATTTTAACTAAAACTATAATATTTGATTTGCCGTGTTTCAGTACAATTTAGTAAGATAATTGTTATTATACAGTGTAATATCATTATATATTTTGTTTATATTCATCACATTTAAATAGATTTGCATTCCTTTTATAAAACCAATTACGTGTGTGTGTGTGTGTGTGTGTGTGTGTGTGTGTGTGTGTGTGTGTGTGTGTGTGTCAGAGTGTCAGAGAAAGAGAGAGAGAGAGAGAACATATTGTGATTTGCCCTAATGACGATGATAAAATCGTATTTTTGTCCTCTGTACACTGTAAAATGGTCCCTGTGTTGGAATGCGGAAGCCCTCACGTGTCCTGCAGATGTGCCCCCGAAATCAGAGCTCAAATAGCCGTGTCAAAGTTCAAAACCACAGAAAACAACCGGAGGTCTTATATAGACTACTTGTTAATAATATAATGATGCACACAAGTACCAAAATACTAACTTTGACAATGTGGTGTTTAATTAAATGTAAAATGCATTTTTCTTAAATAGTAGGGGTTCTACACTAACCTGCAGTTTTCGCTGGTTTCAAAACACACCACGCTGGATATAACCTGCCGTTCATTTCCATAATACTTTAACGGTTGGTTCTCTGAAAAACTCCTGAGATCCAAAATCTAATGCCAGCGACTTACCTATGATGACTTGACAGCTGAGCAGGATGCGTCAATGTCACATTTGCATAGGCTGTACTATTTGAATTCAATTAAAATATTAAACAGAACGATAAAATAACATTATTAACTGGTTAATGGTAGTTTCAAATAAGCGTTTCTGTTCAGAACTATTAAACTTGGTTTCGTTTTTGTTTTGTGTATGTTTCTGTTAAAATTTAGTTAGCTTCTGGTTCCTTGAACCGGTTCGGAGCCCTGCTAAAAAGCATATATTAGTAAATTTAGAGTAGTAATGTGTATCCTTAAGCTACTTCTATGAAAAACGTAACCTCTGTTCCCTGAGAACAGGGAATGAGACACTGCGTCCTAGAACGCTTTGGGGAACGGTGTCTGAAACGCAATCGAAACATGGCAATCCTATTGGCCGGCGACAGCCTATGACATCATTATAGTGTGACCAGGAAGTATATAAGGGGCACCTAGAGAACATGTCATCCACTTTCGTCTGAAGGGACTGTTCAGCAGGCAGCCCCAAGGCATGGCAGGAAGACGCAGTGTCTCGTTCCCTGTTCTCAGGGAACAGAGGTTACATACGTAACCTGAGACGTTCCCTTTCGAAAGGGAACTCGCACTGCGTCCTAGAATGCTTTGGGGAACGATATACCCACGCCGCCATGCCGAGGGGAATGCATGCCATGAATGGCTGTGACAAACATAGAAATAGCAGTTTCAACTGAAATGCCAGAACCACTCCCCCTCAGGTCACACAAGGCTGTCAGTGACAGTATTCCCTACGGCCACTGCCCAAGCTATAAGCCTCAAAGAGGCCCCCGAAATACATTGAAGGCCTACCAAGGCCACTCAAAGGCTTGGAACCGACAACTTCACCTGGAAGGGGTTCCTTTAAGGGAATATGGCCAGGGAGCCAACAGGAGCCCCGGCCAGTCACTTCTCAGGGGAACGTAGTCAACCCTGAATGCCACCAGGGAGGCTGACCTGGTCTGCTCTTGAGAACAAGTCTGGCCTACCACCTGTCTGTTTCTTAGAACAGAGCCTCTGAAACATTCGCCTCTAGTAGAGGCATCCCGTGAAAGGGACTGCAAACTGGCATCTTGGAGAGCAGGACTCAGCATTGCGCTTTCCAACCCTTGCAATCGAGGGGAGTTTCTCTGCTCGATCCTGGATCTACACGGCACTTGTTTTTGCCATGGAGGCTGGGCACTCTAATATGGACCCCTCTTGAGGGAAGTACTTCCAGCCTAAGGGCTGATCCAACAGGGAGGCCTCGTGAGAGTCCTTCAACCTTCTTGACCAGACTTAGGGAGCTAAGCACTCTTGAGACAACGCTCTGATATGAGGGGAGTACTAGGCTCGACCTGAGAAGTAGACCAGGATCTGGGCTAGATTTAGGGAGGCTCCCAGGGGAGCCTGCAACCTGATAGTAATCTGTTTTTATGCTAAACACCCAAACTGATGGGGACTCGCTCTCAAGGAGGCCTGCTAAGGCCATCTACCTGATAGCACATCTTCAGTAGCAAAACAGACTGTTACAAACAGAGCCTCCAGGCTTGGAATACCTCATAACATTGCCAACGAGCAGTGTACTCAGTAAAAGCACTCTTTACCCTTTAACCCTCTGAGCCCTGAGCTGTTTTCTGGGCCCTGGAGGTGTTTTGACATGCCCTGACATTTGAGCTTATTTCTGTTACTTGTAACATTTTCATGGCTAAAGTCTGATTACACTGTATTCAGCACAAACTCTGCTACAATAATATGTGAGCAGCATGTGTGTAAAAGTTTGTAGTTTTGAGAAAATGACGTTTATGCGTGGTTTGTGGAAAGAAAAAAAAATTAAGTCACTGTTATAAGGCTATAAAACCCATACTGAATATTTGTTCACAAGACTTTTGAAAACCGGATAACGTAGGCTAGAATTTTTGCTTCAAGACGATGTTAAAATCACTCTGGCCACTCATTCACATAAAACAATATACTGATTTAAAGTTTGTAAGACATGTTTTGTGTCAGGAAGGCTTATGCGGGGAGGGCGTGAATCATCATGAATATTGATGTTTTTCACACCTGAGAAAGACAAAAACACTCCCTCTAATGGCCCTATCAGCTGAATGGGACTGGGACTGTAGAACAAAGAATGTGAAGAGATTAAAAGAATGGCTTTTTGATTTGTTTGCATTTATTTACAACACAACATAATCCAAACATACACAACGAAGGACAAAAAGTGGGACAAAATAAGGGACAATCGTGGTTCTTTATAAGGGACTGTCACATGTCTGTCTCGTCCTGTGCAGCACATGTGGTGTTTTGGTTTATTTCTGTGTCATGTGCGTTCCTGTCTTCAGTCTTGACCCCACCCCTCTTGTTATCTGATTATTGATTCATTTGCCCCACCTGTTGTTCCCCATTACCTGCCTTGTTCGTCCCCTATTTAATCTCCTTGCGTTTTCAGTCCTGTGCTGGTTCGTTGTCTTTGTTACGTCGTCTGATGTCTCCTGTTCCCTACTCCTCGTTCCTGATCCTGGTGTGTGTGTCTTTATTATGTTTGATTTTCCTCCCTCGTGGTTTTTTTTTTGTGTTTTATTTTTATTTACAATAAATCTTAGTTCTCCTGCAATTGAGTCCTCACTCCTTTTCTTTTGTACTCGTCGTGACAGGGTCAAAGTGTATGTTATTTCAGTGTCTGCAGTTAAGTGTGTGTATAAAAGGCTCTCAGATATAAACACATTTGTTTTGCTTAACCTATTAATGCACAATTTAATCCTAAAAAGAATGTTAACGTCATAGAAATAAATGCCAATTGTTACACACAAACCATCTAAAGCATTTGTAGCATTATACACTACCGTTCAAAAGTTTGGGGTCAGTAAGAATTTGTTTTAAATAAATAGTTTTATTATAATTAATAATTTTTAAGAAATTAATAGTTTTGTTCAGCAAGAATGCATTAAACGTGTCAAGAGAGACAGTAAAGACATTTTAATGTTACAAAAGCTTTCTATTTCAGATTAATGCTGTTTTTTTTTTTACTTTCTATTCAAAGAATCTTGAAAAAAAATTAACAACGGTTTTCAACATGGATCTCCCATTACAGTATCACAGTTGAATATCATGACTTGTTTGCAATATAATCTACAAATGCATACACAAACAGATGTTCCTGCCACGTTTAAAGGCGTTTTACTTGAACACACCTAGTTTGCAGAACAAACTAAACGCTCCCGTGGTGTCTGCCGTTAAGCGTTTTCATCTCGCTGAGGCATAGACGCGTCTGGGAAAAACGAGCGCACCGCATGAGCATCACGACGCCGTTGCTCTCTATTTTGTACTCGTCTACATTTAAAACAACGAACTTGAGCGTGCAAAAGACGCAACATATGTGAACGACCCCTCAGTGGTTAGATGAGCGTAGCAGTCAATAAATGGGACAAGGGAGGTCACGTACGGGACATTTAGGCCCAATATACGGGACGTCAGGGCTAATACAGGACAGTTGGCAGCCCTACTTTTATATAATGCTGTGTTTAATATTATAGAGCATAAAAATACCCTCATGTCGTACGTGTATCTTTATTTAGCATTGGAAGGTTGCCTACCTGTCTATATTTCATTTTCAACATGTTTCCGTTGATTTCACACATTTTAGTCTAGCAATAGTTCAACTAGTAGCCTACAATGTGAAGTTTATGCAACAATAACACTAATATAAGTGAGAAGAAATGTTTTATCTTAAAAATTCTCATCTTAAAATCGCGTTCTTCTTATTCTGAGGTAAATCCAAGGCAAATTCACAGCGTGTCTTCCAAACTCGATGAAAAGCAGAATGATGAAGATGATTCTTTGTTTTGAGGTGATGGGGGGCGTTTACAGGTTTGCGTTCCTTCACATTAGAGATAATGAGGCTCGCTTGAGAAACTGTACCTCTCGCTGTTTTCATACGGATTACATAAAAAGAGAATATTAGTTTTTTATATAAATTACTTCTTTTAAAAGTAGACATTCCAGGCTTTCTAAAGAGATATCTGTCATGTGTGCGTGGCAAGTATTCGCTGAGTTACGCATTTCAGGGTGGACTTCACGGAGAGACAGACGGGAGAACGTGCATCCTGTTTGTTTTCTTTATTTAGTGAAAAGCACAACATTTAGTTTTTATTTTGAGTGTACACAAATAAAAGTAGACACTTTAAGCTTTGTAAAGACATATCTCTCATGTCTGTGAGGCGAAAAATGACGGAGTATGTTAAGTTGTTTTACACTGTCATGAGGAAAAATCAAGCAAAACGCACCCATGCGTTCTTCGGGTTCAGAGGGTTAACCTAATGCAAAAAAGGCAGGCCTTGGCCGGACGACTCCCGTAGTGAGAGGAGGCCAGAACCAGGGATACTAGATGCCAACTGGCTGATTAAACCTATGGCTCTAACTAAGAAGCCTCCCACAAAAATGAAGGCCTTGGGCGAGAATTCTTAGCAGACCGCCTCCAATATCCCTTATTCCTAGCCTAGGCTAGCTATTGTGCCAGCCCTTGTAATGGCCAGCACACAAGCATAGATCTACCTGGGGCTCCTACAGAGTGGCAGTCTCTGCTCAGAACGACTCTCAGTTTGCGAGGAGCTCATTCACTCTGTATGTACAACTTAGCTAAGGTGGCCTACATAACGGCCAGCCTAACAGAAGCTCAAAGGAGCAATGGCTCAGCCCAGGCAAACAATGTCATGGCGGCACAGGGGGCCAACACCAACACCTGATCTATCTGAAGTTCACAAGGGCTAGTCTCAACACACTGAGTCTCTAAAAGAGAGGAGACCTGCTACTCTACCATGAGGTGGCTAACAAGGTGGCCCGCCAAAGGCCAGCGCTTGTACCTAGAGCTTGACAGAGCGGCGGCCTCAATACACTGACTCCCAGACTGGGAGGAAGCCAACTCACTCAAAACAGAACTAAACAGTTTGAAGCTCAAATGATCGATGGCCTCACCAGTGAATTTACAAAAAGCGAAGCCAACACACTCATTAAAGGGGAACCACAAAGGCACTCCCCCTTTTATATATATATACAAACCCGATTCCAAAAAAGTTGGGACACTGTACAAATTGTGAATAAAAACAGAATGCAATGATGTGGAAGTTTCAAATTTCAATATTTTATTCAGAATACAACATAGATGACATATCAAATGTTTAAACTGAGAAAATGTATAATTTTAAGGGAAAAATAAGTTGATTTTAAATTTCATGGCATCAACACATCTCAAAAAAGTTGGGACAAGGCCATGTTTACCACTGTGTGGCATCCCTTCTTCTTTTTATAACAGTCTGCAAACGTCTGGGGACTGAGGAGACAAGTTGCTCAAGTTTAGGAATAGGAATGTTGTCCCATTCTTGTCTAATACAGGCTTCTAGTTGCTCAGCTGTCTTAGGTCTCCTTTGTCGCATCTTCCTCTTTATGATGCGCATTTCTATGGGTGAAAGATCTGGACTGCAGGCTGGCCATTTCAGTACCCGGATCCTTCTTCTACGCAGCCATGATGTTGTAATTGATGCAGTATGTGGTCTGGCATTGTCATGTTGGAAAATGCAAGGTCTTCCCTGAAAGAGACGACGTCTGGATGGGAGCATATGTTGTTCTAGAACTTGGATATACCTTTCAGCATTGATGGTGCCTTTCCAGATGTGTAAGCTGCCCATGCCACACGCACTAATGCAACCCCATACCATCAGAGATGCAGGCTTCTGAACTGAGCGCTGATAACAACATGGGTTGTCCTTGTCCTCTTTAGTCCGAATGACATGGCGTCCCAGTTTTCCAAAAAGAACTTCAAATTTTGATTCGTCTGACCACAGAACAGTTTTCCACTTTGCCACAGTCCATTTTAAATGAGCCTTGGCCCAGAGAAAACGCCTGCGCTTCTGGATCATGTTTAGATATGGCTTCTTTTTTGACCTATAGAGTTTTAGCCGGCAACGGCGCATGGCACGGTGGATTGTGTTCACCGACAATGTTTTCTGGAAGTATTCCTGAGCCCATGTTGTGATTTCCATTACAGTAGCATTCCTGTATGTGATGCAGTGCCGTCTAAGGGCCCGAAGATCACGGGCATCCAGTATGGTTTTCCGGTCTTGACCCTTACGCACAGAGATTGTTCCAGATTCCCGAATAATAATGTTAATTAGTTCCTTACCCCTAACTAACATCCCCCCACAGCTTTCCTAAAGGGAACTGAGGTCTACTCTAAAATTTAGACCTACCAAGCTCATCCCTGCAGCTCGCAGAACGGAGGCCTCTCACCATTGATAACATGGGGCCTACCACCCTTTCAAGCCTGAAAGGGCGCACTCACTACCAAGCCCAAAGGCAGACCATCAACGGGTTCCAGATTTTTGGGAACAGCTTATCACAGGCCCAGCTTCAGGCCTGATGTAAGACGCGCCTGGTAAAAAAAAAAAAAAATTATCGCATGAGGAGGAAGAAGAGTGGAAAAGATAACCTCGGAGGGTGGGGTTTCCTCACCGACGCTAGGCGCGTTCATGCTGAATACCCTCCCTCAGATCCCTCATCTTCCTGAAGTCCCGCCTTCTCTGCGCCTTATTCCTGGGTGGAGAAGGCACACGAGAGGTGATCACCGGACTTCTGGCCCTGTCTCCAATCCTTGAACCGGGACAGGCCTGGACCTCCTGACATGGCTGGGATTCGGACCTCAGTGGCATGCATGCTCTAAACGCTGCCAAGCGCATCTTCGCCTCTCTGAACTTTCCCACCACCGCCTCGACGGAGGTGCCAAAAAAAAAAGTTCAGAGGGCAAAAAACCCGCGCATCAAAGAGAAAGCTCGTCTCTCTCTCTCCGATGTCACCTACCGCATTTGGTCCAAATCCTTAGCCGATCAGCCTGGTATGCTTGCAACACAGCCCTCGTGTGCAATGCACCAGTAGAGCACTCGCTGCTGGATCAGAGGATGTAAGAGACAACACATCCTCTTCCAGCAGCTCATTCTCGTCAGCCGCCGCAGGATGCGAGAGGTTTACACCCCTCCCAAACACTGCAGCAGGCTTCATCTGGCAAAACCCACAATCCCTACTCTGCCTCAGCACGAGCGGGACCCGAACCACTGGGCCCTGATGCCTGTTCCTCTTCCCTCGAGAAGAGGACAAAACGAGAGCGGAGCTTCCTCAATGGAAAAGCCCACAGTCAACACAAGCAGATCCCTCAAGAACTGCCCGTGGGTGCTCTTCACCCAGACAATAAACGCACAAGATGTGTATGTCATCTGGTGTCAAAAGCTGGGACACAGATCCACACACCTCCTGAAATGTTTGTCACTTACCAGTAATTCAGAGATCACGTTACAAACAAACAGTCCCTGAGGACGAAAAGAGGATGACATGTTCTCTAGGCGCCCCTTATATACTTCCTGGTCGCACTATGATGATGTCATAGGCTGTCGCCGGCCAATAGGATTGCTGTGATTCAATTGCGTTTCAGACACCGTCACGCCTGAGGCGTTCCCCAAAGCATTCTGGGACGTAGTGCGAGTTCCCTTTCGAAAAGGAAATACAATGTTGTCCCTTTAAGGGTACTGCCCTAGTTGTTGACAAGCTGTTGTACCACTAAGGGTACATTATTTGCAAGTTTTCTAAGAGTGATATGAATTTAGAAGACTTGGAAGAAGTATGGACTACATGTGTAAAAGTACAACGTGAACATTCTGACTAATATCTCCTATCATTTTCTACAGAAGATTTGTAACAATACAAATAAATAAATAATGACTGAATTCTATTTTATGGGTGAACCGTTCCTTTAAAACAAAACATTCATATAGACCTTTTTACAATATAATGTGAACATAATAAATAGCAGATTTTCCTCATTATAGACTCAGATGTTCTATAAGCATGAAATCTATAATGCCATCTGTGCCTCTGCAGGAAGTCCAAACATTACAGTAGAGGACATTAGGTGAGTGAAGTGAATGAAACATGCCCACCAGTGCTCTCAGTCTTAATGCGACCCTTCCACATGTCTGACTGCCGAAGACACGTGACTACATTAAGCACAGAAGCCAAGCGTTTCAATCTTGACAATGTTTATGAATTCATTACTTTTGCTCCAGTAAGCATTTAGTTGCTACAGAAAAGGGAATAAATTTGTCCCACGCCCATAAACAAAAATACCATTTTTAAGAAAATATATTGAATTCCACTTACTGAATCACTTGATTATTTCTGAAGCCGTTTACGAATTTCAATACCTCAAAAACGTCATTCTTTTGTATTCGGTTGAGAAATGTCAGTGTTCTCAAATAAGCTTATTTGCTTTTTCAGAGGCGCCCTATTTCACTGCTGAGCCCAGGAGGAAGATGATGGGAGAGGTGGAGAAAAGTGTGGATATCCAGTGCCAAGCTCGAGGTGAGTGCTTTACGTGCTGGACTTAAACCGAGGGGTCTGGATTGATTCAAGGTTTAAAAGTATACTCTCCAATATGCTTTACACACAATAGACATACAATACACTTCAGCCCCACTCTGATCCATGTGCTTTATCGAGCACTCTGAGCTTTTGTAGTCAGTAATCTTAGTTACATAAAGGCATTTTTAGCAATTTTCGCATTGCATTCTTTGCGCTGCCACCCACCGTCATGAATGAACTCCCAGGAGTGCCGTGCGGGTCTATTAACCAACCCCAAAGGCTGCGCCCTGCCCTGTTGGGGGGTGATTTATAAAATCTGTACATTTAGAGGATGTCAGCATCCCTTCTTTGAAGACAAATGGCAGCCTTTCGGACGAGTGGCGAAGAGTTTACGATTAGCTGTGAGATATGAGGTGTTGATGGGAAGGGACTTAAACCATTATCATTATAGCGTGGGAAAATGGCCAATGAAATGGTATTGGTTTTCTGACAGAAATATTCTCTAGCTTTCTAATAGTGCTGAAATGGAAAGTCGGCCAAACTCTTATAACCGTACTTATGATATTTGTCCGTTGAGGTTCAGTTTCGGCTCAGCTGCAATTTCAGCGAGGGGTAAAAATGATCCCTCAGCATCAGATGGGCTGCGAAAAAATAAAAACAAGCAAGTCACCCCGCCGTATCCTCAAGAGCAGAAAGTGGAATCAATCCATTACCTCTCTTATGTGCTGCTTCTGGGACAGTTCTCACTTTTTTATGTGGCTGGATTGAAAGGAATCCTTTTGTTTTGAGAAGTTATATCTCTCCAGAGCAGAATCAGAAGTCTCCAGCTCTAAAGGATCAAGGAAAAGACTATAACACATGCCCAGAGCCCCTCACTCTTTTGATATGTCTTGGAAAATTTGTATGGCAAAGTCTGCGGCTGTTTGGTGCCAAGTGGAGCTTGATACATCTGTTAACCACAGGCAAAGAGTGCTAAATGAGTTTGAATAATACAATCTTGTGGCCTTCTCTTGATACAGACGAGAGCCACAACGAGTGATGATTTTCTCTGTTAGCTCTTTCAGCCGTTACTTAAATCATTCCCCCCGAGAGTGCACTTTTCCAAGCTGCCAGAATATTCTTAGAAGTGTGCTAGCCGAATCGGTTTGCAGGCTTAAGGCCTCAGATCATCTCATTTCCACTTGACACTTCATCTTTTTTATATCCTACAAAGGGAGCATCCAGCATTTTCAAAATTAGACCTTTGGATGTGTATAATAAAGAGTGTTTAGACCAGCGCGGTCTGTGTTGCTTCATAGTGCACAGGCCTTCACTTCCAAAGGGAAGAATGGGGATAGACATAGTGTGATTTCAAGTTAGCAAAATGGATTCACTGAAACTGGAAAGTTTATAGAATATAATGCCGCCTCAGACAATATACCAACAGTACTAGGTGGCTTTAGTTTTAACAATTAGCTTAGTTTTAGTTTAGTTTAGTTTCAATGACAGCAGCACTCAAGCTGCATGAACTCCTCCACAAGTTTGTGTAAATCTGATGATCATGTTCTCCAGCACGATTTGTGATGATCCAAAGAGCATCTTGAGCTTCAATCAGTCACATGATCGATAACACTAATTTATTAAAATAGTGGCCTAGAAATAGTGCAGAATGTTAATTATTTCACATTTCATATTTGAATTATTTCATCTGTCTGTCTGTCTTGTCTTGTCTGTCTGTCTGTCTGTCTGTCTGTCTATCATATATTTATTATCTGCCTGGCAGTCTGTTATCTATCCATCATCTATCTGTCTGTCTATCTATCTATCTATCGGTCTGTCTGTCTATCTGTCTATCTAGCATCTGTCTTTCTGTCTGTCTGTCTATCTATCTATCTATCGGTCTGTCTGTCTATCTGTCTATCTATCCATTCTATCTGTCTGTCTATGTAGCATCTGTCTGTCTATCTGTCTGTCTATCTGTCTGTCTGTCTATCTATCTATCTATCTATCTATCTATCTGTCTATCTAGCATCTATCTATCTATCTATTTATCTATCTATCTATCTAGCATCTGTCTGTCTGTCTGTCTGTCTGTCTGTCTGTCTGTCTGTCTGTCTGTCTATCTATCTATCTATCTGTCTTGTCGGTCTGTCTGTCTATCATATATTTATTATCTGCCTGTCATTCTGTCATCTATCTAGCCTCTGTCTGTCTATCTGTCATGTTGGTAGATATTGGATATTTAATTGTGCATGCTGAATTTCTCTATTTCTAAAAAAAATCTCTCTTTTCTCTATTTCTTCTTAAAGTTAATCTTTAAAAAAAATAGTAATACAGTTAAATGCAATCTTTAGCAAATATCAAAATCTCTCTCTCTCTCTCTCTCTCTCTCTCTCTCTCTCTATATATATATATATATATATATAGGCTCATGCATCTTTACATTTTATGAGTAAATGATTTTTCAATTTTTTATTTCTGTATACTGAAGTTTTGTCCCATTTTTAAAGCTTTTTAAATTTTTAATAAGTTTTTTTGTCTATAAAATATTTAATTTCCAGGTTACATTTCTAATGTAATTTTAACCTTCTGAACCCAACTGTTCAATTGCTTCATCTGACCTTCATCGTGACCCATCATGTTGTGTTTTTAACTCACAGGGGTGCCCATGCCCAAGCTGGAGTGGTATAAAGATGCTGTGCCCCTCAGTAAACTCAACAACCCTCGCTACAAGGTCATCTCCAGCATGGGCCTTCAGGTCAGGAAGGTACATCCCAGCGATGCTGGAATCTTCCAGTGCTTTGCCAGGAACTCGGCCGGAGAGGCTCAGGTCCACACTTATCTGGACGTCACGAGTGAGTCTGACCCCGAGGCCGGGCAGGGGGGTGTCATGCATTCTTTATCGCACATTTTCCAGACTCACTGTTATTAATTATTGAAACACAAACAATCAAGACATTGCCAAGGGTATTAGATGTGACCAGCTGCAAAGTGCACCTTCTCTCAGCCGCTGTACAGCAGTTCCCCCGCATGACAGATGTGTTGTTCCTAATCTATGGACATGTGATTCTAACTTCTTTCCATAAGAGATGCAACAGCTCCCTGTGGAGAGGCCTGTCTGGAGTTGATTACATCGTAGTGTTTGTCAGGGCCCTGATCTGTACATGAGGACATTAAAGGGGTCATGAACTGCGTTGTTTTATTGTTTTATGATGTTTCCTGGGGTGCACTTATAATGTTAGAATCCTTTTTACATCAAAAATTGTCATAATTTATAAATAAAAGGCACTTTTCCTAACCTGATTTTAGCCCGCTGGTTTGAACGCTCTGTTTTAAGGGGCGTGTCTGCTGTGAGACTTCAGTGTAAACGCCCACTGCTGTGATTGGCTAACGTCTTTCCATGTGAAATAGCTAAGTATTACTCTCTCTTTTAGTGCGTTTTTACTATTACAGCTCTCATGGTTAACTAATCGTGAAATGTGTTGCATTACATTTAGATCGCTGTCTTTATAGAATTTAATCACCGTTAAATAACAGATTATTTCCATCCTACTAAGAGAAACATCGCAAGTTGACGTTTAGTCACTGGTTTGATTCACTGACACACAGACAAAGAACATCTGACTGTACATGAATCATTACATTTCAGATCAGGCATTAGAATTAACACATGTTGCATTACTGTCGAGCCCAGGCACTGCACAATATTTTGTAATCCTCAATGGCATGTTTATTGCTTGGTAGCTCCATCTGGTTTAACACCACGTAGGCCTATGTTACTTTTAGGCTACCTATTCTATTGCATGTCATGCGTGAATCGGTGGGCGGGGCTAAACAGGCAGTGATGAAGTAGGCGTTGATCTTCTTCTGCAGAGGCGGTGCTTGCCTCCCTTTGACGTCATAGATCCCCACTTTGAAAAACCTGTCGTTTGCTGGGCCTGGTGTCAATAAAAGCTTTTACTGGACTAACAAGGAAGTTTTCCGTTATGAAACTTACAGGATATTCTTATAGTATGATGACCTCTTATATGTCAAAAGTTCAAGGAAAATTTGATTTCTCAGTTCATGACCCCTTTAAGACCCCCCTCAGAGGAGCACTCTCATCACACAGATAATTACCACAGCCCCGACTGCACATATTTACTGCATGTAGATTGCCGTAATGATTTTAACTTCCAGCCGCATTGACCTTTAAATCATTCGATTGTCCGTGATTGTGCAGAATATTTTGGGGAATGATGCTTGCTCATTAAAAAGAACAATATTTCATTTTTTTTTTTTAAGTTTTACAATGTCCTTATAATGTTCAGGGTCAGAAAAATGTAGAAAAATAAAAATGTAAAACTAATACTGTTTTTGGAGTATAAAACATTCACTAATAAGGTGAACTTCAGAGTAAAAATAAACAAATGTTATAAAAATGTTGAATAAGGAGCCTTTAATAAAGATATTCATTTCAGCCATAAAAAAAGTTTTTAATAAGTAAGTAAGTAAAAAAAATCTGCTCTGAATAGCTGAAGATCTCAAACTGATTGTGCACATCTAGATTCGCTCATTGACCGGCGATTCATTCAAAGTTGTTAGTTCTTCTGCAAGCTTTATTATTCCAATATAGATCTGTTTCATGCGAAAGAGATCAAGGACAAGTACAGTGGATGAATGTTAGTGTGGTCCATAATCACTTACCAGGCCTTTATCTCCCCAGAGAGATGGGGTCATTGTACAAAACATCGGAGCATATTGAGCATGTTGATTTTCAGTGACATACTACCTCTGATTTTTAAGTGTGGAACATTGTGTGGATGTACAGTTCAAGTGCTCTAGCAAAGATAGCGCTGATATACCTTTAGAATACATGAATTTGAGAGATATTGAGGTTTATTTTACATATGCGAGTAATGCGAAAATACAGAGTAGGATGTGTCCTAAATAAATCAAGACAAGGAACAATAATGGGTTATTTTGGGCTGTTGTTAAACTCTAGTGGGAGGTTGTTAAACTCTCTTTCATGTTTTGCCTATTATTTACTGTGTCCATTATTTAATTTGCAGCATTACAACTTAACTGATGTGTGCCACAGGTGTGTTCACTGTATATGAATATACAAGTGACTCATTCAGTTAGGATTTCTTTGTCTTTCAGGACAACTTTCAATAAAAGGTCCAACATATTAGGAATACTTTTAGCTGTGTCACAAGTAAAGGCCCGTTCACACCAAGAATGATAACTATATAGATAACCATAACGATAACAATATTAGTGTACACACCAACGAACGATAACTCTCTGTTTATTCTAAATGCGCACTGCAGGTTTGCATAATGGATTCGGAATGAAATGATTGGCTGTCAATGTTTTTATCATTTATCAGCTGGGAAAAAATCGTTCTGAAAATGATTTCAATGAAATTGTTTCTCTGTGCCGTTATTGTCATAATTGTGGTGTGGACACATTCAGTGTGCTGTTCTTTTATATTAAGATTTCTAAGACTATATCTTTATAGTTATCATTATAGCTTTAACGATATAGTTCTAAAAATCATTCTAAATACTGTATAGTCCCCACCACAACTATAATGATAACAGCACAGAGAAACAATATCATTAAAATGATTCCGCACTTTCAGAACGATGTTGTCCAGCTGATGAAAGATAAAAACACTCCCCAAACTCACGCTGTAGGTAGAGATGGAAAGAGATTGACAGATCTGAGCGGACCGCTTTCAGTGTTTAGATGGTGCCTGGGGGGCTCAATGTTTACACTTTTGGTGGCGATAAACCCATGAATGGTATAATAAACTGGGTTAAGAGAATGTATTTTTAACATAAAAAAATCTTACATACTTTTAAATGTTACATAATGTGATTATGTGACTACTATGAATAATCCATTTAGATCACAAAACAACTTTGTATAATATTATTGGCTTAAACAATAAAAGTATTAACTACAACAGTCTATATTATTTGTTGCAACAATATGTATCTCTATTGGTTATATAAATATTGGTCAGTCTATAAAAAAATACTAGATTGTGATCAGTGTTGCCAAGTCTGAGGTTTTCCTGTGGAATTGGGCTACTTTTAAGTTGTTGCTGTGGGCAAATTCAGTGGAGAATTCGGCCGTCCGGTGGAGAAAATCGCATTGGGCTATTTGTGGGCTACTTTTGACTGGCCATTAGGCTACTTTTGTTGCACAGACCTGGCAACCCTGATTGTGATGCTGTTGCTGTGATAAAAAAAGACAATTTATAGCATAATATAAGATTTTGGTTATACTGCCATGCCCTACCATTGCATCAGTATTCATGTGATAAAAAAAAATGATGTAAAGCAATTGGAAACCAAGCTGTAATGTGTTTTATATTCCTGTCTCGACTGTTCCAAATGAATATGGCACATATTCAACAATGCATCCAAACAGCGATCATTTGCTCTCAAACAGCAATATGCTTTACATTTACACATCTCTGCCTATTAAAAATGACCTTGCAACTCCACTCCACACAGTATAATTAGATTCATGCCAGTTATTTACTGTCTCCGATTTGAAACACAAATTTGCAGACATGTCCTGGATCGCAATAAAAAGCATCAGTAATGTTTTGATGGACATAACATTGTTTTAATACAATTTACTGGCTGTTGTTTGGCCTTTTGTAATAATTTGCGTGTTCCTGTGGGGGTGTGTGGGTGGACTGCATTAAGCGTGAATGAAGTGTTATTGAACGGATGTGGCGTTTTCTCGTCCTGATTAAAAATGTGACTGTGTGTTCTGCAGGTATGGCTCCGGCCTTCACCGCTGCGCCGGTCGACATCACTGTCACAGACGGAGCGGTGGCTGCGTTCAACTGTCAGGTATCTGGGGCCCCAAAAGCAGCCATTATCTGGAAGAGAGGTAATGCTAGTGCAATGTGAAGTTTGATTTGAGCATTTAACATTTGAATTCAATAATGAACGAGGCTTAAATCACATCTGAGCTCTGTTCCAAACCTGGGGAGTTGCCTCCCTGCCTATTGCCTACAGTGGAGTATCTTAACCATTCAGTCTTGAATCCAAACAATTTAGAACCATCTAGATAGGCAGAAACCTTGTACGCAGCCTTTGTACAACTCGCAATTGATTTCACTAGAGTTTGATGTAACATAAAAATACATTGCACCCACAAAAATTAGGTAAAAAATGCATTTTTAAGTATGCTTTATCAAAACATTGTAGTAATGAAATATAAGTTTATCTATAACAACAATTTCATTCAACTCATCCGCTGTCTATTTTATTTTTTATTTTTTCACAATGCATTCTGGATTTGCCATTTCCAAGAATATTGGTCAAAATGAGGTTTTTAGGAGGCAGCATAATCAAATTGCACACTTTTTGGAACAGTCTTCACATTAATACCACCTATTCTGCCTTAAAATGTTGTCTTCGTACTGTAGGCAGCTAGCTAGGTTTTGGAACAGAGCATCAATGTCAGTATTAACATGGGTGCATCTTAGCCCTGCTGTTTTGTCATGTTTACTAGTGCTATATTTTACTTATTACAGCCAGATCGCTGGCATTCTCGCTGCTTTGTTACTGCGGCAGAGCCATCAATTGATGTATGAGGTTGTGTGTTTTGTGCTTCACAGGGAGCCATTAAGATGTCTTTGTTGCAGCCGATTGGCTACACAAAAGATAATTTCATGCAAGAGTAACAAAAAAACTTCCATTAAATTCTACAACTGTTTTGGCTATATTCATGAAGTCGTTTCCATAGCATTCCCAATTATGAAGCAGCATATATAATAGCAGCCCCTAACAAGGTAGAGAGCTCTGCAGGCAGTTTTTCCTCTGGGAAAACTTTAAGCTTGTAATAAAATCATCCCGAGCTCCAACACATGCATAGTGATGCTCTATTAATTCCTTATATGGAAGCAGAAGTGAGATATTGAGCTAACTGGTTTGTTTATGTGTGTATGCACAACAGATACTCAGATCCTTGCCAGCGGTTCGATGCAGATTCCACGTTTCACCCTGCTGGAGTCCGGCGGTCTGCAGGTTCAACCGGTGGTGCTGCAGGACACGGGCACGTACACCTGCTACGCAGCTAACTCAGAGGGAGCAATCAACGCCAGCGCCTCCCTCACCGTATGGAGTAAGAGAAACACACAGAACCCATTCACGAACTTTCAGAATCTGCTTTTTTACTGATTTCAGAGAGGAAAGATGATGTCACTATGGAAGCCCGTTTCTGGCACAGAATAAAAAATAAAAAAAGAATTAAAAAAAGGTAATTGCGATTTATTTATTTATTTTTTTAATCTCACAGTTCTGACTTTATTTCTTTCAGAGTTTATATCTTGGAATTTCGAGTTTAGTTGAAAAAGATGGAATGAATGTAAATGAGTGTGGCAGTGAGTCAAACCAATCACTAGGCCACCAGGATTTTTCCTGGTGCTCCCGATGGCCAATCCTGGCCTGGACCTGCCTAATTTTGTGAAGGAAAGGGTCTGACTGTCATTAATGAAATTGACTGATTTTGTGCATTAATATGAATACAAAATGGAATGTATCAAAACATTTCTTGAACGAATATGCATTTTGTGATAGAGACAGATCCTTTCGTTTACGAAATTAGGTGCCTCTTAAAAGAGATATAAACTCACAATTCTTTGCAAGAATTGCATGGCCAAATTGCCAAAAAAATAAAGTCAGAATTTTGATATAAAAAGTTGCAATTACCTTTTTTTATTTTCTATTTCATGATAGAAACGAGCTTCCATGTATTGCTGATACAAAAAAACATAGCGCAATGTGTTTTTTATTTACGAGTCCTAGTTTAATGCATTTACATGCATTTTTTAAAGTTGAATTTAATTTTGACTAAAATATATAAGCACATTTGTTAGACTGAAATCATTTTTTTTGCACAGATTTACAAACCTAGATAAGTGGACTGTAGCTCAGCTTCGACCAGCATCTATTCAAGTTAGTTGATTAACAGTTGACTAATGGTGATGTGCAACATTCAAATATTCTATAATGCATTGTGTTATGTATACTTGGAAAGACTGTAGCTCGACTATAAAGGCCTGTTGACATCAACACAAGTGTTTTGGCACAAAAAATATGGTCCAATTTTGGCATGCAAATCGTCTGTTCAGACCAGTGTGTAACAATGGCAGACGGGCTGAATGAAAATGCAATTTCACCTCTGACAGTAGATGGTGCTTATAGAAAAGCAGAAATACCTTGTATATTACATAGTAAGGAAGTATTCAATTTTGGTCACAGTAGTAGTTTTATGTTACAACAGCGGCTCTGGGCATGTGAACAAAAACAGCAAATTTTATTGTGCACTGCGCTGGAATAGGGATTAGAACACCCCTATTTTTTTTTTTTTAATTTGTCGCATTGATGGCATGCAAATCGTTGTGTCGGCCTGAATAGATACATTAACTACTGTTGATTCAAATTAAAATTGTTTTTTTTTTACAGGCCTTAACTGCACATTTTAACTTTGATTTTCTATAAACCATTACAAGCTAACTTTAATCTAACTGTCAGAAAGCTCATAGTAGTCATTTCAAACATATAATTATTTTATTTCAGATGGACAGTTTACATTTTTAATTTGTTTCAGCAAAGAACCACCATTGTTTCAGTGGAAATGAGCGGTTCTGGATTGGCCAAAACTCACATCATACTTCCTTCCTTTAATAATACATTTATTCAATAAACATGTCTTCAATAAATAAAGTCAGAGCAGAGCATGATAAACGGTTCCATGAAAAGCAGCTTTTCAGCGCAGCTTAGGAAGGTGATAACTACAGCGTCCAGACTTGTTATTACACACTGATCAGAGCATGTAAAGTCCTGGCTTTGTCTTGGCTGGATGGATACGCGCTCGACCATTGACGTGTGAAGAGGCTGTGATACAATGAAGCGTAGCTGTTTGGTTCTTGGAAACATTAAACTCTTGCAGAATCAACAGTGTTGTTTTCTCCAAGGTCGCACATCCATATCCAGCCCTCCCATGGACAGACGTGTCATCAAGGGGACCACAGCCATTTTGGAGTGTGGCGCCACCCACGACCCGCGCGTGGCAGTGAGGTGGGTGATGACAAACGAGCCATGCTGCTTCCTCTTCTCATCTGGACATCAGAGCACAGGGCTCCACACTCGGTTTGATTGTAATGTTAATTCAAAGTGTCAGCCCACAGGCCTTGACGTTGTTGATTCAAAGCGCGATCCATAGTGTTGTACAGTTAATTCAGTGCTAGTATGCTGGATATCAGTGTAATGAGCCAGCGCTGTTTCCTGCACTCCCCCTGTGTCAGTTTGACTGTGATAGAGTTCTCTTCCGCTCCCCGTCTCCTTCACTTGGCAGGTACGTGTGGAAAAAGGATGAGGAGTTAGTGAGCCAGACCAGAGGGGGGCGTATCAGCCTGCAGGAGGGCTCCTTGCACATCAGTCAAACCTGGTCTGGGGATATCGGGGACTATACCTGTGACGTCATCTCTCAGGCCGGCAATGACTCCAAGGCGGCCCGTCTGGAGGTCATGTGAGTGACTTAGCTTCCCTTCATCTCTGAGCATTAGGCTGACTTATGCGCTGTGCTGATGGATGTGTGTCACCTTCCAGGTGTGCATAGCGCATCATTTTTCACCAGCTGGCTTTGAAGTGTGAGGACGTAACTGAAGAGTGAAATATATGCTGTCTCTCAAAAACCTCTAACCCTAAGTGTTCAACTTTGTCATGATACTCATCCCACACCGTTTCTGCTACAGACATGAATGATACCTCAAGTCATGAGGCTTGTTGAGGAGAGGAAAATTCGTCTTTTCCATTACAGGAATAAATAAGTTACTTTACAATTTTACTGTATTTTACTGTATTTCAAGCTGCGCTGAAATTTTTTTTTACTGGCTCTAAACTTTTAAACAGATGATCTGAATTGTTTATTCAAACTTTTTGATGCCACAGACCTCCCAAATATGATGAACTCCTTGTTGTGAGAGATCCATATAAAGGCAGCTATAGGTATATATTCACATATTAAACCCATTTATACTGTGAAAAAATAAAACATTATAAATATGTGTACCTACCATTAGAGTTAGATGCATACACATAAAGAGGAACATAAAACTCTGGCTGTCAATATAAAATAATAAAATAAAATAATGAACAATCTCATGTGACTTTTCTATGTAATCGGGTATATGATTTTCACATGGTTGACAATTGAACAGAAAAACAGAAAAAAAAATAAAATAATTTAAGGCCCATTCACACAATAGACAATCACTTTAACAATAAAGTTTAAATAATCATTCTAATTCTGTGAGAATATGAAGTACACACCACAACTATAATGATAACGACACAGAGGAACGATATTGTTGGATGAACTATAAAAACATTGACAGACAATCAGAATCTTCCTAGCTGCCCGTTATGTCTGCCACTTTAAATGCTCTTGGATTCTGATTGGCTGTCAATGTTTTTTATCGTTCTTCAGCTGTAAAAAATCAGTCTGAAAGGGATTCCATCAATATTGTTTCTCTGTCGTTATCGATATAGTTGTGATGCGGACTTCACTATTAGAACGATTATTAAAACTTTATAGTTATTTTCCATAGTGTGAACTGGTCTGTAGGATTTTTCTTTTGTGAGATATATTGTTCACCAGGTTAAAATCATAAGCAGAACATCATCGTCAATTGGTGTGGATAATACCAAGTAAGGTCTGGTATGAAACTCTAGATGGCACAGGCTGATAGGTCCTTAACTCATTTGGTAGGCGAATTGCGATCACATCGTCATCTACATAGCGCAGCTGATTGGTTGCTGTCCCCTCAAATAGTGCCCTATTTAAGGGTACGGGGGGCGATTTTGGACACAGCCTATAAGTCACTCAGAACGCCTTAGCAACTGCATAGCAATGCCCTGGCGACCAACAACAACAACTTAGCATTGTTGCAATGAATTTTGCATGGACAAGCACCATTTACATTTGTGTAAATGTAGTATAATGTGCTGTCATATTGATTTGTCAGTGCGATAAAGTTAGAAAAAGCTCCCATTTAACATTGTACTTTTATTACACAGTATTTGTTTCTTTAGCTTTCTTCTGCATTTTGTTTGCTCACCTACTGCAGCATCTGCATGCAATACTTAAGTGGATTGCAACTCTCAGCAGGAGTGTGTAGACTGACCTTTCCTCAGTAACCTTTTTCAATGTAACCTTTCAAACTGGATTTCAACTGCTTATACTCTATTTTCATATTCATCAACAGTCTGCTAATAGTAACTTTTAATACCCTTTTGATTTGATCAAAGAAGTTTTTTTGTCTGTTCTTTGCCTTTTTACCTGACTTATAAAACCTAGTTTTTGAAGTACTGTAGCTAGTTTGTTAGAATTTATGAGTGCTTTTCTAACTCTCTATCCAGAAAAAAACGTCCTGGTCGTCTCCTAAAAAGCTTTTGACCTTTTGACCAGTCTCTGAGTGGGTAGATTTCTTCATCCCGGCTATTCGAAACTCATTTCTGATCCGTGTCTGCCAGTCGAATCCTTAAACCCAAAATAAAAGCTAAACCTTGGCAGCGTAAAAAACATTTTAACACCTAAAGCCTTTGCTTATGACTCTGTACCACAATATGATGAGGGAATAAAATCCCCTCAGAAGCTCTCCAGAAATAAACCGCTGGAAGACTGCAGTAACCAGCGGGTGTGTGTACTTTATGCAGATTTCATGAGGCTAATGTTGTGTGGAACTAAGACTCATTATCTGTTTGTGGGTTTTCTGGCTCCTCATTAAACTGGAGAAGATGCCGTGGTGGTATCAGATGGTTGCGTGGAATCAGGCATGTTGTCAGGAGGACTTTCCCCAGTGACTGAAGTCACCCATCCATTCTTTTTCCACCTTCAGCGATCACAGCCCACGCCATTACAAATAAACACTGATGATCCAACAATCTGAACAACAGCATTAATACTAATACTAAGGTCGATTTTATTTTTTTGCCAGTCTGTTATTTCTATGTTTACTATATAAATTTTTAAAGTGTTCACATTGTGTTCTAATACTATCTGTAATGGATAATACCTAAACATCCTTAAGTAAGGAATAATTGACAACGGGCCGTTGAATTATTAGAAAATAATCGGGTGTGCATTATTTTCTAATAATTAAACGGAACAGAGTCGATTATTCCGCTTATACTAGTTACCACACCTCAAGACATTGCTCAGATGTTGTATTTCAAGACATTTGTCAGGTTTTTGTCCTTAAAATGCTCATGTGTACGACTAATTTCTCATCTCATGCCTCCGTTGCTAATTCCAAAATGTCATTTTAGAGCTAGTAATTGAGGCTTCAGCCACTGAAAGCAGACTACTGCAGTTATTAATGCAGTTATTAGAGAGAGAGAGAGAGAGAGAGAGAGAGAGAGAGAGAGAGAGAGAGAGAGAGAGAGAGAGAGAGATAGAGATTAAGATAATTTGTTGTTTTTATCCTGTTGTTTACTATATTTATTTGCTTGATCAGTGTCGCTGTGGGTTCTGGTTGTTTTGTTGTTGTAGGCTGTAAGGACCTTTGAAATAACTGAAATAATTTGGCGAAGTGATATGGACATGTAATGCGGTCAAGACCTGCCTGGAACTACTTTAGCTGTGCGTTTCCCTGAAAATAATTGCACACCTTAGAACGTTCGTCAACCAATCAGATTCAAGCATTCAAAAGCCCCGTAGTATAATACAAGATAAATTTACTTGCGAAGCAATATTACTAAGGCTACGTTCAGACTGCAGGTAAATGTGGCCAAATATGATTTTTTTTTTGCTCACGTGACTCTCTGAAGTCAAATGGAATTCATGCGACTTTTACATCACTCTAGAGCAACATTCGTCACAATTCTGCACTCATGGGAGTCACTTCAAAGATTTTACATACCCGAAGTTATTAAGACATTTGGGTAGTCAGTGGAATAGTAATGTGTCAGAACTCATAAGTATTACAGTTACAGCTCTACAAGCAAAACACGAGGGCTTCTGTCATAAATGTTTAAAAACTCTGCTCTCTTTTTTTGCATCTTCCTCTTTGTTTTTTATATTGCCTGCGCATAAATTTGCTGGCTTCGGCGGCAGATCACACTATAAATAAACGCATTATCGCTTACTTAATGACTTAATGTCCTCCATGACTACTTCCATATGACAGCATGCTGCATGACGTCTGTTTAGTCCGATCTGTTCACACTGGAATCTGATATTGGCCACATTTAAAACAACAATGTGAACAGCTATACAAAAAAATCGGATCTGGGCAATAAATCAGAACTGAGCACTTAGGCTCGCAGTGTGAACGTAGCCTAAGATCTTAAAGAGATAGTTCCCACAAAAAAGACTCAAGAATGTCTCTTTTTTATTATTTTATTTGTATTATTTTAGTGAAATCACATTTGCAGTTCCTTCACACCTGTGAAATCATCACAGTCTTCCTTCTTAGAAAAAAAAATGCAAAAAGTGATGAAATCTTAAGCTTTGCTGGTTCTCTCCATGGGTTTAATTTAGAGGAGAAAACAAACTTTCCAAGCACAACTGTTGGTTCTCTGTGCCTGGTCTCAGTAGGATACCTATGAAATGATTAATAATCAATAAAAAAAATTTAAAAAAAAGAATATCAAGACTTTCTGTATAGAGCTGTAGCAATGTGCGAATACTAGCTTTGTTTATGCAGCGCCTGTGTAAGAATTGAAACAGCCCTTATTTTGAGTATTTGCTGTTCTCTGTCCTCACAGAGAGCTGCCACACTCTCCTCGAAACCTGCAGGCCAGCCTGAACGCCAATGACAGCCGCAGCGTGGACCTGTCCTGGATGAGACCCTTTGATGGAAACAGCCCCCTACTGCATTATGTGGTTGAGCTCTCAGAGAACAGTAAGATACATGCAGACACACTCACACACACTGTATTACTTCCTTCATCCATCATTGCACCTAGTCTGGGTCAAATACGGTTTCATTAGTAATGTATATCAAACCAATTGCAACTTATTGTAAAGAAAGATTTGAAAACATTTTACAAATTTGTTAGATTTTACGTTTTGAACACATTTTTTTGGTTGTCAGATGTTAGTGGTTCAAATGTGATGAACTATACTCTGCTAGGACACCTACGTCAACTCGAGGAGAACTGAGACTGAATTGGGAATGGCATCCTAGCAGTGTCCACCCTTTTTTTCAGCATCCTTGTTTCCAGAAGTATTTTTCCCACAAGGATTTTTAAAAATTCTTCATTAAAGAGTTATAAGCCTTGAACCAAACCAACCAACTATGATGTGAAATCACAACATTACAAACCTTGATTTGAAGAAAGAGAAAAAATAGTTGAAAATTGGACAAAAAGACAAAGGTACAAGATTGTGAAATGGCTTCAATGAAGGAAAGAACTACCTGTATACAATCAACTACCTATACATCATTTACAGTGCTTTATGGTAGTGGGCGGGTGATGTAGTTTTTCACCATGGGTTCTGCTTTTTTGTTGTTGTTGTTGTTAAATAAGTTGAAATAATGTCTTCAACAAATGCATATACAATCGATTACCAACCTCATAGCTCACAGTAGGTCTGTCTTTAGAGGTTTATAATTTATCATTCAAAATCAATTCCCCTGTGGAGAATGGGATTTTCACTTCCAGAACCAATGCTATTCTGAATTCAGCCTGACTTCTTACATCCAGTAAAAATCCCCTTGACACCACTTGATTAAAAGCTATTTGAGCCAAAGTGACTCAGAAGAGAGATATAGAAGTCAATACTTTTAAGTGTGAATAAGGTGTCCAAATACTTCTAGGGGCCACCGTATAACCATTTGCTCCATGGCATAATTTTAAAGTGAATCCCACCCAGTGATTGAGCCGAGCAGGCGGTGTTAAAGAATCTACTGAACTCAGTGCCTCATTCACATTTACCCATAAATGTTCAGCCAGTCCAGAGCATGCGTGCAGCTGCTGTCTGTTTCCACAGCATGTGCTACATGTACGAGTTGATGTCAGTTAGTGTCACCCAATGGTGTTAAAGGCTGTGGTATTACAGAATCGGGAAAAACCCCACCCAAGTAGATTGATCTTCTGGGGCTGGAAGAGGACAGTGAGGAATGTGCCAGAGTGGAGGTGAAGATTACTGGTGCAGGGTGTAATAGGGCTGGGAAGTCCCATTAGAAACACCTTTCAGAGAAAGTGAGAAAAACCTGCCTTTGGTTTGGAGTCTGTTGTATAATTTCTGAAGCTACATGGCTGTTCATTATGTGTCATTAAGTAATAATGGCCAGTCCTCAACCATATTATGTAATTATGAGTTGATGACTAATTTGTGTAAAAATATCTTGATAAGTATCATGTGATTATGCTTGATTATGCACACATGCAAATTGTGTAATTTTATATATGCCACCATGTGCCTTTAGAAGACAGAAAACAATGTTTGGTAACACTGTATAATTACTTTCATTATTAACATTTACTGAAATTATTACGCTTTAAAGATCTTTAGTTAAAGGGGTCATTATCATGGAAAACGCATATGCAGACATAACTAATGTTATTCATTGCACGTTCATAGTGGTTAGCCAATCACATCAGAGCTCATTTACATATAGACATCTTTTGTACAGTAGCAAAAAAGGCCTGTTTAATTCTAAGAGTCAGCAAAGAGGTCGAAATGATAATGTAAAAACTGTGACTGTTTTTGGTATTAGAAATATTAACATTATAGGCAGAAAAATATAAATCATAAATATACAGTATAATAAAATATTCATATTTGAGGCCAGTAAGATTTTAAAAAAAATTAATTATACTTTTAATACTCACAAGTGACAGTAAATACAATTATAATGTTACAAAAAGATTTCTTTATCAAATAAATCTTATTTATCTTATAATTCTTTTGAACTTTCTAGTCATCAAAAAATCAGGAAAAATATGCATCATTGGTTTTCACAAAAATTGTATGCAGCACAACTGTTTTCAACATTGATAATTCACTTTACATATATGCATTTTGAAATACTGCATATGGAAATAGAAAACAGATGTTTTAAATTATACTATTAGTTCACAATATTAGTGTTTTTACTGTATTTAATTATCAAATAAATGTAGCCTAGGTGAAGTAAAAGAGAAAACTACTTTTGAACAGTAGTGTATATTAATACAATAATATTATAACAAATATAAAATATGTCCCTTGTAATGTTTGTTTAAATAGTTAGAAAGGTTCTGCTCCTCTTTGTATACCAGATTCTCCCTGGAGAGTGTATTTGCCGGATGTGGACCCCACCGTGACACGGGCCATGGTGAAGGGACTCACTCCAGCCCGCTCATACCAGTTCAGGGTCTGCGCGGTCAATCAGGTGGGCAAAGGACAGTACAGCGTCGAAACAAACAGGTAAGAGGCCATGGTTGTCAACAGCTGCTTATTCGCATGTTGTCCGCCCATCATTGTGTTTTTTTACACTCATGCTAGGTTAATAACAGGCTTATTATGTCCCATCACACTATGGTCTCTGCCGCCCATCAGGACTGTCATTGTTTAAGTGTGTTTTCTGTTACTGATCCTCCACCCACAGTTCTCAGTAAGTCCTGCTGTGGCTGAAATCACAACACCGTAGGTTTTCTTTCTCAGGTCATGAGTGGCAGGCCTATGCTCTCACCTCTCGCTCTAATCAGCTCGCTTTCTCTGGCCTGCAGCTGTGGGCAGCAGACGCCTCATTCCCAACGGCTCCTCTGAGTTTTATCTGCTCCAAACGTGGCAAAACATGCCGTTTCTGTTCCAGGTGAAAAAAGGTGGTGTCATCTCTCAACTTCAACAACGTCATGCTTTAAATTAAATCACTTTTATTTAGCTTGTTGAGGATGCTTCTTAGGCACCGTTTACTCCTGGTATTAAGTATCTATTTTGGTAGATCGGATCACAGGTGGACAACGCTAAATACAGGTGTAAGCAGGGTGTAAAACTTTTTGAGCTTGTCCACTTTCAACCACTTCCAGAGGCAGTCGAAAACGCATTCGTATTGCTTTCGTAGTGTAAACTCTCATGTGCAAAACAGCGCAAAAGACCGCCTATTCTCCGCCTGACCTCATGCATAAACATTATGGGAAGCGCACTAGCCAGACGGGATTTAAACTTTGTCAACTGAAGACCCAAGTTTGGTTTGAAGACGTTTGGTACCAAGGACAATGGTTTTCTCACCATTCCTGATTTCTAACATGCACTCACAGCGTTCGCTGTGGTCTTGCAGCTGTCAGAGCAGAAACGAAAGCTGATGCTCTCCATGTTTTTCCGTCGTCTCTGTGCGTGTTCATTATTGCGCAAACTTATTTTGTCCATTAGATCGAAAGAAAAAAAAAAACATACAAAGACCCTCTCCTCAAAGAAATCAGGACAGAAGTGGTTGAAAGTGGACAAAAGAGACCGATTAAAACACCAGGTGTAAACGGGAATGTGTCCCCCTTGTATACTTCGTGATCCGATCGACCAAAACACATCTTAATACCAGGTGTAAACAGGGCCTTAGAGATATATATAGCTGTTTAAACCTCTTCCTTCATGTTGACAAACACTATGTAAACACAGTAAACAGGTGGGTGAGAGCAACAAAAAGTTGAAAAGACTTTTCTATTTTAATGGAACGATCAAGGTAACTAATATATCTGCCTTTGCAGCAGAAAAAGACGTTCCTTTTATGCTTGTGTGAATAATGAAAGCGTTCTAGTAAATGCAAAGAGCTGTTAATGAGCAACCAATTTAAAGGAAACTGTGCAAACAGAGGCAGTCGGTATGTACAGTAGAGCGGTAATATCATCTCTCTGCAGACTTCACATCTATTCTCTCCCACCAATGATTTCTGGCTTTTCTCAGCACCTGCTCTTCCAAAATAGTGTCACCATGTTGTATGCCTCTCCAGGCAAAGTGAATATTGAAATTGAACTTTCTGACTTTTGAGCCCACTCTAAAAATGTAATATTTGTTAGTTTGTCTTTGAAAAATATTCATATCATCTAGGTTAATGTGGAGCATAATCTGATGAGGGAACACATTAAACTTTAAAGACCTACCGTAGGTTCTTAACTCTTGTTTAACCTCAATTAATGCTTAACTGTATCAGGCGTGCTCACATTACACATTTATGGGCTTTATTTGGGAAATTATATTCAAGTGCAGGCAGCTAAAAGCAATTCATAACTGCCATTTTGTTATCATATCATCACAAGTAGGTTAGATCACGACTACTCGTTGTTATGGTTTTAGTTTTTTTTAGCTTTTGCATGAATGCCTGATTCCTTTGTGTGTGATATAAACTGCAAAAAATCCTGTTAAAGGGGGCATAACACACACAGTTAATCTTGAGTACCTATAGAGTAGTATTGCATCCTTCATATCTCCGAAGAGTCTTTAGTTTTATCATATTTATAAAAGACAGATACGCTTTACCGATTCTTTCCGAAAATAGCCGAACTCGTGAAGGCGTGCAGTGGGCGGAGCTAAAGAATCTCAAGCACACACACACTCCCTGGATAACTTTCGATTCACTATATGTTTGTGTTGTTTACATTATATGCACTTACGCACACCGATTGCCAACAAAACACAGACATGTGATGCAGTTTCACTCACCGCCTGCGGTTTCGACTCTTGCAGAACTCCGTTGCTGCTCCGGAAAAACAAACTGCATCCACTATTTCCTTAAAGCTGGGTTATTTGGGAATCTGAACAAGGTTATCTTTCCCTCACAACCTGAAACACACTTCTTTAGTGACATTGCTGATTTTGTGGTCTAAAAACAAAATGACAGCGCTGCTAACGGCTCCCGTAACCCGAACGAAGCTCGTTGTTGACGCTATTGCTCTAGTTCTGGTTGATGTGCGCACACGTATATCCGGGAGAAGTGCACATACAAGGAATTCCGCCCTTTATGACTTCATAAAGGGCCATACTCAAAAAAAACGTTCCGAAACTTGTTTGAATCCTGAAGGAGTGTATTTGGCACATATGTCCAACTCATTTTTTGAAATTTTGGCCATGTTTAGCATGAGAAAAACTGCATGCAAAAACTGGCAGCTGTGATTTGAAACACTCAAACCTTTTAATTACAATAAAAGGATAATAATATTTAACTTGTTTAAATTTGTTTAAAAATTACACATAGATTTTTCTACTTGAAGACATATTTTTGCATGTTTATTTGACATAAAATTACTATTTAAATGTAATGTAATTTTTCACTGTACGTGGGAACTTAGTTAACCAGTTAACATGTTTTTACTCTAACTTTCATTTTTAACATTGTAGAATCTTTATTTTAGAATCTATATTTTTTGCAAAGAGAAATGTGTTGAGGTCTGTTTGCACTTTGATGTTTTCCCAGAGCCTCTGCATTTTTTAAATCTCACAGAGGCCCTTTAATAAACTAAAATATAAGCTCCAAAAAATGTTTTCTCCTCTTAGGATTGAACAGAAATAGCTTATATAGAATAGTTCCTTCCTTGAAAAGAGTACAGGTATTTACCACTGGGTTAAAAAGCACTCATATTGGTGACAAATCCTCAAGCTGACATGCACAGCACTCAGGCCGGCAAGTAAGTTGGGCCAAGTGAAATTCCTGGTGGGCCCAGAGTCTTAACATTATTTCATTTTTTTCCCTGTAACAAAACATTATTTTATAACATAACTATATATTTCGTGGAGAGAATGTGAATTTGTGACTACATACATTACTCACTATGTTAGTGTGGTCCATATTGATTAAAAAAAAGTCAGCATACTATTGCTTTCAATTATACTTTCAAATTTAAACTCACTGCAAGTGTGATGTTTCAAATGGAATGCTCTTTGCTCACAGATGTTTCAATTATGTACCTGTATTAACTGAGCTTTGGTTGTTTGTGCTTCACATCTCGTTTGCATGTCATGTTTTCTCATTAAGTCATAAACCAAAAAACAATTCCAGATACGATATAAGGTAAGATAGAAGACAAAATTGTAGGAATTGTGACTTATATGCAGGGCTATTGACTAAGACAGTTCAAAAATACACTCTTTAGAGCAAAGCTGCTTCCTCAGGGACAGAGTTAAAACAGAAAGTGGATCTTGAAGGGCCCCATCAGTCTTCTCTTGCATGCATGTCTCCTTGCTGTGACAGACATCTGTCCATTTGGGCTTATTAAGCAGAGAGAGTAGAGCAGACAAGCTCATAGAAGCACACATGTGCAGTCTCACATAATGAGACATGACCTTTCCACACCAACGCTTATTTATCTGCCATTGTTTTATTCAATACAATTTATCAAAAGGAGAGCTAGGCAAAATGCATGATTATTCTGTCCAATCACAAAGCAGAACAGTGTGCCATAGCCCTTTTGTTGATACTGAGCTCATTAATAATTAATTGATCTTATGTATCATACAGATTATTGAATTTTTCTCGTAACTCTTAAAAGTTAATCTTTTGTATGAGTCTTTATTTCAACAAATGATCAGTGAAAGTAAAAACAGGGGTGTCTGAATATAGTCTAAACTCCTGGTTTGGGTGATGTTAAACATTAAATAAGCATTAAATACTTAACATTTATACAATTAAAAATTAAATAAAAATAAAACTTTGTTGCAAATGTATCATAAACTAAGTCACTCAATAGGCTAGCAATATGACATTGCTGTCCGATTGTAGAATATGATCAAGGATGAATATCAAGACCTCTGAAGTAGACAGGCCAAAATTACCCTATTTAAGGGAGGTGGGGGAAGGCAAGGAAAATTAATAGGTTTAAAACTAATATTTCATGCTGGGTTAATTTTATGTTATTTGTTAATTTTATGTAGATAATGACTTGTCTAGTTTATCTATTTAGAACACACACACACAAAAAAAAACAATGCCTCTAATGCTTTAAAAAAAGGTCATAGGACGCCAAAGTGCACTGTATTTGTAGAAAGTGCCAGACACTTTCCTTGTTTTGTTTATGTTCAGAGGCAGATGTTTAAGAGCTGGTGGCACAGTGCAAGTGTGTAGAACAAATGTGTAAATACTGCATGGCTACAGCTAGAAAAGCTCTGTTTCAGCGAGGAGCGAGCAGTCTTTCCTTACGGCCATCATTAGGCAGATTTACAGACCACTCTCTGAGAAAAGCTCCATGATATTGGTTATAGAGGGCATTAATTATGAAATAGACTTCTGGGAAGAAATAACAAAGTGTGGTCAGAGGTTTAAGAAGACTCTGACAATAAATCTGAAAGGACCCAATGATCCTATTAAACTTTAATGCAGATTTAACTGTCCATTAGCATGAAACGCAAAGGGCAGATGAATCTATGGGTATTATTAAGTATTCAACACTGATTCATTTTTAAACTTTGTTAATTAAGAAAATGCACATTCTGTAGAATGAACCGAGCATTGCTCACAAAATATCATTTATGTGTGATAGCAAACTAGCCTGTAGAGACCAGCCATTATGACATTTGACATTACCAATGATAACAGAGCCCACGAAATCGTTAGCTTTTCCCACAATAAAAGTGTTTACTATTTCATTACGAATCTGTTGTAGTAAGATCTAGTAAAGAGGAACCAATTGGGTCTTTTTAAAGCAATATTGTGATACATTCCCCCATTTTGCAAATGGCAGCCACTAGCACAAATATTGAGTAAAGTAATACATAATGTTGATATGAATGCATGTTTTATTTCAATACATCGACATCAACAGAACTTTTAACGTATTTCTTCTTCTCTTTTTGCGAAGAGAAATGTGTTGAGGTCCGTTTTCACTTTGATGTTTGCCCAGAGCCTCTGCATTTTTTAAATCTCACAAAGTCTCAGTCAACAAATGTGAATTGAAACCCTTTAATAAACTAAAATATAAGCTCCAAAAAATGTTCATTCCTCTTAGGATTGAACAGAAATAGCGCTGTTTAGTGTGTTCCTTCCTTGAAAAGCGTACAGGTATTTACCACCGAGTTAAAAAGCACTCACATTGGGGACAAATCCTCCGGCAGACATGCACAGCACTACTGAACAACAAACCATGCGATGCTCTTATCTTTAAAAATATTTGGTCTATTTGTAATTCGAAAGCTTGAAATTTCAATGAAGCGCTTAGCTTGAAGGTGCTGAGCCAACGAACGTAATCTTGTATGGCTGTGAGTGCACCCAAGCCAGTTGCCACGTAAGCAGCGACCTCCAAATTCAAAGCATCAGGGTGCTTAGAGTACAGAGAGACTTTTCCACGAAAACGCATAAGAGCTTTTTATGGACTGGGCGGATGTGATACAGTGCATCAGGTTGGGAAATGGACTTTTGACCAGAGGGATACGCTTTCATGGCTCACACTGTTGCGCCCTAGAGCGAGTCGACTAACCCAATTCGCTAGAGAGAAAATAGAGCAATGAACCAGTCATGTAAGAACACTTTGGTGTGGCGTTAAGTGTGACCTGTAGAGCAGGACAGTTTGTGGTGCTAGCAACACTCTTGCCCTTTCTCCCCAGATTGATGCTGAGAGAGGAACCGCCCAGCGCTCCACCCAAGAACATCGTAGCCAGCGGAAGAACCAACCAGTCTATTATGGTGCAGTGGCAGCCGCCCCCAGAGCCTCAGCTCAATGGAGTCTTGAGAGGCTACGTCCTCAGGTGAGACATGCACAAACCATTTCACAAACAGAACTTGCCTGATGAAATGTGCTGAAATATGACTTCTTTATTAATGACACATTTATTCATATGGCATACACTTTCATATGGCATACTCTTTTTGGAAAAAGTGAAGCTTAATTTGGGTCCAACAATGTTTTTGATTGCATTTGTCATCCCATCTAGATAATGGAGTTGACCTTAGTGCTGTCACTTTGACTACTGTTTTAGTACAGTTGTAGCCCAGCACATTTATAAGCAAACTGATTTAAAAGGTGTGTTTGATATGTCTGTGTGAAAGTTAATCTAGTCAGGCTGTAGTAAAGGTTTTGACAAGCATGACAATCCACACTAGTGGTCAGAACAATAGGTAACACTTTAGTTTGGGGTCCAATTCTCTCTATTAACTAGTTGCTTATTAGCATCATGCATACTACTAGCATATTGGCTGTTTATTAGTACTTATAAAGCACATATTAATGCCTTATTCTGCATGACCATATTCTACATCCCTAATCCTACCCAATACCTAAATTTAACAACTACATTACTAACTATTAATAAGCAGTAAATTAGGAGTTTATTGAGGCAAAAGTCATAGTTAATAGTGAACATGTGTTCCCCAAATTAAAGTGTGACCGAATAATACTATTTTGGTGCAATTTCACAGATTGTACATTTTTAAAAATGTAAATATTTATTTAAAATATGTTTTGGGGTACTCATTGTTAATGCTGTGACACACCAAGCCAGCCACACCAAGCGTCAGGCGACACCACAGTCGACTTTCGTTGCCTCTAGTTTGGTGTGTCTGGGTCTTAGTATGAACAACCTGTCAGAAGATACTGATTTCTCAAACCAATTGTTTCTTTATTTTGAAACGAAAATGACTGAAAATAATGACTTGCATTTCAGTAAGTGTTTATTCAGTATTCTCTGATTCAGTGAGTTAATTTAGTGAAGGACTCGTCAGACTGATTCAAGCCAATTACACATGAGTTTGTTCGTTTTTTTTACCAATTTAATAAGAGTTGACTCATATTAGATTGTGAGTCAGACTACATTGGTTGCGTTATATGTTTGTGTTTAGCAAGCAAAGACAACACAAAAGAAAGACATAATGTCTTGGCATTATTCAGGGTATGCAGAATGTTAAAATCTTATTTTTATTTATTATACACCCAACAGAGAAGATCAACCAAATGAATGACACTCATTTCTCTTATGTAGCAAGAGCATGGATGCATTTCATTAGCTGTGTTTGACCAATCTTATCCTCCTCTACGGATGTGTTGTTAATGTTTATGCTGTTTTTAATAGCATTCCTCCGCCGTTGGTGTATTTAACACAAGTTCTACCCTGGAAGAGAGCTAGTATGTGCCTAATAATCATAAAGCCTGTGGAACAACTTCTAACAGAGCACTGACCTGGAAGAAAATCGTTGTCGCTCACTCTTTGGCCATCGATTGCCCTGATACAGGTACCGGCTCGCGGGGCTCCCTGGAGAGTACCAGCAGAAGAACATCACCAGCCCTGAGATCAACTACTGCCTGATCACAGAGCTCATCATCTGGACCCAGTATGAGATTCAGGTGGCTGCGTACACTGGGGCAGGCCTGGGCGTCTTCAGTCAGCCTGTCACTGAGTACACGCTGCAGGGAGGTGAGACCTTGTTCCTCTGTCACACTCTCAGTTTTTTTTTTCTTGCCTAACAGTTGCTGCTTCTAACAGCCTCTGTGTTTTCAACTATTACTTTTCATCAGCGGAGGCAGAAAGCATGCCGGTTTGAACCGGTTGATGCAGTATTTGTTTACATGCCATGCTGAGGTCGACTTAGCCTCCACGTAGACGCCACATTTATTTTAGAGCCCTCTTCTTGGACAGCTAACTTCCATGCGAATCCTCTTCAAAACAATTATGTCAATTATCTACGGGGCGCTTTTCTCTTCAGATGAGGAGAATCCATCTCGGGAAATTCAGGGTCTTCTCATTTGGACGTTTGGATGATTATCTGGGGAGCGGAAAATGTATCGACTCTGCTTTGAGAGGCTTCATTTGTCTAATTATTTTAAAAAGACGTTTTATAAACAGAGTCTGTCAAGCAGTTGAATGGTATTGACGCAGCTCCACCGAACCCACTCACAATTAGCAACCTTGACGACATCACTGATCCTAAGTAAGAGACAGTGCTATATGAACTTCCTGCAGTTGTTTGGATGAATACAAAAATAAGGCTGTCAATTTAAACATGGTCATTTTGGACAGTTAATTATTTAGCATAAATGTGTCATGCCTCCTAACCTGTGTGCTACTACAGGTAACACATGACATTAACAAGATAGCACAGATGTGTGTGAACGCCCCCTAAATCTATTTTAGATTAACTCGACTATAAAATGCATTGCTGCAGGCCAATAATAGGCTTAGATTTAAAGGTACACTATGTAACTTTTTCTGTTCAAAATTTACAAAATTGAAATAATGAGTGAGTACATCATGAATCCATCTTCCAAACCATGTTTTCGTCTTATCCTGAATCACTATGGTACACCTATAATAAGTGTTTATATTCGAACTATTTTAGGCCGAGCGGGACGACAACCTGCGTGTCTCATTTATTTACAAAAACGGAGAGAAGTAGCTCCTGCTACAATTTTCTTGCAAGACGCATGCAGTTTTGTTTATTAACAAATAGAGCGTGAAGTGGAAATAAAGCAAAGAAAATATGGACTTTTAAAACCACTTTTTGTAATGTACAGTACTGTTTAAACGTTTGTGGATGATAAGATTTTTTTAAAAAGATATTAATAATTTTATTAAGCAAGAACACTGCTAAATTGACCGTAAAAAGATTTATATTTTAATCAAATAAATGCTGTTCTTTTGAACTTTCTATTCATCAAAAAGTCCTGAAGAAAATGTCACAGTTTGCACAAAAATATGAAGCAGCACATCTTTTTTAACATTGATAATAATAAGAAATGTTTCTTGTGCATCAAATCATATTTGATTTGAAGACTGGAGTAATGATGCTGAAAATTCAGCTTTGACATCACAGAAATAAATTACATTTTAAAATATATATAAATAGAAAATGGTTATTTAAAATTGTGATAATATTTCATAATATAACTGTAATATAAAAATATTTCTGACCCCTTAACTTTTGAATAGTAGTGTATAATAAATTATTTATTTGTCTGCAACAAAAAATGTTTTTTATTATTTAAATTATCTTCATTCAGGGCCTTTTCTTGGCAAATATTGGTATATGAACTTAATTTGATTAATTTAATTATTCAAATCGATTGACAGTTTTATAAACACCACTAGGTCTACAGTGTATGTGCTTTTTACCCACTGAAGAATTCCAGGTGGGGAAAAGTGCCTCTGAAGAGCGCTGCATAATGAATATGTTTACACCGCTTTAAGAGAAGACTATAATTGGCAGGCCTTTGAAAGACAGTCTTTTGATTCAAAATAAGTCAAAGCTTCTCTCTCTTGAATCTCTCTCACCAGGCATTCATGAATATGCTTTTTGTGTGAATTTTTGTGCCAGGGGTTTTATGAATGTATACAACCAATTCCACAAAAAAACATATGAAAGTCTAAAATTCTGTTTCGTGTGTGTTGTACAAGTACATGCTTTTCATTTGTATTATATACACCAATAAAGGTGTCCGTACAGCCAAAAAAAAGGTATGGCAAACAATCAAGAATCTGCTGTGAAATTGTTTTGTTTTGTTGTGTTTTGGCTTATATAAGACCTGGCCTGTCATTTGACTGCCGGCTCTCTCGATTCAACCTTTAAGAAGGATACTGGATGAATAATAGAATGTGAATGTCTTTTTTCTTTCATTTATTGTGTCCATGCTACAGCGCCCTCATTCATAAAAGGTCAGAAATGTCTCAGGGACATCTCAGGTGCACGTGAAGACTGTAAACTATAGACTAGACTGTAAGCTACTTAATTTAACTGATGAATTTTAATAATGTTGCGATTCTAACATTAGTCATTTAATGGCCACTTTATTAGTTGATGCTCAGATATTGTGTAGTTTAGTTTAGTTAAACTTTATTGTCTGTTCAGTTTCCTGGACAGAAATTCATCTGTGTTGTCTTTGTGCTTTGTTTTTCATTATAAAAATAATAGCAAACTCTATAATTTTGGACTAATTTTGTTGAAAAAGCCATTTACAGTTTTCTGGAAATCATTACATAAACAGATTTCTTTGGACTTCAGGTTTTGCATTAGCCATAACATTTTAACATCAGTTGTCACTTTCACTATCGTTTCGGTTCAAAGCAAGTGTCATTTGAGACCTAATGTACATCAGCGCATATTTTATGTGGAAATAACCATTGCACAATCTGCAATGTGTTTTCTGCAGTTAATTAGAATCTTCACATATAAAAAGTTTCCCCTATTGGAATTGAAAATGACAAATTCATTGTAATTTTTTAATTCACACGGTCATTAAAAAATACAAACCCGATTCCAAAAAAGTTGGGACACTGTACAAATTGTGAATAAAAAAGGAATGCAATAATTTACAAATCTCATAAACATATAGATAACATATCAAATGTTGAAAGTGAGACATTTTGAAATGTCATGCCAAATATTGGCTCATTTTGGATTTCATGAGAGCTACACATTCCAAAAAAGTTGGGAAAGGTAGCAATAAGAGGCCGGAAAAGTTAAATGTACATATAAGGAACAGCTGGAGGACCAATTTGCAACTTATTAGGTCAATTGGCAACATGATTGGGTATAAAAAGAGCCTCTCAGAGTGGCAGTGTCTCTCAGAAGTCAAGATGGGCAGAGGATCACCAATTCCCCCAATGCTGCGGCGAAAAATAGTGAAGCAATATCAGAAAGGAGTTTCTCAGAGAAAAATTGCAAAGAGTTTGAAGTTATCATCATCTACAGTGCATAATATCATCCAAAGATTCAGAGAATCTGGAAAAATCTCTCTGCGTAAGGGTCAAGGCCGGAAAACCATACTGGATGCCCGTGATCTTCGGGCCCTTAGACGGCACTGCATCACATACAGGAATGCTACTGTAATGGAAATCACAACATGGGCTCAGGAATACTTCCAGAAAACATTGTCGGTGAACACAATCCACCGTGCCATTCGCCGTTGCCGGCTAAAACTCTATAGGTCAAAAAAGAAGCCATATCTAAACATGATCCAGAAGCCCAGGCGTTTTCTCTGGGCCAAGGCTCATTTAAAATGGACTGTGGCAAAGTGGAAAACTGTTCTGTGGTCAGACGAATCAAAATTTGAAGTTCTTTTTGGAAAACTAGGACGCCATGTCATCCGGACTAAAGAGGACAAGGACAACCCAAGTTGTTATCAGCGCTCAGTTCAGAAGCCTGCATCTCTGATGGTATGGGGTTGCATGAGTGCGTGTGGCATGGGCAGCTTACACATCTGGAAAGGCACCATCAATGCTGAAAGGTATATCCAAGTTCTAGAACAACATATGCTCCCATCCAGACGTCGTCTCTTTCAGGGAAGACCTTGCATTTTCCAACATGACAATGCCAGACCACATACTGCATCAATTACAACATCATGGCTGCGTAGAAGAAGGATCCGGGTACTGAAATGGCCAGCCTGCAGTCCAGATCTTTCACCCATAGAAAACATTTGGCGCATCATAAAGAGGAAGATGCGACAAAGAAGACCTAAGACAGTTGAGCAACTAGAAGCCTGTATTAGACAAGAATGGGACAACATTCCTATTCCTAAACTTGAGCAACTTGTCTCCTCAGTCCCCAGACGTTTGCAGACTGTTATAAAAAGAAGAGGGGATGCCACACAGTGGTAAACATGGCCTTGTCCCAACTTTTTTGAGATGTGTTGATGCCATGAAATTTAAAATCAACTTATTTTTCTCTTAAAATGATACATTTTCTCAGTTTAAACATTTGATATGTCATCTATGTTGTATTCTGAATAAAATATTGAAATTTGAAACTTCCACATCATTGCATTCTGTTTTTATTGCATTCACATTTGGAGGGAAAATCAGATTTGGGTGCATTCAAATGCCGTGTGAACTAGGCTTGTCAGACGTGTTTAGGTGGTGTCTGCAGCTGTCTGTCTTGTGTATCCAACAAGGCAAAATTTATTTGAGTGCTGTTTGTCTCATAGATGATCGATCAGTATATAGGTGGAAGCCACATACAGTACATTCAGTCCAACATTGTGGCGATTTAACTGTGTCCCACAACCTGTCAACTTTAAAGGGGACCTATAGAGGGTATGCATTGACGCCAGTTTCCCGCCGGAACATGCCCCCTCAGCCGGGACTGAGTGGCAGAAGAGCTGCTACTCAGCAGTTAATAGGGGGAAACGCGAGTAAAACAAACGGTTATCAGTTTAAACTAGGCTAGACTCGATATAGTGTTCCTTACAACTTACCAAAGATCCAGTGATCCATGGATATTGACATGCAGCCAGGAATCATATTTTCCTGACATTTATATTAGCCTGATTTCGATATATAAATATTTATCACTGTCAGTCATCACAATTTCGAGAGTGAATCCTGCATGTATATGCGGGTGGCTCTATGTATTGAAGTGTGTATATGGAAAACAAAAGTTTTATTCAAATTCTGAATATATTATAGGCCTTTTTTTTTATATCGCCTAGACAGCGCGCACCGCTCCCTTTATAATCACTAAAAGCTGTCACTCATTCAATGAATGCGATCTCACAAAGTTCCCTTATAATAATCAGTGAAGCTGACCACACAGTGAATCTCTTATTTACATAATATCCACACTTAGAGAGGATTAGCGCACGTGCAGAACTCATAACTGGACAAAAACTCCAGCGGTGAGTGGATTCTAACATAAACACCTGTGATTGGCCATTGCGTTGTAGAAATCAACAAACATGTCTGTGATTGGCTACATTACTCACTGAAGTGAAAACACGTTGGAAATGTAATCTTTTGACGAGTGCAAATACAGATACGCACTGGATATTTTGCCAACTCTTTTTCACTAATAATATGCTATTATTACGAATTCTTAGAGGATTATGAGGATTACAGATCCTAGACCAGCTGTTATGGGCAGCTTTTCCCTCTAAAAGCAATCAGTAGCAGAAGCAGCAGACAGCAGTGGTCTGAGTGAGAAAATGACACAGTATTATCAAGTCCGTCTCTCTCGATCCGGAGGGGGGCACAGGGATGTCCATGGGGTCCGTGGACAAGCCTCATCCCGACCCCCTAAAATGTGAGTAATAATCACGAATGAGTAGGTCTGTCCAAACCTTTGACTAGCAGTGTAGCTGATATAATGAGTCACACTAAGGTGTACGATATCATATGTAATCATATGCATATATAAAATAACGTGATCATAAACATTAAACAGCATATAAATCAAAACTGCCTAATGTTGCTGAATGAAATGTCGACCCAGGACGAGCTATAGGACTGTGAAGCTTTGGGGGAGCTGATCTACTCCATCTATGTTTTAAACATCATTCTGAATCCGATCCAGACATAGTCTTTGAAAAAACGTGATTTTCTCGGCCTTTTGCTCAAAATGTTGCTTTTTTATGAAACTTACCCACATTCAAGTGTTGATAAAAAAAGAATGCATTAAGCTAGAATGAAACAGATTTTTTGTTTAAAAGAAGAAGGTCTGTTCTTTCTTTTGATATATTGCATATTCTGATATTCATACAACAAAATATTCTAGGGGCCATGAAACTTTTGTGAAAATGATCAGAAATGCTGGTGGGGAAAGAGTTAACTAGAAGAAAAACAAAGTGCAGTAAATGGTAAAGCAATTAGTGCTACAAACCAGTGTTTATGATTACGATAGTAAATTAAAATAACATGATAACAAAAACCAGTTTGCAATATCCAGCAGCATATCGGACTAATTTTGTACAGCTAAAATAACTGGAAGCAGATGACACGGAAAGCCTTGCACATTCAAGTTACAAATGGAAGCGCCCACTCTTACATAGCCAGATCTCTGCCTGAAGACATAAGGTCTGGGATCTTTAGCTGCTGCAATTGGCTAAGGACCACCCATTTAGTCAGAAAGAGGCTCTCTGACTGACATGTGAAGTGACCATTCACAGTTTTGTTTTGTTCAACATCATGTTTAGTGATGTGTGTGTAAATGACAGATTGCAATACAATAACAGATTGCAATTGCATGCTATTACAGACTATCAGTACTTTCATATTTACCTGCAAATGCCGCAGATATTCACTTCTTAGTGAGGTACTTCACCTGATCTTCCATTATAGATGTAAGAGGACACAAATAATAAAATGAAATCACTTGGGAATCTAAAAGGTTAGCCAAGCTTGGAAAATAGTACTTTTCCCATATCCTGTGGGTAAACATGTGAACACATCTTTTTTTTTATTATTCAACTAAATGCTTTAAATATCTTTTAAGAAATTTTAAGCCATTATCTTCACAGACCTTTTTGAATCTAGCATTTAGTTGCTCATCTGAAGCGTTCATTGCTAAAGTCCTGGAACTTGTAAACACTGCTTTTGTTTCCTGATGAACCATTAAAGATCACTGCACACTAAGCTCCCAGAAAACGTGTAGAAGCCAGCCAATAAGATTTAGACTTTTGTCTTCTCGAAAGTGTTTCCAATTTACTGTGCCATAATGCATCAGATGTTCACTGACCGGAGTCTAGGGCTGAGAATAAAAAATTAGGTGAATAGGAGTCTAACATGCAGTATGTGCTTGCCTGCAGTTCCTACAGCGCCCCCTCAGAGTGTGGAGGCCAAAGCGGTGAACTCAACCACCATTGAATTTACTTGGAATCCACCACCTCAGCAGTTCATCAATGGCATTAATCAAGGTTACAAGGTACACTCGTATATAAACTATATGTTTTGTGTCCATGAACATTTTGAGGGATTTTTTTGTGTTGTTTTGATCCTTCGTTTTCTTGTTCTGTTTGAGTGACATTGGTCTGTCCCTCAGTTGATGGCATGGCCTGAACGGTCTCCAGAGGATGTTATCGTAGTGACCATCACTCCTGATTATCACGGGACACGTCACTTCGGTTTCATCAGCGGTCTAAAAAAGTTCACCTGGTACCTGACGTCAGTGCTGTGCTTCACCACACCAGGGAACGGACCCCGCAGTGCCCCCAAACTAGTGCAAACTCATGAGGACAGTAAGTAATAGTCTGTTTCTTTGTCAGTCCATTTTCTAGGTCAAGGTTGTGTTTCTGTCTCTCACTGAATCATATTACTTAATAAAACGGATTGACTGTGACTGTGGTTCAAACATTCACTGATGCTCCTGAAGAAAACACGATGCATTAAAAGCCGGGGGTGAAAACTTTGAAGATCAAGGTAATTTGTACTCAATTTGTCTTCTGGGAAACATGTAAGTAGGGCAATAAATGAAAAAAAATGGTATTTAAACAAAATAAGACAAATTTGGACATCTTACTGCTGGAAAGGAATCAAGTATGCAAAAGATGCTAGAAAACTGAAGAATTTGCAGGTCCTGGATGATTTTTCTGAAGAGCATTGGGCAGTTTAACTGCTCAGGACAAACAAGGGACTCATGAACAACCATCACAAAACAAAAACAAAACAAAAAAAACAGGATCATCCAGCTAACGACACACAGTATTAAGAATCAAGGGTTTATAAACTTTTGAACAGGGTCATTTTTATAAATTCAGCTATTTTTTGTCTTGTGGAATATATGTAAACATATTTTATGTAAAATATCTTATTCAGGACAGTACTAAATAAAAAATAACATGCATTTTGTATGATTCCTCTTATTTTGTTAAAATTATTCACAGATTCTGCAAGGGGTGTGTAAACTTTTGAGCAAGACTGTATATATATATTATAATAATATTGTAATATTAAAATAATAATATATAAATATTTTATTATATGTAGCTTACCACCAGCTTTTGGCCTTTACATCAGCATTGTGACATCTTGCTCTGAAACTCTGCTGGGGTAGTTTGAGGGTGATAAAATACCAAATTACAACATGTCTTATAAAAGTCACATTAATTAAAGTGCTGCTCAGACTTAAGCACAAATACTGCTCTGTGGGTCAAGCCAATATAATTATATCAGTGTCTTTAGGCATCTGTGACACTACAAGTGAGAAATTAGTTTGGTTACTTTCAAGAAAAATGTTACTAGGGAAAGAATTTACCAGGAAAAAGAAAACAATGTTTGAGTGCATGTCAGGTTTTGATATCATTGGAAACTTTGTTGTGGTTCATTATAAAGGGAGTAAATAATGCCTTATTTCACATGTTTCACAATTAGAGTGTGGATTAGTCTATAATCAGCTCAATTAGCGTACAGTAGAAAGAGCTTGTCTAGAAAGAAAAGGAGGTCTACAACCGGGAAACATCTTTGTGTTTAGTTCCAGGCCCTGTTGGTCGCTTGAGCTTTACAGAGATTTTGGACATGTCTCTGAGAGTGAGCTGGGAGGAACCTGTGAATAAGAACGGCATCATTACTGGTGAGTGTTTTTGACCTTTCTGCTGCTTTTATTGATATGATACTCAAAAAAACTGGTATTTCTTAATTATCAAGCAAAATACTTACATTTTGCCAGCAATGAATCTGAATGAATTTGTTTGTTAGTTTTGGGAATGATGAGTTGAGATTTGTCTTTCCTGTTAAATGAAATGTAATCTGCCCCCTCTGTTTAAATGTAGCTGAACGTTGCATTAGACAGAGCAGGTGAGCCCATGAAGGAGCTCAATTTTCATTTGGCAACTCTTGGATGTTCGTATAGCTTTATTAATGGATACACTTCTATTTAACACTTCATTGAGTTTTTGCACAAAGGCAATTATGGCATCGTTGTTTGCGTTCAGTTGGCAGAAACAATTTTCGCTCCCTGTTGCACAGCTGTAAAGGATGCTTTTGTGATTGTGTGTGTGTGTGTGTGTGTTTGTCTCTGCATGACTCTGTGTGTGGGCGCTGATGCAGGTGTTTTAGCATTCCATGAGTGCTATTTATCCATATTGTGCTTGAATCATTACATCATTACCGGGAACGTAGAGCGCAAACAGATCAAAATAAAAGAAATGTTAACTGTGAGCAAAAGACCCGTAAGCATGAGTTGACCTTCAAGCAAAGGACAACATGAGCATGAATCTCACAAAACCTGTCCAGAACGATTGGAGGTCATATTTTAACCCAAAATCAAGAAAGAAATAAGAATTTAGTTTTAGTTTTTTCTTTCTTTTAAAAAAAATTTTTTTTTTTTTAGGACTGTTAATATTTTTTGCATTGTGACATTATTTTAAAGAGAATTAAGCACATTTACATATAGTTAGCATTACTGTAATGCAAAAAAAAAATGGAAGTAATCCAAAAATGTATTTTTTAAATGTATATTTTTTTATACACTACCATTCAAAAGTTTGCGGTCAGTAAGATTTTCCATTTTTGCAAGAAACTTATCATTTTTATTTCAAGGATGCATTAAATTGATCAAAAGTGACAGTAAATACATTTATAGTGTTACTGCTTTCAACACTGACAGTAATAATAAATGTTTCTTGAGCAGCAAATCATCATATTAGAATGATTTCTGAAGGATCATGTGACACTGAAGACTGGAGTAATGATGCTGAAAATTCAGCTTTGACATCATAGGAATAAATTACATTTTAAAATATAATAAAATAGAACACAGTTATTTAAAACTGTAATAATATTTCACTAAATTGATTAAAATGTACAGTATAATACTGTAAAAAAGAGAGAATCTAATGAAAATTGACCATTGATAATAATTAGAAAAAACAACCCATTTTCACTCCCAACCAAGGCATCATAAACAGAAGCATGGTAAAGCACCTTTAGTCTCACTATTAAGACACTAAAGGCTTCGCTATATAGACAAACTAAGAACTCAACTGCTTTCAATGAGAAACTTTTGGCATCAATTCACAGTCGTGATGGACATGGGAATTTTATCGTCATGAAATATATTATTGGGGTATGATTTTCTATATATCGGGGTCTAATTTAATAATAATAATTAATAATTTTATTTACGTTACACTATTTAGACATTTTTGAGCACCTAACCCAACCCCTACCCCTAAACCTAGCCATTTGTAAATATAAAACAATATAAAACACAGGATATAACAGCCAGATGCAACTAGTCACAATTTATTCAATGTATTATTTATTACAGATATTCCAAGTCTTCCGAGACAATGATTGCTTTGTGTGAGGAACAGACCCAAAAGCGATCACATCTCCATCCGCCGTAACACCCAAATCACAAACACATTCAAAAATTGATGCCCTTCTTCAGCTTTGATTGTGAAATGTTGATGGCTCTTGTGTGTTCCCTTTCAAAGTGGAACTCAACACTGCCTCTTGGATCAGTGCTATGGAGAACACCATTAGTGTGATCAGTGTCTGAAGCATGTGTATATACACCACAATTTTTTTATTGGCTGACGACAGTCCATTACGTCACTACCGGAGTGCCCACATGTAAGAGGCCGTCTGCAATAGATGTCAACAGCACTTTTTGTCTTTAGGAGATGCTTGTATGTATGCGCGTGTAAAACAAACACTACGAGTGGAGCGTGTTCGACTCCTTAAGGAAGCTGGATGTGCTCATTATGATGCATTCGCGAGAATGAAAGAGACTGGTAATAAGCTTTGTTCTTCCTTGATTCTCACCAAAGGGATAATAGTCAAGAAAGACCTGGGGCGTTCGGCTCTTGGGCGAGTTGAAGGCACTCATAACGATACATTTGTGGTATTAGGTGCACGCTTCTTTTCCCAATTGAGTGATAAGAATCTGGCTTTGAACGGAGCGTGTTCGGCTCTCAAGGGAGTTGAATGCATGCTTTGTTATGCGGTTGCAGTGAGAAGCTCCACCTATGCTTGACTCTCTCTTGAGGGATGAGAGTTGAGCACCTACACCCTGCGGTTTGGCTCCTGCGGCCGCTGTAGAAGCAAAGCGAGATTGATTATGTGGAGCATGGGTGGAGTGACGGTGAGTCCTTTTCCTTTCGGGACTCCTGCTAGCTCTAATACTTTAATGAGAAGACAAGAAAAGAAAAGAAACTGATTAATATGGAATGTCTGATTTGGAGGGATTATTATTTCCTGCAGGGCTCGGATTTCGGCTCGAGATTGCGGGTATTGCGCATAATTTTTAGGGCTGGGACAATAAATCGATGCATCGCAAAACGAGAAATTATTCTTGGATCGATTTTGAGATTTTCCGAAATGCATCGCGATTCTCTCTCGAATCAATTCTGAGCTTAGTTTTTAACAGCAGATGGCACTACGTGCTTTAGAAAAAGCCATATTGGCTCTGCTTGTTTCCAATCCCTTACACACACCACTTGAACCTTCTATAAAATAATCATTCATAAAGTTCAAAAAGGTTGAAGCGAATTACAAGGGTGTTTGCAGTGGGCTGTTTACATTAATAAAAGCATTCTGAGGTGCTAGTATATTCTCAGACTCAGCCGAACGCACAAGCGATCTTCAGCACTCTTCTTTGTGAGTATTTGAGCGTGCGGTTAACGACTAGCCTAGAGCGCCATCTGCTGTTAAAAACTAAGCTCAGAATCGATTCGAGAGAGAATCGCGATGCATTCGGAAAATCTCAGAAACGATCCACGAATCGTGATGCATCGATTTATTGTCCCAGCCCTAATAATTTTAATAATTCCCACAGGTTTCACGCTTATAATAATTCCCGCAAACATTAAATCACTTTATAATGAAGGTTGTATGAGTAAATGAATCCACACATATTATAAGATCAAAGTGAGTGAGCAAACATTTAGGTGAGATAAATGTAATAAAAAGAAATGGTCTAAAAATCCCCCCGCCCCCTATTTTCCAAAATGAAATTCAGGCCCTGTCCTGTATGCAAAATTTAGTTTCTTTCTTTTATCTCTTTTTCTTTCTTTTCTTTGACCTGGACAACACATTTTCATGAGAGTCACTGGTGAAGTCTCAATAATGCAGAGAAAGAATTAGATCTGGACTAATGAGGCAGCGGTAGATTGATACTGGACATAGATTAAGCCGAGTGAGTTGCGGAACGACTCTGAATGTTGATTGAAAGTATAGTGACGAATGAGATCAGACATACATTAGACTAAATAGCTCCTGTCTATATCAATGTACACAGCATTGTTGCTCTTTGAATGTTGCCTATGCCTGTTCACCAGCAGGCTCTCCCAGCACAAAGCTTGATTTATGAGCGCCTCAATGGAAAAGGACATTCAGCGATTGGAAACAGTGCTGACTCTGGGAGAAAATACTCCCAATAAACAGCAAATTACATAGGATCTCTGCTGGCTATTAGTCTCAGTTAGATGTAGGTTAGGGGGCAGGGCCCGGGGTCTAGACAACTCACTACAGCAGTTCCCCATTTCACCCACCTTGTTTGTTAAAGCGAGATTGTTTATTTCAAGTTCAAGACCTCAGAAAAATTCCTCCTTCTCTGGCGAGTTGTCATCCCAGGTTGGACTTGGACGAGGCGCCCAAATTGGCCCCTTCCCACGGGTTTTAAGCCATCAAGTGTATAAAACTTAAATGACTTCTTGAGTTTCAATGCATTTGATGGTGTTTTGCAGGTTACCTGGTATCCTGGGAGGTGCAGGGGAAGAACCAATCACGGGTGGCGCGCACCTTGGCCAACACCACGCTGGACTACAAGGTCACCGGTTTGACATCCCTCACCACGTACACGCTGGAAGTGGCAGCTATGACAGAGGCGGGAGTTGGAACTGTAACTTCCTCCACCATTTCGTCAGGAGTGCCACCAGGTCTGTCATAGCTTTTGAACATAGACAATTAAAAATAAAACCTGTATTAAAAGAGCTACTCTTCCTTATTTATGGATGCATATTGTACACAAGCAATATAAGAATGAATGATGATCTTTTGAGCTGGCTTTTTCTGCTCAGAAACTGCAAAGTTGTCGCCCATGCACTGCCATAAATCAAATGTGGCACTGAAGGAGAAATTTTCATCTGTACCAGTTTTAAGGCAGAGTTTATCTCGCTCACTGAAAGAAGGCAAATGCTGAACTGGCTGAATGCCAAGCCAAAAGCATAATGCCTGCTGATAAATTGCATATTGTGAGACATAAGGGAAATAGACGTCTACACATTTCAGTGGGGATTTCAGACTATCGTCTGTTGTTTGATTTAATTCCAGTGTAATTTCATCAAAGGTTTCTCGACCCAAATGAGACTTTATCTCTGCACTTCAAAAGAATCGTGAATCTCTTTTTTTGACTCAGTCCCTTGTGCAACATGGATCTACACAGTGTTATTAAAATTATTCTGGTCATGATTTAGAAAAACTTAGAAGGCAGGCTTGTGGATGTTTTGTGTTTATTGATTGTTGTGATGTGGAGATGTTGTTGAGAAGTGACTTTTAACTTTTAAATTTTGTATTTATTTATTTTATTTCATTTTTTTCTTTAACGCAGAACTTCCGGGGCCTCCATCAAATCTGGTTATTTCAAAGATCAGTTCACGATCTGCTACGCTGAAGTTCCGTGCAGGGGATGATGGGAAGACGACCATCTCCAAATGGATTGTTGAGGGGCAGGTGAGTCATATTTCAGTTCTTCTTTATCTGATCATTATCCGCCTACCATCACGCTGGCCTGAAGCTGTACATCCTCACAGTGCTCCCTGATGAGTCTTCACCAGCAAATAAAAACATTTTACATGATAATGAAACATCCCTGCAGTGTTGAGCAAAGTACTTATGATGATTTGTGTTGGCTTTATCTCCTAATCCTAGCGATGTACATTTCAGTTGTTTTGACAGCTTGACAGGTAAATCTTGACAGATATCTGCGCTGTTTTTAAAAGGAATGAATAAATCAATCAATCAATGAATCAAATAATGAATGAATGAATCCATTAATCAATCAGTCAGTCAATCAATCAATCAATCAGCCAAGTTCTTGAGGACTCGAGGTGGGACACTGGAGCAAAAGAATATTTGTGCTATTTTTATTTGACAGTCAGCATACACTGACTAAATAAGTTTAGACAAAATTGAGTTTAGTTCTTGAGGAATCAAGGTGGAACAGTGGAGAAAAATATATCTGCGCTCTTTTTATTTGTTGGTCAATGTACACTGAACAACATTTTTGGTTCATGTATCAATTCTCACAAAAAATAAGATAAAATTAATTAAATCAATAAAAAAAAAAGCTGATTTCTTTAGGATTCAAGGTGGGACAGTTAAGCAAAAAATATCTGCACTATTTTTACTTGTCCGTCATTGTACACTGAATAACATTTTTGGCTATTGTATCGTATCGCATAAAAAAAGAAAATAAATTAATGAATCAATCAATGAATCAATCAATTGTTTGATTTTATTTATTTTTATTTGTTGGTCAATGTACTCTGAACAACATTTTTGGTTATTGTATCAATTCTTACAAAAAATAAAATAAAAAAAATAAATAAGCAGGGTTTTTAGGATTTAAGGTGGGACAGTGAAGCAAAACATTTCTGCGCTATTTTTATTTGTCGATCACTGTACATCGAATAACATTTTTGACTGTTGTATCTTGTCTCACAAAAGAATTATTAAATAAATTAAAAAATGTAAAATTAAAAATAGTGTAAAAAAAAATGATGTCACATCAAAATCTCACTTTGATTGAACCGATTTGCTAATCAGCTCATTATTTTGTATGCATAAGGTTACGCCGTGTACATTCAGAAGTGTTTAAGGGTTCAAACCGGCATCCAGCTGTCATCACAGGGTTTTTAAAAACAGCCAGCATGCAGATTTATCACACATACTCGATTCACTTCCACTCAGCACTTCCATTTCAACCTGAATAACAGCAAGTTCCAGTTGTGATTGCCCTCCATGGCCCAGAGATGTATTGAGAGCGCATCCTCGCCCTTTCCACATCGCCTGCGACTTTAGCAAAAGTGATGACAGATTGAATCACATGACTGACTCCTAATTTGTAATCGACGTCAACTCTCTGAGCTTGACGGCGCCAGCCCAGAGCTTGCAAAAGGAAGCCTCGGCTTTTCATGTGGTGGCACTTGAATTCCAGAGTTGATTGAGGCCGGGCTATCTGCCTCTGCAGAAATCTGTCACCAAGCGAGAGAGAGGCCCTGCATACGCACCAGCTATGAAATACAACGGCAGTCTCCAGCATAAGGTGCCACGCGTCTAACATCTATCACGTTGGCATAAATGCTTACCACATACAGTACACTCCACTGGTCATAGTAAATCTTCCTGAGTGCTATGAGCTTTGATTGGTTTAGACTTGGCTCGCACAATGTGTTTGAAATGGGGCAGTGGCTGGCACTGTCCTGGACTCAATTGAAAAAGCTTTAACCTGCTCCGCTCTGCATTCCTGCTGAAGGCTCGTTCCCTACAAAACACTCTAAGAGCCTTTGGCCTGTGATGTACTGGGTATAATGAAGTGCAGTGTGTGGATTTTTCTCCTCCTTCCATTAAATTCACTACTTGGACTCTGCATTTGACATGTTAAGAGATACTTTTCTCAAAAGGGTCTGAAAAATGACTCTTTTCAGGTGCTTGGAAATATCCAGGTAGTCTCATGTAACCATACTATCGCCATAAAGGCTGGTCCACTTTTTATTCTGGAGTCTGGACAAGAACCACCCATCTGACTGATACATAAAATTGCTTTAACCATTTTTATAGATTTTGTAGTGCTTTTTGTTGCAGCCCTGGAAAATGTAAACATGACTTTGTGTCCTGGTGATAAATGAGTGAATGGTGAAACCTGTGCCTTTGATTATATTTGCAAAATTCATCAGATGGTCCATAGGATTAAAAAAAAACATTTTATATTTATATATATATATATATATATATAAAACTCTATCGAGGCATGGACTCCACTAGACCCCTGAAGGTGTACTGTGGTATCTGGCACCAAGATGTTAGCAGCAGATCCTTTAAGTCCTGTAAGTTGCGAAGTGGGGCCTCCATGGATCGGACTTGTTTGTTCAGCACATCCCACAGATGCTCGATTGGGTTGAGATCTGGGGAATTTGGAGGCCAAGTCAACACCTCAAACTCATTGTTGTGCTCCTCAAACCATTCCTGAACCATTTTTGCTTTGTGGCATGTCTCCATGAAAGGGTGTACATGGTCTGCAACAATGCTTAGGTAGGTGGTACGTGTCAAAGTAACATCCACATGGATGGCAGGACCCAAGGTTTCCCAGCAGAACATTGCCCAAAGCATCACACTGCCTCCGCCGGCTTGCCTTCTTCCCATAGTGCATCCTGATGCCATGTGTTCCCCAGGTAAGTGACGCACACGCACCCGGCCATCCACGTGATGTAAAATAAAATAAAAAAATGTGATTCATCAGACCAGGCCACCTTCCTCCATTGCTCCTTGGTCCGGTTCTGATGCTCACATGCCCACTGTTGGCGCTTTCGGAGGTGGACAGGGGTCAGCATGGGCACCCTGACTGGTCTGCAGCTATGTAGCCCCATACGCAACAAACTGCGATGCACTGTGTTATTCTGACACCTTTTTATCAGAACCAGCATTAACTTCTTGAGCAATTTGAGCTACAGTAGCTCGTCTGTTGTCTATACTATTTAAATACCAATGAAGTGGTATGACACTATGATATCGCGACTACATGAAAAGAGCTTTTACTGTTGTAAAAACGCAGATTTGCGAGCATTAGTGGAACTGAAGTTGTGAGAACCAGCATTAACTTCTTGAGCAATTTGAGCTACAGTAGCTCGTCTGTTTGATCGGACCACACGGGCCAGCTTTCGCTCCCCACGTGCATCAATGAGCCTTGGCCACCCATGTTCTCTGGTTCACCACTGTTCCTTCCTTGGACCAGTTTTGATAGATAATGACCACTGCGGCCGGGAACACCCCACAAGAGCTGCAGTTTTGGAGATGCTCTGATCCAGTCATCTAGCCGTCACAATTTGGCCCTTGTCAAACTCGCTCAAATCCTTACGCTTGCCCATTTTTCCTGCTTCTAACACATCAACTTTGATGGCAAAATGTTCACTTGCTGCCTAATATATCCCACCCACTAACAGGTGCTGTGATGAGATAATCAGTGTTCCCTTTCGTTCAGTCACTCCGAGTAACGTCAGTGACTGACGAATGGGGGTTTCGCTTAGAAGCCTATCATCTTCGAGATCTAGAAAACGCCCAATGGCAGCGCCAATGCCATGGGCATGCGGAATTTGCATAGCGTAACTCCGCCCCACAGCGTGGGTATATAAGGAAGTACGCTGGCAACATCGCATTATGTTTCTGCTTCGGAGCCAAGAGCATCTATCTCTTCACTCCTTAAGCCTTTTTGAGTATATCGTCAAGCTTCTTCGAGACGAACAGCTTTCCAGTCGGTGTTGGTGTTACGGCGCGTTCCAGCGAGTGTTTACTTCCTGCCTGCTGATCTGTGCAGTGATCTGCATCCAGCTGGTATTCGTTCCCTGGGCGCTTCGGCATCGCTGTGAAGCTCCCTCTCACAAAAGAGCTCGCATGTGGCACGTCTTTTTAAAGACGGTTTGCCCGTGCACTTCTGGGTGCGGTCGATCTCTGTTGCCATCTGATGGGCACAATCGCTGCGTGACGTGTTTGGGCTTCAGCACGTTCAAGCAGCGTTTGTGGATGCGTCATGTTCTCACTGCGGGAACATGACCATCGCGATGTTGCGGTCGAGACTCAATGACCTCCGCAAGGAAAGAGAGTCCCCTCTGCCACACCCCAATCTACCGTCTCCGAGAGAGATGGTACTTTGGCTGGTGGCCAGGGTGACCTGAGGGTTACGGTGTGGCATAACCCCGACGATCATTCCTCGGGCCACACCCCCCTCTCGCACATCGCTACCCGCGAGTGATCGGACTGAAGCAGCGGGACCGTCTGCGGACGCCCCGCGTGTTTCGTTCGGCGCTCCAGTTGGTGATGAGATGTCGATCGCCGCATCTCAAGGTGGGCTGGAGTCCTCTGGGGATGAAGATTCGGCTATGCTGCTGCCTTCGGGCGTGCCAGCATTGCCCGAGTCCGACCCGGAGTTGACAGCCATGTCATCTCGGGGGATGTTTGGTCTTTGGGTGTGACGCGTCCTGACAGCTGTTGGGCCCCGCCCCCAATTACTTTCTCTCCCGGGATACATGAGGAGGTCACGTGGTCCTGGAAGTCCCCGTTGTCTTCCCGCGACCGTTCGGCGGCCTCCTCCGCCTTCTCTGCCCTCGATGGGGCCGCGGCCAAGGGTACACTGGGGTCCCCCCTGTTGACGCTCAGTTGCAATCACGGTCGAGACTCAATGACCCCCGTATGGAGGGAGAGTCCCCTCTGCCACACCCCAGTTATCCTCTCCACGTGACGGGATGTTTGGCTGGTGGCCAGGGTGACCTGAGGGCTGCGGTGTGGCATAAACCCCGACGAGTATTCCTCGGGCCACACCCCCCCCCTCTTGCACAGAGTGCTTCAATGTGGCGCGGTGATCCTAAGCACCCCTCCAAGGCCTGTAGTTCTCGTCTACTCTGGTGGCGAGGGACTGCAGAGCTGCGGGGCAGGCCGCCGCCTCTCAGCACGCCATGGCCATCCTTCAGGTCTTCCAGGCCAGGATGCTCGTGGCATGCACGAGGGTAGAGCTGTCCCAGGGCTCTTAATGAGCCGCGTGCCGCCACCGACCTCGCCCTCCGGGTGACGAAGGTGACCGTGCGCTCCCTGGGTCAGGTGATGTCCACAGCTGTGGTCCAGGAGAGACGAGGCTCAGCCTGGTCGATATGAGAGAGGCTGAGCGAACCCGGTTCCTCAACGCTCACATATCCCAGGCCGGCCTCTTCGGCGGCACGGCCAAGAACTGCGCCCAACAGTTCTCGGCCGTCCAGTAGCAGACTAAGGCCATTAAACGTACTGCCCCGGCGGCTGTTACTCAGCCGCAGGCTCAGTCGCCTCAGTCTGCTTGCCGCCGAGGGCGCCCTCCTGCGGCTTCGACCCTCCCGCCGCCCTTTCCGGGCCGCGCCGTAGGGATGGTCGCAGGAAGGCGCCCCCGTCCGCTCCCAGCCCCGCAGCCCGCCTACGCCAGGCTAGCGGCGCTCCTGACGCGGACAGCTCAGGGATGGGCAGTTCTTCCAAGGAGTTGGTAGCAGGGCCACTCCTTCCCCCGGTGGAGGGCCGGGGGAGAATCTTCTGTTCAGCTGCTGGCCCCCAGGTCAGCAGCACCCTATTTGGAAGAACTAACTCACCCATCCCTGAGCACCCAGAGACCGATGGCAGTGTGCGCCGCCCCCGGGCCACGCCACTCTCGTCCCTCTCTAACGCCAGTCTCCTCTCAGAGCAGACCCCAGTGGAACGCGCGTCCTTCCCTGGTCTCCTCTGTCAGGACGCGGCTGATGACCGTGCCCCCACACCGGGACGCTACGCCTCCCACGTCCGGGCCGGTCACGCCGCCTCGCTGCCCCACCCGGGGTACGTCTGTGGTCCGCACGACCCCGCTGGTGCAGTTTTTGGGAGCCTGGCTAGAGCTTCCCGGACTGTTCCGCTGGGTCGAGAAGACCATCAGGCTCGGCTATGCGATTCAGTTCGCTCAGGCTTCTCCCCGCTCCGGGGAGTCCGCCACACCATGGGGGGCCCAACGCCCCTGTCATGCGTGCGGAGGTTGCTACCTTGCTGGCGAAGGGTGCGATCGAGCCTGTCCCTCCAGCCGAGATGAAGACCGGCTTCTACAGCCCTTACTTCATTGTACCCAAGAAAACCGGTGGGTTACGACCGATCCTGGACCTGCGCGTCCTGAACCGATCCCTTCACAGGCTTCCGTTCAGGATGTTGACAGCGAAGCGCCTTTTCGAATGCGTTCGTCCAGTAGATTGGGTTGCAGCGATCGACCTGAAGGACGCCTACTTCCATATCAGTACGCGGTCCTCCCATTCGGGCTAGCTCTGTCCCCTCGCGTCTTTACGAAGATTGTCGAGGCAGCCCTTGTGCCACTCAGGCAACACGGGGTTCGCATCCTGAACTTCCTCGATGACTGGCTGTTCCTGAGTCACTCTCGAGAGCAGGTGTGCGAACACAGAGACCTGGTGCTCCAGCACTTAGCTCGTCTGGGCCTTCGGGTCAACTGAGAAAAGAGCAAACTCTGCCAGTGCAGAGGATCTCTTTTCTCAGTATCGACTCGGTCGCCAGGTGCGCGCAGCTTACGAGCGAGCGCGCGCAGTCACTGCTGACTTGCCTCCGTCAAATCAGGAGCAAGAGTGCGGTTCCACTGAAGTTATTTCAGAGGCTCCTGGGGCATATGGCATCTGCAGCCGCGGTAACGCCGCTCAGATTGCTTCATATGAGACCGCTTCAGCACTGGCTTCGCGATCGAGTCCCGAGATGGGCATGGCAGTCGGGCACGCTCCGGTCCCAGTGACTCGGGCCTGCCTGCAGACCCTCACCCCGTGGTCGAACCTCAGTTTTCTACGGGCCGGTGTGTCCTTAGAACGAGTTTCCAGGCATATTGTTGTGTCAACAGATGCCTCCACCACGGGCTGGGGTGCCATGTGCAATGGACATGCTGCCGCGGGCTCCTGGACAGGACCCCAGCGCCTCCTGCATGTCAATTGCCTCGAGTTGCTGGCAGTACGGTTCGCCCTGCACCGCTTCCGAGCGCTGCTCAAGGGTCAACACGTGCTAGTCCGGTCAGACAACACGGCCACAGTAGCGTACATCAACCACCAGGGTGGTCTGCGTTCCCGCCGCATGTCTCAACTCACCCGCCATCTCGTCTTATGGAGTCAGAAGCACCTGAGGTCCCTTCGTGCCATCCATATCCCGGGAGTCCTGAACCGTGCAGCCGACGAGCTCTCACGGCTTCAGCCACTTCCTGGAGAATGGAGACTCCATCCCCAGACGGTTCAGCTGATTTGGGAACAGTTCGGCGACGCACAGGTAGATCTGTTTGCCTTCCACGACTCTTCCCATTGCCGCCTGTTTTATTCCCTGACCGAGGGCCCCCTCGGCACGGACGCTCTGGCGCACAGCTGGCCGCGGGGCCTCCGCAAGTATGCGTTTCCCCCAGTGAGCCTTCTTGCACAGGTTCTGTGCAAGATCAGGGAGGACAAGGAGCAGGTCCTTTTGGTCGCCCCGTATTGGTCCGGCCGGACCTGGTTCTCCGAACTTGTACTCCTTGCGACAGCCCCTCCCTGGTCGATTCCTCTGAGGAAGGACCTCCTTTCTCAGAGACGGGGCACCCTTTGGCACCCGCGTCCCGATCTTTGGAACCTCCACGTGTGGCTCCTGGATGGGACGCGGCAGGTTTGAGTACCCTACCACCTCAGGTGGTGGCTACCATCACTTCCGCTAGGGCCCTGTCTACAGAAACGACACGCCTATGCGTTGAAGTGGAACCTCTTCGTCACTGGTGTTCTTCTCGCCAAGAAGACCCCTGAAAATGCCCGATCGGGTCCGTGCTCGCATTCCTCCAGAAGGGTTGGAACGAAGGCTGTCTCCTTCCACCCTCTAGGTTTATGTGGCCGCTATATCAGCCTACCACGACCTTGTGGAGACGAAAAAGGTAAGTCAGCACGACCTGGTCATCAGGTTCCTGAGGGGAGCGAGGAGACTGAATCCTCCTCGCGCTCCCCTCGTACCCTCTTGGGACCTCTCAGTAGTCTTAAGTGCTCTGTAGAGGGCTCCCTTCGAGCCATTGCGGTCAGCGAGCTTAAGTTCCTGTCTATGAAAAGACAGAGCTCCTGATCGCCTTGGCCTCCATCAAGAGGGTAGGGGACCTGCAGGCATTTTCGGTTGACGAAGCGTGCCTGGAATTCGGGCCGGCCTACTCTCACGTGATCCTGAGACCCCGGCCTGGATATGTGCCCAAGGTTCCCACCACTCCGTTCCAGGTGGTGAACCTGCAAGCGCTGGCTTTGGAGGAGGCAGACCCAGCCTTGGCACTGCTCTGTCCAGTACACGCCCTCCGTGCTTACGTAGACAGAACGCAGTGTTCAGGACCTCAGACCAGCTCTTTGTCTGTTATGGTGGGAAGCTGAAGGGAAAGGCTCTCTCCAAGCAAGGTTGTCTCACTGGATAGTGGACGCCATTGTTTTGGCTTACCTGACGCAGGGGCGTCCATGCCCCCTAGGGGTCAGGGCTCACTCTTGGGCTCTAGCGCATGGCGCCTCGCTAACAGACATTGCAGAGCTGCAGGCTGGGCGACACCCAACACATTCGCCAGATTCTATAATCTCCGAGTGGAGCCAGTGTCCTCTCTTGTACTCGCCTCTACTAGTGGCCGGTAATGGACTAGGCTCAGGTGTCTTCGCTTGCTCGCCATTCCACTCCACGGACTGGATACGTGCGATATTTTCCTCAGGTAGTTTCCCTGAAGCCCTGAGTTCCTCCAGCACTGTTGATGCCGACACCAGTACGTCTGCCCACTCGCTCAGGCCCTCGTGTTGGCTAGGTGCCACCGTGTGCATGGTTCCCCCGTTGGGCGACCCCCACATGTGTATTCCCACTGTAAGTCTCCCTGAGCAGGTGTCTTTCCCTTGGCAAGCCCCTTGCCACCCCTGGGGGTAAAATTCTTCCACCTTCGGCTGGTTACCCCAGAGTTTCCCATATGTAGCCCTGAGCGGGTCATATGTGTTCTTAAGTCCTCCCTACGGGTAGGCATTTGGCGCATACTTCCACCTGGAATATGCTTCCCAGTGTACCTTGGTATTCCTGTGTTAAGTGGGAGTCCTTCGTCCGTACTAGCTTACGACAGGGAGCTCACGCTTACGCAGGGCACTGGATGACAGCCGAGTGGCGTGATTATATTGGGACCCCCATTCGTCAGTCACTGACGTTACTCGGAGTGACTGAACGAAAGGGAACGTCTCGGTTACGTATGTAACCCTCGTTCCCTGAGGAGGGAACGGAGACGTAACGTCCCTCTGCCACTTCCGCTGTACCGCTGGAACAGCCGGGAGTTCAGTCTTGGCTCCTCAGCAGGTAAACATAATGCGATGTTGCCAGCGTACTTCCTTATATACCCACGCTGTGGGGCGGAGTTACGCTATGCAAATTCCGCATGCCCATGGCATTGGCGCTGCCATTGGGCGTTTTCTAGATCTCGAAGATGATAGGCTTCTAAGCGAAACCCCCATTCGTCAGTCACTGACGTTACGTCTCCGTTCCCTCCTCAGGGAACGAGGGTTACATACGTAACCGAGACGTTATTCACTTCACCTCATAATGGTCATAATGTTATGCCTGATCGGTGTGTATATGTAACTGTCAAAGTTAATGTCTTAATAAAAATATTTATTAAATATGTTTATTGCAGTAATTTTATAAAACACTGCAAAAACAAAATCTTACTCTTCAGATTTATTGCGCTGTCATGCTCTATTAGTGAGTAGAAAAATTATATTTAAAAATTATATTACTTTGGGTTTAGTACAATGACAATATAAAAGCCAATTATTTGATTTTGCAAACAAAAAAAACAAAAAAATCAGCCTAGTTCTTGAGGTTTCAGAGTGGTAAATTTATGCAAAATTATTACTTTTATTTGTCAGTCGACGTACACCAAACAATAAACATGTTATCATGCATATAATTTCACTCTTAATATTTGTCTCACAGATAAGTGAAAATAATACAGATGCCTTTACATTTCAGTATATCCCTCATAAGATGATCATCGTATTTAGGGGTCGTTGGTATTGATGCCACAGACTGTAACAGCAGTGCTCTCTGTCTTCAGGTGGGCAGTATCGGTGATGAGGAAGAGTGGAAGGTGTTGTACGAGAAAGAGAACGACCCTGAAGCTCAGTTGCTGGAAGTGCCCAATCTCACACCATTCACACACTACAGGTCAGTGTTGTTTCTGTACAAACACACATTAGCTGCATTTAGATGGCAATTGCCATGTAAACAGCATTTTCGTTTGCTTTAACCTAAATATATACATATTTTAAGTGAGCCTAATCAAATTAAGACATCTAGATTACTCCAATTACAGTTGCATTACTGAAGACCAGTATACACCTTAATAAGATTATGATTCTGTGCCTGCATAAATAAATCGAATGGTACACAGTTCAAGTCAGCACACTATGGCAATGTTTTCCATTCTGTATTTATGCCTGTGATCTTGTAATTTTCTGCTTTTTTCCCTGAGGATGCCGTTAATTCATTCCTTTCTTCTTTCCTGTTCTTTCTGATCTTGACATCTTTGTAATATTTGTCTTATGCTGAAAAAAGACAATTGAACTGAGATTTGCTACAGAATTGCTGAGACATAGTATGTGCATGAAATCTATTTACACACAGAAAACACTTATTTTATGCATAGACTTCAGAATTCACTACACACTGCAAGCTCTGCGAGTGACAGTCGCATTTGAATGATCATTCTGTGTGTGTACAGAATACAACACAGCAAAAAATCACTCCAAACCTTACAGTGGTTGACAGTGATAACCAGAGCTACAAATAGCACTTGGCATCTTGTGGATGTAAACAAACATGCAGGCCAACTGTTTAACCTGTTTTGTGTTGTTGTTGCTGCTAAAAGAAGTAATAGCAACCAATGACTTGATATTTATCATCTGTTCTTAGTAAACTGTGGAGCTAAAGTAGTCTCTTTTCACATTCACAAAAAAGTTTATATATTTGCAAACAGAAAATGAACGTGAAACACAAATGCAAAGCACAATTCTTAAATATACAGGTATGTTTGCATGTATGTACAATGTACAAACTGATTGTTGAATCTGCATTTGCAAATAGTGTGTGAGAATTGTTATGGATTTATGTGGGCCAATCTTGAGAAAGGACATTCTCTTTAGCCAATTAGATGCGAGTTTTCAATCCAGCCAATCATTATAGTGTAAAAACGTTTTTATATACTTTTGTGTGGCCTGTTACCTTAACACATAAATTATAATTAATTCTTAAAGATATATTAAAAAGTCACAGCACTTATGGTATTAAAAACTATTGTTTAGCACACTTACATAGACCAACTAGTAGAGACATAGAGTCGTATTGAATCCTCATATCGCAGAAGAGTCTTTAGTTTTATCATATTTATAAAAGACAGATACGCTTTACCGATTCTTTCTGAAAACAGCCGAGCTCGTGGAGGCGTGCAGTGGGCGGAGCTAAAGATTTCACGAGCACACACACACAAACAATACATCATCGCATTATCCCTGGATAACTTTCGATTCACTATACGTTCATGTTGTTTACATTATTTGCACTTATGCGCCGATTGCCAACAAAACACAGACATTTGATGCAGTTTCACTCACCGCCTGTGGTTTCGACTCATGACCGGGAACAAACAAACACACTTGCAGAACTCCGTTGCTGCTCCGGAAAAAACAAACTGCATCCACTGTTTCCTTAACGCTGGGTTATTTGGGAAGCTGAACAAGGTTATCTTTCCCTCACAACCAAAAACACACTTCTTTAGTGACATTGTTGATTTTGTGGTCTAAAAACAAAATGACAGTGCTGCCGACGGCTACCGTAACCCGAACGAAGCTCGTTGATGGGCGTGCTCTTGCTCTCGCTCTGGTTGATGTGCGCACACGCTCATCCGGGAGAAGTGCACATACAAGCAATTCCGCCCTTTATGACGTCATACAGGGTCATACTCGAAAAAATCTTTCCGAAACTTGTTCGAATGTCCATACGTCCAACTCGTTTTTTGAAATTTTGGCCATGTTTAGCATGAGAATCCAACTCTTTAACAGTGTAAATAAGTCCCCCCTTTTAAAAAAAGAGCTATTGAGTCTTTGTGTAATACTATTATTTAATTCCAATAATATAAAGCTACTGCTGTTATCTAAACAGGTTTAATGTCTGACTTCATCCGTTTGTTTCAGACAGCTTGAATCATCTCTGAGCTTCATGATGAACTGCTTGCCTCCGTGTTTTTCTCTACCCCGCAATTTATGTCAGATCTTATGGATGTTGCCGCAGCCTCTCCATTTGTTCTGCCTGTTGATAAACTTTGATTTCATGGTAATTGGTGCAATTATAAAGTGAATTGCAGCGAGCACAGGCCCGCACAGGGTTCTTTACGAACACTACAGCCATCTATTTTCCCACTGGGAAGACATACCAGTGTTGAGTTAAGTTTTAACGATGTGACTGATTAACTTGATGGTTACAGGTTCCGAATGCGGCAGGTGAATATCGTGGGCCCGAGTCCGGTGAGCATGCCGTCCCGTGTAATTCAAACCCTGCAGGCTCCTCCGGATGTACCGCCCAGCAGTGTGACTGTACGCACGGCCAGTGAGACCAGCTTGTGGCTACGCTGGGTGGTAAGTGGCATTGTGGTTGTAACTGAAAGATTGTAGGTTTAAACCCTGCAAGAGAGAATTTAGCACCATTTCATGAGCTACAGTATCATATGGAAGCTTGCTTGCCACAGAATAAAAAAGTAAAAAGGTAATTGTGACTTTTTATCTCACAATATAAACTCGCAATTGTGCCAGAAACAAGCTCTCATAGTATCATCTTTGTTTCCTTGAGAAAACAACTTACTGTAAATGCAAACGTTTGAAAACAGTTTTCAAAAAATGTTTCAAAATCAACGATGCCATTATCGTCTCCGTGTAAACTACAAACATCATGCGCATGCGTGTTCCCTGTTCAGTCTATAGGCGCATAGTGTTTCTTTAGAAAGCTACATTGCCTACTACTGGCCTGGCAGGATAATACAGCGTTTTTAGTCTTTTTCACAAATTCTTGTGAACTGGGATCGTTTTGACAACGTTGCCATCTGTACCCAAAAAACGCGAAGGAAAAACTTTTCCATTTTTAGTACATTGTTGTTGTGTAAACATACCCTAATATGTATAATTCAGCAGTTTCGTATATGCACTTGGAAATATAAAGTCCAAGTGCATTATATTCAATTGACTTAATTCAATAATTCAGGGCCTTGATTTTTTTTTTCTTTTCTTTCGGAGAGGTTGGAATGGCAAAAACAGGTTCAAGGAAGCTATTACATTGTAACTTTTAGTCCTAGTGTTCTGACAGGCTGTCATTATCTTGTATCACACATGAATTCAGTCTAGGATGTTGAAAGCAGGGTGTTTTAGACAGCTTATCGATTTTCACCTGATATAAAGACTGCTGACATGAGAGAGCTAGTGCCTAAATTGAGTTTCTCAGATTGAAGCTTTACCTGTCAAATTAAAAGCACATGAGAGCTGATGTTTTGCCAGTTTGAGACATCTCACTTACCTTTTGGCACCCACTCAAAATCATTCAGTTTTTTTTTTTTTTTTTTTGGGCACGTAAATGATGAAGCATTATTAAATATGCATATTAAATATAAATATGAGATTTATAGGAGCATGTATATTTAATTGGGTTAGGCTGAGCTCAGTGTGCTTGCATTGCATTAGCAATGTTCGGGCTGAGACTGCGTGTTATAGAGGCCACACCAGGCACGTGCAGAGGGGAGGGCTTTGGGGGCTCGAGCCCCCTGCCCTTTTTGAAAATGAATCAAAAGTCCCCCTCTCAACAATCATCAATAATATTGTGGCCAGTTAAAACAGAATTTGAATTATAATTAATATAACAATGTGTACAAAACAGTAACAAAGCGCTCAAAAGTCGAAAAATTCCCAATTATTTTTTTACGTATCTGTCAGTCTGAAATGTGGTTGCCATAACGCGTTGCTATGGGTGGCGTGTGTCTTGCTTGACTGCTCGTTCTGACACTGCCTCCTCTATATTTTTTCTTTTTGTTGCAATTATTCTGCTCATTGTAAAAGTAAAATACAATAAGTTTGTATCTGTAATCCCATATTCATAATTGTGACCAAAATGTCTGCTTACAACAGCGGTCAGGAACCTCTAGGCTCGCGAGCCATATGGATCATTCAGTGAACGCCTGTGGCTCGATGGCAGGAAAAAACAAGCCAAACAATCACGATTTTTAAACCTTTTTCATCATTAATCAAAGCTATTATTCGAAATGTAGGCTGTCAAGAAGGAGATGAGAGGCAGTGTCTCCTCAAAAAAAACTGAAAGCGACAATATATAATATTACAAAAATAAAACAACGCAAATATTAAAAAAAATGTTACATTAAAAAGTATAAAAATCACTCGTTTTTTATAAAGTAACACTGTCCAACAGCAACACCCGCAGGTAAAGTTACAGCGGGTTGCCAGAGCCCATTGACTTTTAACAGACCCGCCAAAGTCGCGCTATGATCGGTTATGATTGGATATGATTGGTTCACGGGATAAATCCCGCCTCTTGATTTCATGCGCGTTCTCGAATCGGCCTGAATGAAAGACTCATTAAAAAGTAATTTTACGTTTATTTAACCAGGAAAATGAAGTGTAGAGACATATATTTACATTTGATATGTAAAAAAATGTGAGGACTTTGCCTCTTCATTTTAAAACACCACCGCACACCACTGAATACAGGCTACTATTAATTTTTATATTGGAAGTGATGGATATATACACCCATTTTTTACATTTGAGCCCCTGCCCCTGAGGAACTCTCTGCACGTCCCTGGGCCACACTGTTTATTTATACACTGTTTTGTTCTTCATTTTTGTTGAAAAAGTTCTTTCAATTTAGTTTATATTTCATCATATTCTTTATTTTTAGTCAATTTTACCCTGACTGAAAAGGCATATCATTTTAGTTAAGGAAAATATTTTAATTGAAGATACTGCTCCAAATTACAAAAATCAAATGTTTAAACAATTTGAAACATACACTACTGTTCATACAGTAAGTTTGGGGTGTAAGATATTTTTTTTTTTTTTTTTTTAAGAAGTCTCTTATGCTCACCAGGGCTACATTTATTTGATCAAAAATACTGTACGTAAAATTGTGAAGTATTACAATAAAAAAACTGTTTTCTATTTTAATATATTTTAAAATATAATGTATTCCTGTGATGCGAAGCTAAATGTTCAGCATCATTTCTCCAGTCTTCAGTGTCACATGATCCTTAAGAAATCATGCTAATATGCTGATTTGCTGCTCAAGGAACATTTCTTATTATTATCTTATTTTATATGGTTGAAAACAGTTGCACTGCTTACTATTTTTGAAAACTGTGATACAGTTTGTTTTAGGATTATTTGATGAATAGAACAATGAAGAACAGGATTTATTTAAAATATAAATCTTTTGTAACATTATAAATGTCTTTACTGTTACCTTTGATCAATTTTATGCATCCTTACTGAATAAATGTTTTAATCTCTTACAAAAAAAAATCTCACTGACCCCAAATGGTAGTGTAAAATACCATTAACGTAACAAGATAAACATTTATTTGTTTAAATATGTATGAATATATAAAATATGTTGCTATAACCAAACTATATAATGTGAAAACTGTGCATTCGCTTCAGTGAGTGTCAAATGTTATATCATTAACTTTGTGAATATAAATGATTAATCTTATATACAGCGGTTCAGTACTAAGATTGAATTAAATAAAGACATTGTTAGTTCGTTATGAATATCTTTCTTGTCATTTATTGTCTAATGTATGTAATCATGATGCATCTTTTTTTCTCATCTTTATAACTGATCATGAAATCAAAACTCCCTTTGTCAAGGAACGTCTCCGTCAGTAATTCTGTTGACTTATTCTGAGTGTCTGATGTTTTCATGGCAGCCACTGCCAGAGACCGAGTACAACGGAAACCCAGAGAGCGTGGGCTACAGGGTCAAAGTGTTGCGAGCGGACCTGCGGGGTGAGGCCAGCACACGATTGGTGAACGACAGGCTGGAGAGGGAGATCACCCTGGAGGGCCTGGAGGAGTGGACCGAGTACCAGCTGCAGATCCAGGCCTTTAATTCCATAGGCCCCGGACCCTGGAGTGAGACCGTGAAGGGTCGTACGCGGGAGTCAGGTGAGGACACCTAGTTTGGTTGATGCCCATGGGATACAGAGACATATTTACCACTGTGATGCAGAGAGCATCTTCCATTCTCAGGATAATCATATTCTCAAATGTAAACAGGTGGTTGGCAAATTGAATTTTATTTCCTTTATGTGATCACATAACAGCCCCTTACAACACCCTCAATCTGTCTGGTTCGAGAGCTGCTCTGAATGCATGCCTACACTGCAGATAAGAAGCAAGGTGATTGGCTGGCCTAGTGTCGCTACTTATCTTTACCATTGCTTTCTGCAAGACGCAAGAGAGATTTATTGCCCCAAATGGCTGCAGCAGAAACTCCTAAAATCTGGTATTTAAAGGTGAAGTGTGTCATTTCTTTGTCACTGGTGATATTAAACTGAATTGTTTATATTTTTGAAGACAATGAGAATGATGTTTACACATGCAAAAGTCTGCACACAATGCTATTGCAATGGTTTTGTGGGCTGTTTGCAGGGTGTTGCTAGGGTGTTCTGGGTGGTTGCTATCCCACGTCTAAAGAAATGTATACTTTTATTGAGCAAGGAGGCATTAAAATGATCAAAAGTGACAGTATATTTCAAATAAATGATGTTCTTGAACTTTTTATTCATTAAAACAGTCCTGAAAGAAATATATCAGCACAACTGTGTTCAACATTGACAATAATTAGAAATGGTTCTTGAGGAGCAAATCAGCATATTAGAATGATTTCTGAAGGATCATGTGACACTGCAGCCTTGGTGAGCAAGAGACTTTTGAATTGCAGTGTACGTCTAATTATTTTTTTCTCCCCATTTTATTTGAGTTCCTCTAGGCAAAAATATGGTTATCTCAACTCAAATGGTCAAGTAATGAATGAATAAATCCGTGTCAGTGCTGTTATGCGCAACCTAGTTGTGCCAATCAAACATATTGCAATTCCATTTGGTGCCACTAGTGGTTCAGAAGTTGCACACTTCAACATTATTAGTCATTTGGAAAGCTGCACTTGGATGACCGTTATCAGAAAATGAAGTTTGTGTGCAGAGGGAATCATTATGTAATTGTGTGGCTAGCAGCCCACATGTAGGGACATTCTGGGCTGGCCATGCTGCCTCATGTAATGCCTGGTGCTAAAGGTTTGTCGGTCTTTTATTGGTCTGTTCACTGTCTCCTCATGCTCACACTCTTGTTTGCTGCTTGCACGCTAATGCTGTTTGCTTTCTTTTCTCCCCATGACATTGGACAGGTGACTAATCCATGTGAGTTTACTCAGTACTCGAGGCCGTGTGTTAAGGCACTGTGCGATAAGAGAGTGTGATTTGTCTTTGTCTGTTTGTGTAGTGCCATCGGGGGCTCCGGAAAATGTGACGGCAGAGGCCATGAGCTCCAGTCGCATCCTGGTAACCTGGGGCCCTATTCCTGAGCACGAGCAGAATGGCAATATCCTCGGATACAAGGTGGTTACTTGTGAGAATAGCTCTCTGTTGTTGTTTTGTTTTTTACGTTCTTTGTGATTTCACACATTCTTTGTGATTTCACACAAATGAAAATGTGTAGTAGTGCGCTGAGGTACTTTGAAATAATGTCTACTGAAGGAGCCCTTGGCTCAGTATAATACGATTCTCAGAAGTAAAGTTTTTTTCTTATGTATGACTGACCCCTTAAACCGTGTTTTGTATGATGAAATGACATGCAAGATTTGATGTTTTTCCTCTTGAGAAGAGGAGGCATTGTTTTTATTCTTCATTGAAAGCCAGCATTTCCTATAATAGCTACTCATTGCAGCTCTACTACTTAATCTTAAAATTAAACCCTCAAAATGTATTTCTGTAAAAAAATACAGTGTATATATACACCGATCAGGCATAACATTATGACAAAATGAATTTAATCCATTTTGGAATAAAGGCTGTAACATAACAAAATGAGGAAAAAGTGAAGCGCTGTGAATACTTTCCAGATGCACTGTATATACACGATCAGGCACAACATTATGAAAGGTGAAGTGAATAACACTGATTATCTCTTCATCACGGCACCTGTTAATGGGTGGGATATATTAGGCAGCAAGTGAACATTTTGTCCTCAAAGTTGATGTGTTAGAAGCAGGAAAAATGGGCAAGCGTAAGGATTTGAGCGAGTTTGACAAGGGCCAAATTGTGATGGCTAGACGACTGGGTCAGAGCATCTCCAAAACTGTAGCTCTTGTGGGGTGTTCCCGGTCTGCAGTGGTCAGTATCTATCAAAACTGGTCCAAGGAAGGAACAGTGGTAAACCGGCGACAGGATCATTGATGCACGTGGGGAGCGAAGGCTGGCCCGTGTGGTCTGATCAAACAGACGAGCTCCTGTAGCTCAGATTGCTCAAGAAGTTAATGCTGGTTCTGATAGAAAGGTATCAGAATACACAGTGCATCGCAGTTTGTTGCGTATGGGGCTACATAGCTGCAGACCAGTCAGGGTGCCTATGCTGACCCCTGTCTACCTCCGAAAGTGCCAACAGTGGGCATGTGAGCATCAGAACTGGACCAAGGAGCAATGGAGGAAGGTGGCCTGGTCTGATGAATCACGTTTTCTTTTACATCACGTGGATGGCCAGGTGCGTGTGCGTCGCTTACCTGGGGAACACATGGCACCAGGATGCACTATGGGAAGAAGGCAGTGTGATGCTTTGGGCAATGTTCTGCTGGGAAACCTTGGGTCCTGCCATCCATGTGGATGTTACTTTTGCACGCATCACCTACCTAAGCATTGTTGCAGACCATGTACACCCTTTCATGGAAACGGTATTCCCTGGTGGCTGTGGCCTCTTTCAGCAGGATAATGCGCCCTGCCACAAAGCAAAAATGGTTCAGGAATGGTTTGAGGAGCACAACAATGAGTTTGAGGTGTTGACTTGGCCTCCAAATTCCCCAGATCTCAATCCAATCGAGCATCTGTGGGATGTGCTGAACAAACAAGTCCGATCCATGGAGGCCCCACCTCGCAACTTACAGGACTTAAAGAATCTGCTGCTAACATCTTGGTGCCAGATATCACATCTAGTGGAGTCCATGCCTCGATGGGTCAGGGCTGTTTTGGCAGCAAAAGAGGGACCAACACAATATTAGGAAGGTGGTCATAATGTTATGCCTAATCAGTGTGTGTGTGTGTGTGTGTGTATATATATATATATATATAAGTAAATATATCTTAGAAAACCAGACTAATAAAATATTATTGCAGCATTAAAATATATGGGCCATAGATGACAAATTTCCTGGAATTTGGTAAATCAAGAAAAATTTAGTAAAAAGTTTGATATAACCCCTTTAACTTTTTATGCATTGTATGTTATATAATACCATCGGGGTTTTTTTTTCTTTTAGAAGCCCTATAAAGCATGTTCCAGTAGCATTTTAATTTAATTTTAAGCAATGAACTGGGTCATTCATGCATTCATTGAAAGTCTGACCCTTGCAGAAAGATAAATATTTGCAGTTAGATGAGTTGATGTGTACTCATATGTTCAGAGAAGCTTCTCTGGTTTAAAGTCAACAGTAATTAAGACAGGAGGCTTTATGGGAAAAAAAAATAACAAAAAATTTTCAGCCTGCTGAACAGTAGACCCAGAGGAACTAACTTCACGCCATTCTGCCTTACTAACAGCTATCCCTGTGTGTTTCCATTTAATGTGATCTTAAATTAAAGTCAGTCACAATCACAAAACCACACAACAGTGATGAGAGCTGTAATCATGCTTAATATACTCATTCTTCCAGGTTCTGTACAAAGAGAAAGACTCTGATGCGGAGGCACAGGTGAACGTGGTTAAAGGGAATCTGACACAGTCTGTCTTGCTGAGGAACCTGCGTAAATACGTCCAGTACGAAATCCAAGTTTTGGCTTTTACACGAATCGGTGATGGGCAACTCAGCAGCCCCGCAGTCCTGGAGAGGACCAAGGATGATGGTGGGTATATATTTATGTTTCATGTCAGACCACATTTAAAGAAATAATGGCATTTAAAGGATGCCATTATTTATTCACTTTCATTTAATTCCAAAGCCGTATTTTTTTTTCTTTCTGTGGAACACAGTATTTTTAATGCAACTCATACAACAACATAGTCACCTCATCTGTTAGGTTGCTAAATGACCGGGGGGAAAAAACACCAGAAAAGAATCTTACAAGGATTGTCAAGTATTTTGATGCCACACGAAATATAAATAATTATTCAGTGATAATCTTTTCCACAGCACTGCTGTGACTGGATCATTGAGTCAGTGAGTTTAATTTGAGAACCAAATCAGCGAATTAATCATTCTTTTTTTGACTCTGTTGTTTTTAATGAACCAGTTGATCCAGTTCACAAATTGGACTGATTCATTCTGTCAATAGTTCTCAGGAACTTACTGGGTAAGAAGATTATCAGTAAATAATGACTTGTTGTTAAACTGTTGTGTGGCCTCAGAAGAATTATGGTAGTATTACTTGTGTTTTTTGTTTGTGCTTATAATTTGTGTAGCTAAAACAGCACTTAGCTGTTGTCATTTTATAAAAGATCCATCTTAAGATTATTCCAAACATGTCGATTTTTGTTTCAATGAAGAAAGAAAGTCATATTGGTTTGAAGCGGCATGAGTAATGACTGAATTTTCATTTTTGGATGAACTCTCCCTTTAATGCTGTAACTCTGTTTTATGTGCACCCTCCTTGACCAAGCAGTGTAAGTTTATGAGCTGTCATGAATAATGGGCATTTGCTCTGCGCACAAGAAGTGCACAGATTGATGTGGCCTTGGATTTTATAGAATAAAAAGATAAAATGGCGTTTAGTCTTAAGCTCTTTCAGAGACTTATTTTGAAGGTCTTCTGTAGTCTTCATTTGTTTTTGGTGTACATTCTGTGCCTTTGCATTCACTTAATTGATTTGCACACTGTTGTTCACCTCTTTCCACTGCTATACAGGCCTTTAAATACCCTACTGAAAGGTTTTTTTAAGACTAGAAAACTAAAACATTTACAGTACGACACCACAAAACCTCTGTCGGTGAGGATGGCCTCCAAACGTTTACTCCAAATGGATTTCAACTTAAATAGACTTTGAAGGGTTGACTGAATTTGAGGAATAAAAGCTTTCAGAAGAGAGGTATGATAGTTTGCTATCTAATATAACAGTGATTTACTCTGGTCAGGATTACAGACAGATAACATTTGGAACTAATTCACTCTTAGTATATGATTGCTATACAGCCAACAGGGCCATAAGGGACAGAAATGTGTTTTTGGGAAACGGCACAAATAAGGCTCCCTCAAGGTTGTTCTGGAGAAACAATTGATATACGCAGTGTACCAAGAGATTTTTCAGATAAAGCAATACAGTTTGCCCATGTGAAGTGCTGAATTGTAATTTATCTCTTGTTGTTAAAGCTGATTTAATTCGGTCGAGGATGTTATACTTGGAAACTTAATATTAAATATAAACCGTCTGCCATCAGTCCTTTACTTAGAAATTATTTTTTGTTATCTAGGTATCTCAATGGAAAAGGAAGAATAAAATATGTTATTAAACTAGACTGTAACCACATATTCAAGACTAAGACTAAGGGGGAATTCAAATGTAATTGTCTACGAATCATCCAGTGAAAAACCCACATGGGCCTATAACTAATCTGAATATTGTGAGGGACAACTGTATTTTGATTTGAACTTCCACCAGTTGTTTTCTTACAAAAAATGAAAAATATTGAATCAAACAGACAATTCTTTGTAACCACGTTTACCCAATCAAAAGTCTGGTTAAGGTTGGTAAAAATGTTTGATTAAACTCTCCTTTCTGTGTGTCCTCTGTTTAATGTCCAACAAAACTCAATTATGTGCTGAACAAATCAGTCAATTAATTGTGAAATATTTAACAATTGAGCAGTGGTGGCAAAATGAATTTAGAGAATTTACGTAGCGGGTAACTTCTTACTGTGCTTTACTTTTCTGCCCCCTATAACTTCGGCTGCTATCTGTCTGCACCATAGAAAAAGTTATCTGCCCATGAAAAGTCTCTTTAACTGCTAGAAGCAAAAAATGTGGTCTATACCATTCTTAAGTGTTTTTTTTGTTTGTTTGTTTGTTTGTTTGGTTGGTTGTTTTTTTTTTGTTTTGTTTTTTTATCCAGTATTAATGGTTTTATTTATTTATTTATTTATTTATTTTTCAACAGCAAGGTATAATAGCAAGGTATGCCGCTGGAATGTGTTTCTAAAAGTTTCTCGTTGCTGCTGTTATCATTGGCGCGGATACAGTGTCCTCTTGTGGCTCGTTCACACTCGTCTTCACACAGACATGCGCTTCAATCGCGTAACGCCATTGCGGAGACTCTCTATTTGTTCCGTTGAAGTCACAAAACAAACTGCACACAAACGTGTCCCTGCTCTTGATATATAACCACTGATGAACATATTCGGTTTTGATGAGAAAAGAAAACTATGAGGGCAGATTAGACCTAGAACCTCTGACATGCTTAACAATAGTTCTAACACTAGACCATTAAGCAAATTTCACTGATCTATGCATTTATTCACTTGAAAAATCTCAGCACTAACTGTATATATTATTAGTAGATGTACAGATGAAACGATCTCATTAAACATGAGTTCTATGTCCATAAATTAAACCCATTGTACTATTGAAATTGATTCCTGTACATTGTAATGTATTTTTTTTTCTGCAATTGTTATTGTACATATCTGATATAGCATTGTATTAGCACCCCACCCAACCCCCCTACACACACACCTGTCCCAACCACTTTTTAAAACAGTTACGCCACTGTATACATATGAACATAATAACCTTAAATGTAAATATGAACACTTATTTATATTTGCTTTAATGTAAATATTATAAATCTTAATTTGTAAAGCAGCTACAACATGTTACTAAGCCACACTTGTCACATTGTGCAGTTTTAAGCAGTTTAACTTGCCTCAGAAACCAAAAATGTTATCACGAGAGTGGACGTCATGGGGATAGCGATAGAAGCCTTTTCCCCTGGCTTGTGAGAGCCATTTAAAGAAGCCCACTATGTGATATACAGGGGTCAGCCCTTAATCCAGCTGGCTACAGAGTCACATTAATGGAGTCTGCACGCCCGCGGTCAGCTCTGTGCTGCTCTCTGAATAAGAGATAACAGGTCTCTTTTAAATGTGGCTGTAAATGGAGCTCCCCCTCGACAGACGTGGAGAGCTCGGGCCATTTCACCGCCGCACTTTTATGATGGAAGCGTAGGGCCCGGGCTGCATGTCTCCCCGTCTGTGATCACTCGACCTTGGCAGCAATTATCTGTATGTTTGCCTTTTAAATTCCCCTCCAGAACAGACTTCATTAAGGACTAATGGTACAGCACCATTTTAGCCAGGCCCGGATGGCGTACGCAGGGGTTTGAAGATGCTACATGCTGTCCATCCTGTCTGTGGTGGATTGTCCTGACTATTGTTTGCCTAAACCTAAACATCCTGTAATTGGATTTAATCAGAGACGTGGCAGCAAATTGAACAGTTCTTTTTTTGTACTGCTTTTAGATTAGCTTGCCTTAAAGTTGTTAATGTTCGCATGTCTCTGAAAAGATTGGCTGGAAAGTGTTTATTAGTGACCTGCTAAAATAAGTAATTAATAAGCAGATTTTCTAATTGAAGATGCAGAGTAAATGCACTCAAGTCATGAGTCGTGCATCATAAGTGGCTACCTCTCATGTGCGTGTAATCTCCATATAAGCCTCGTGGCACATGGAGGGCTGATAGCAGGATGATGAATGCTAGCAATACGTTGGCAAGAGAAAGAGGTGTCTTAGGAAAAGCACTCTCTACTGTAAGGATACTCTCTACTTGTGGACATGTGTCCCTATGGTCCCACACACTATGACTGCAAAAAGCAATACAAATCAAATCGCTGTCAGATGTGTTAGATTTATAAGATCCTTAATGTCCAGGAAATGAAACACAGAATCCGCCTAACCAACCGCATCGACTGGGGGAATCCAGAGAGAAATAAAGAAGTGGTCGAGAGACGGCACAAGCGTTGATTGTGTTTGTTCCACATTTGCACATTTGCGTGCGTGCGTGCGTGCATGCGTGCGTGTGTGCGTGTGCGTGTGCGCGTGCGCGTGTGCGCGCGTGCGTGCGTGTGTGTGCGTGTGTGTGCGTGTGTGTGTGTACCTCAGGCCCACCACCATTATTGGATTCCCTCCATGTTATCTGTCGCTCCACAGGTGTCCTGTTAGTGGATGTATAGGCCTGTCACAGATGCCTTGGAGAGAAGGGGAAGTGTGTATGTTTAGAGGGGAGATGCACCAGCAGGGGAAGGAAACAATCCCCCTTAATCAAGGTCTTTAGCAGTGGTCTTTTAGCACCGGTGTCGCACTGTGTCCTTGAGTAGGGCGCAACAGTCATTATATCCTCCAGTCATCATTGATCTCCTCCTGTAGACAGCAGATCGCCCCTCTGCAATGCTTAGCTTCAGTCTTAACGTTCAATGATATAGCCTTGGCCGTCTAGCGGAACATGTGACTCAGCAATGGCCCGCTTCAGAAGAGGTAGAGTGAGTTGGTGTGCCATGTGGCAGCACTCATGGAGCAGCATGGCTCTAAATGCTCTTGTCAAGGGCAAGACGATAAAGTCTGTGGGGAGAACAACCAGATTTTGCAGCTCGCTGGCTGACAGCTAATCATTAGTAGTGTTTGCTAAGGCAGATTTGGGCAGATTTGAATTAACAAACCACACACACAAGTGGATTTTGTCAGCTAACTTAAATTATACCTCATATCGTGTGGCTTGTAGAGTAAATTTTAGGGACCAGAACACTGCATAGCAACATGTTTACAGACATTTGGAGCACCCTGGCAACCACCCACAGAACTCTGGCAACCAACCTACAAACACCCTTACAACCACATAATGTGCTAACAACCACCCAGAACATTTCAGCAACTACATAGCAACACTTTGGCAACCACCCATATCGCCATAGCATTGTGCTAATGACCACTCAGAATACTTTAGCAGCTGCAAAGCAATGCCACAACATTCTAGTAACCACCCTGAATACAATAGCAACCACATTGCAAATCCCTGGCAAGCACCTACAGTACCCTAACAACTAGATTCCAGCATGCTAAAAAAAACATTCAGAACTTCTTAGCAGCCACATAGCAACGCCTTGACAACCCCCACAGCATTCTAGTAACCACTCAGAATACCATAGCAGCCACATAGCAACTCTCTGGCAACCACCAAAAAACACCCTAGTAACCACTCAGAATACTAAAGCAACATGCTAGCAACAACTTAGAACTTCTTTGTAGCCACATAGCAACGCCATGGCAACCACCTCAAACACCCTAGTAACCACTTAGAAAACCATGGAAATGTGCTAATGACCATTCAGAACTTAGTTTGAGTAGTTTGAGTGCTGTCATAACTGTCTCTTTCACCTCATCTCCTGTGTTTTTGTCTTTTTATGAATGTTACTTTTTATTTGTCCTTTTCAAAGCAGATTTTTCTTATAATGACCTTATCCTGACGTAAATACCATTTCAGAGGCTGTCTCAGAGGGCCGCTCCTGCTTTGAAAGCTAAATACCCTATTAAAGCTCTTTGATTTGGGCTTGTGGTTCAGTTAGAATTCAAAAGAAAGGTTTAGATTTTTATAAGGTTTATAGGTGTTTTAATTACTCTAAGAGTCATGTGATGATATAGTCTCATCTTTGGCCCCTCATTTTCCCTTTCAATAGTTCCTGGGCCACCCATGAGGCTTGTGTTCCCGGAGGTGCGTCTGACAGAAGTGAGGGTGGTCTGGCAGCCCCCTGCGGACCCCAACGGCATTATAATGGGTAAGAGAAACAATAGGTCATTTCTTTCTCTTAGACACCAATGAAATTGAATGGAAAACAGATTTTTCCAAAATATTCTTACCATGTTATTACACTACTGTTCAGTCGTTTTTTTTATACTTTTATTTAGCAAGGATTTTTACATTGTTATAAAAAATGTATACATATTAATTACAAATATTTCAAATTAATGATGTTCTTTTGAACTTTCTATTAATCAAATAATCTAAAGAAATAGCATGGTCTCCACAAAAATATTAAGCTGCACAACTGTTTTCAACTTTGATAATAAGAATTGTTTCTTGAGCAGGAAATCATCATATTCGAATGATTTCTGATGGATCATGCTGAAAATTCAGCTTTGACATCACAGGAATAAATTACATTTTAAAATATATTCAAATATAAAAGTTATTTTAAATTATAATAATATTTCACAAATATTACTGTATTTTTGTTCAAATAAATGCAGCATTGGTGAGCATAAGAGACTTACCAACCCCACGGTAGTGTTTGTTAAATGAACAGTAATTTTACGATTCAGTTTATATTTCATCAAATTACAAATTTGCATTTTTAACATTGCATTTAAACTTATCCAACACTTATTTACGGTCAGGCATAATAACCTACATTTTTGTGTGTAAGTGAGTGAGTAATCCAAGACAATTCACTTAGGAAGTGATATGTCTATGATTCAGACTGATGAATCCTATGTATATATTTACACTTTCACCAGTCAGTTTGACTAATTCAATTGAATGATTCATTGTGCTGTTTATTTTTTCTATTCAGTAAGGAACAGAAAAATGTGATGATTTATTGTGAATACATTTTTTTCAATATATTTCCATTCTTCTTGTGAGAATGGTCTTGGCTGACCCATGTAGGCTGGATTCAAGTGCAAAGCTGCTTTCATGTACTTCACCTCACATTAAAACAGTCTCCTCAGTACTTGATCTGGCCTACATGAGAGTGTGAAATGCATTGGGCTGGCAGTATCTGGCTCAGAGCAGAGCCAGTTTCTTCCCTCTGCTCTGTGAATGAAGCCATGTCACCATGCACCTGAGACTAATTCCTCATACGGGAAGAAGGAGCCGGAGAAGAGAAAATCCCTGCGTTTTAATGAGATTAGTCTGACTAACACCTCAAGTGAATGAAGCTCGGAATAGCCGCCTGCCAAATCATGCTGCCTGTGCAAATCACACCGGAGAAGAATACACGCAATCTCAGCGATGCAAAGATGAGATCCAAACACATTGTTTGACTTGGGTTGATAGAATCCTATTCATGAGGCATTCATTTTGAATAAAAATGAGGCCAATTTAAGCTTTTTTATGATGTTTGGGGAAAAATTGGGACTTTGTTGTGTATACTGTAGAAAAATGAGATTGAAAGCGCATGCACGGTTCTTTTTAGTCTGGAATGTGGCACAGCATGACTGTTTAACCAGCAGTCTTGTAAATCCCTGTTGGAAAATAGAGCTTAAGATGCTATAGCTGTGTTTTGGAACATAGTAGCTGTTTCTAGCTGCTCTAAACCGGTCATTAGCTGGTCATCAGCTGTTGTCCCCCAAAACACATAAACAGTGCCTTTGTAATGCTTTCAAAACATAGCTCTGTTTATTGGAAAATATCAACTATTATATCCGGCTTTTGGTGATTATTAATGGCACAAAAATTGCACATTTTAGCTGGTCATAGTAAAGTTAACATAGCAGCTGTAAAAAACAAAACAAACAAAAAAACATATATAGAACAAACCACTTTGATAAAATGGCTTTTATAATGTCCAGAATAAATGAGTAAATAAAAAGAGAGGGTGCTTTGCAGGAGCAAAATGAAAGGATTAGTTCTCCCAAAACAAAAAATCTTTTCATTTACTCACCCTCTTGTCTTTCTATTCGTTGAACACAAGAATGACAATGATTGTCAAGCTCAAAAAAGCATGTAAAAGTAGTCTTTTACATGATTTGTGCGGTATTTCAAGTCTCCTGAATTCATTTAATTGCTTTGTGTGTGAAACAGCCTGAAATTTAAATCATATTCAGCCAAAATAATGCAAACCTCATTGGTTCTCACGTCTATTTTCAACGTGGTATATTTAAATGTGTTTGTAAGTGAAGTAAGGAATGTGAAGTTTCCCCTTTCACTATAAGAACCACTCGTCCACCATCTTTCACCAGCTAATTTCGAGTTTAGACCGTTTAGAAACAACCAGCCTTCATGTTCCAAAAAACAGCTACCAGCTTAGGCTGGATTTTCCAGCAGAAACTTTTGTTTACAGCAAAGCCTAAATGTAATCCTGTTTTTAAAGCTGCTGAAAAATGTGTTGTGTGTTCCCAGTCAGCGTCAGCAAACCTGACCGTTAAAGTCCATGGCTAGGAATGGGAGTTTGCTTTGGATTTTGCAGCAGATCGAGTAGTTGCTCTTAATCTGACTCCGCTGAAGCCGCCCCGCTCAAACACAAAAAACGAAGGGTTTGACAGAGGAAATGCGCAGAAAATGCCATGCTGAATCAAACCGAAACTCAGACATGTTGTGAACATAAGCTAAATAGATGTAAAGAAGCCCCTGCCAGCAGAACCTGGTTAATTACATCAACACCGCGACGCTCCAAGACGAACATGCCGCACGCACTGTGTTATTTTGCACTCTGTTTCCATGTCATACTTCAGCAGATCAAGAGATGCTGGTTATGTACAAACCCGATTCCAAAAAAGTTGGGACACTGTACAAATTGTGAACAAAAACAGAATGCAATGATGTGGAAGTTTCAAATTTCAATATTTTATTCAGAATACAACATAGATGACATATCAAATGTTTAAACTGAGAAAATGTATCATTTTAAGGGAAAAATAAGTTGATTTTAAATTTCATGGCATCAACACATCTCAAAAAAGTTGGGACAAGGCCATGTTTACCACTGTGTGGCATCCCCTCTTCTTTTTATAACAGTCTGCAAACGTCTGGGGACTGAGGAGACAAGTTGCTCAAGTTTAGGAATAGGAATGTTGTCCCATTCTTGTCTAATACAGGCTTCTAGTTGCTCAACTGTCTTAGGTCTTCTTCGTCGCATCTTCCTCTTTATGATGCGCCAAATGTTTTCTATGGGTGAAAGATCTGGACTGCAGGCTGGCCATTTCAGTACCCGGATCCTTCTTCTACGCAGCCATGATGTTGTAATTGATGCAGTATGTGGTCTGGCATTGTCATGTTGAAAAATGCAAGGTCTTCCCTGAAAGAGACGACGTCTGGATGGGAGCATATGTTGTTCTAGAACTTGGATATACCTTTCAGCATTGATGGTGCCTTTCCAGATGTGTAAGCTGCCCATGCCACACGCACTCATGCAACCCCATACCATCAGAGATGCAGGCTTCTGAACTGAGCGCTGATAACAACTTGGGTTGTCCTTGTCCTCTTTAGTCCGGATGACATGGCGTCCCAGTTTTCCAAAAAGAACTTCAAATTTTGATTCGTCTGACCACAGAACAGTTTTCCACTTTGCCACAGTCCATTTTAAATGAGCCTTGGCCCAGAGAAAACGCCTGCGCTTCTGGATCATGTTTAGATATGGCTTCTTTTTTGACCTATAGAGTTTTAGCCGGCAACGGCGAATGGCACGGTGGATTGTGTTCACCGACAATGTTTTCTGGAAGTATTCCTGAGCCCATGTTGTGATTTCCATTACAGTAGCATTCCTGTATGTGATGCAGTGCCGTCTAAGGGCCCGAAGATCACGGGCATCCAGTATGGTTTTCCGGCCTTGACCCTTACGCACAGAGATTGCTCCAGATTCTCTGAATCTTTGGATGATATTATGCACTCTAGATGATGATAACTTCAAACTGCAATTTTTCTCTGAGAAACTCCTTTCTGATATTGCTCCACTATTTTTGGCCGCAGCATTGGGGGAATTGGTGATCCTCTGCCCATCTTGATTTCTGAGAGACACTGCTACTCTGAGAGGCTCTTTTTATACCCAATCATGTTGCCAATTGACCTAATAAGTTGCAAATTGGTCCTCCAGCTGTTCCTTATATGTACATTTAACTTTTCCTGCCCTCTTATTGCTACCTGTCCCAACTTTTTTGGAATGTGTAGCTCTCATGAAATCCAAAATGAGCCAATATTTGGCATGACATTTCAAAATGTCTCACTTTCAACATTTGATATGTTATCTATATTCTATTGTGAATAAAATATAAGTTTATGAGATTTGTAAATTATCGCATTCCTTTTTTATTCACAATCTGTACAGTGTCCCAACTTTTTTGGAATCGGGTTTGTAGATTGAAGTCACAGAAAGAGCTCTTTGAAAGAAGAACGTGATTTGCCGGCATGCCTCTAATTTGCTGCATCTCGAAGAAAGGAAATGCTTTAAAAGCAGGCGGTGATGAGAACGTCGCTTACTCAGATTCAGTGTAAGCGACTGCTAAGGCACTGCCCTTGTGAGTGTTTCTGCTGGGCAATGAATGAGGAAAGTAGAGCTGCAGGAGTTTGTGGGGTGGTGACCTAGCCAATCACATGGGACGATGCCCTCACAGTGGAAACCCTTTCCCAAAAGCAAAGCCCTAATAAACTATGTACAGGTCAGAGCCTGTCGTAGTCGTGCAAATGTTGAGCAAAAGGGATGCTTTCTGCCCACGGTACTCTCTGTATCTCTAGAAATATAGACTCTGACATGGAAGTAACCAGGAAGAGAGGGTGTATGCGTATGTGTGTGTGCGTCCGGGGATGAATGTATGTGATTTTCCACTGCCCCTCATGGCTGAAGTGGACATTAGGATGAAATGGCAGCCCTCAAGTGCTGCAGTCTCACAATGTGGGATGGCCTAATTTCGTTTTGCACAGCCAAGGGGGCCAACATGCAGTGCAAGCATCCTGAAAGATAAATAGATGGTTGAATAATGTTCCGTCTCTCCCACGGCCAAGCTCTGCCCACACATTCCATTTCAACATGTTTCCCGTTAATGTTATCATTTGTTTTTCTTGAGGTTTGCAACACGTGTCATTCCCACAGACATGATGCAGATGGACACTCGGCAGACCTAGCTTGTTATGCCTTATACACTATAGCACAACAAACGATGCTTGTTCAGTCTCTAAACTGGGAACTAAAACATGCCTAAAACATTTTATATTTGATGACAATATACATTATTTTTATTTATAATTTTTTTTTTAATTTGAATAATGTTGAAAAATGATTCCCATTATACTTCTATATTAATATAGATATTCTATATTTTGGTATGAAATACAGTATACATTACACTGTTTATTTATTTTTGTTTTTAGTCATAATTTTTCATATTTGAATAATGTTGAACAGTGATTCCCAATATACTGATATATTTATACTAGTATTATAAAATTTGAATATTAAAATTATATTTATTATGCTATATAATATACTTTATTTATTTATTATATTTTTTTTATTTTCATTTTAATATTTGAAAAATTCAATTATTCAATTATTTACAACCAGGGGTGACTAAGTAGGCTCCAGGGGGACTTGAAACATTTTTGATTTTGCTTTGTTAAACCTTTAAAACAAAACAAAAATGTAAACAGAAATATTAGGTGTGTAAAAACAGTGAATTAATCAAAAACAAATGGCTTAACACAAATGGCTTAACACACATTCAGTCCCTTTTTAAGGAAAGAAAGCAAAATGGTGTGTGTAAGTCTTGGTATTAGCAAATTCTAACCTGTAATAAAAAGATAAATCAAAATCAAATCACCTTTATTTATATAGTGCTTTTTACAATGCCAGTTGTTTCAAAGCAGCTTCACAGTGGTAACAGGAAAATAATGCAACGGAAATTGATTCGGCTGTACAGCCGCTCTGGTGAAAACGGTGATGTCATCCAGCTCATTTCAATTATCATATAGTGTCAATGCGGGCAGATCAGTAATATAGTTGAAATTGAAGTGTCCCCAACTGAGCAAGCCAAAAGCCAAAGGCGACGGTGGCAAGGAACCAAAACTCCTTCAGGGCCAGAATGGAGAAAAAAACCTTGGGAGAAACCAGGCTCAGTCGGGGTGCCAGTTCTCCTCTGGCCGACGAACAAAGTGTATGATTATGATTCTGGCAACATTACAGGTCAGAAGTCATATTAGATCAATAGATATTCGTAGGATTATTCGAAAGATTGGAGTTGTCACGCCGGGGACGGGTTTAATAAGGATGTCGTGTCGATGCGGCATTTACAGGGGGGAGTTTAATTGAACGGTCTCTACAGACACTTCAGGGATGCGTTCGTTATGTCCAGGCTAAGGTCCACCATCTGGTCCGGATACGGCCCGGATCCGGCCGACTGCAGTAAACCTCGGGATAAACAGAGAGACTAACATTAGCGTAGATGCCATTCTTCTTATGATGTAACGAGTACATCAGGTGTTATGGGAAGTGTTCCCGGTTCCGGCTGACCTAGTTAATGCAGCCTACAACAATCATTTAACTGATTTGAAAATGTTTTATGTGTATGCCATAGTAAAGAGATGTGTTTTTAGTCTAGATTTAAACTGACAGAGTGTGTCTGCTTCCCGAACAATGCTAGGAAGACTGTTCCAGAGTTTAGGTGCTAAATAGGAAAAGGATCGACCGCCTGCAGTTGATTTTGATATTCTAGGTATTATCAAATATTCTAGGTATTATCATTATCTGGCCAGAATTTTGAGACCGCAATAGACGTAATGGAGTATAATGCGTTAAGAGCTCGCTCAAGTACTGGGGAGTTAAACCATTTAGTGCTTTGTAAGTAATCAGCAAGATTTTAAAATGTATACGATGTTTAATAGGGAGCCAATGCAGTGTTGCCAGAACCGGGCTAATATGGTCATACTTCCTGGTTCTAGTAAGAACTCTAGCTGCTGCGTTTTGGACAAGCTGCAGTTTATTTATTAAGCGAGCAGGGCAACCACCCAGTAGAGCATTACAATAATCTAGCCTTGAGGTCATGAACGCATGAACTAACTGTTCAGCATTTTGCATTGAAAGCATGTGCCGTAATTTAGATATATTTTTAAGATGGTAGAATGCAGTTTTACAGATGCTAGAAACGTGGCTTTCAAATGAGAGATTGGTATCAAAGAGCACACCCAGGTTCCTAACTGACGACGAGGACTTGACAGAGCAGCCATCGAGTGTTAGACAGTATTCTAGGTTACTACTTGTGGAGTTTTTTTGTCCAATGATTAAAAATTCAGTTTTTTCTGAATTAAGTTGCAGGAAATTACTAGTCATCCAATTTTTTATATCAGCTATGCATTCCGTTAATCTTGTGAATTGGTAAGTTTCGTCAGGGCGTGAAGAAATATAGAGCTGAGTATCGTCAGCATAACAATGAAAATTAACGCCATGCTTCCTAATAATATCTCCCAGTGGTAGCATGTACAGGGTGAAAAGCAACGGTCCTAGCACTGAGCCCTGCGGTACTCCATACTGAACTTGTGTTCGGTGTGACATCTCTTCATTTACTGCTACAAACTGATAACGCTCAGATAAGTATGATTTAAACCATGCCAATGAAATTCCACTAATGCCAACATAATTTTCGAGTCTATTCAAAAGAATGTTGTGGTCGATAGTATCGAATGCAGCGCTAAGATCAAGTAACACTAACAGAGAGATACAACCACGATCGGATGATAAGAGTAAATCATTTGTAACTCTAATGAGAGCGGTCTCAGTACTATGATACGGTCTAAATCCTGACTGGAAATCCTCACAGATACCATTTCTTTCTAAAAAGGAGCATAATTGTGAGGACACTGCCTTTTCTAGTATTTTTGACAGAAAGGGTAGATTTGAGATTGGCCTGTAATTGACTAATTTTGTAGGATCAAGTTGTGTTTTTTTAATAAGTGGTTTAATAATAGCCAACTTAAAAGTTTTCGGTACATATCCTAATGTCAAGGATGAATTAATGATATTAAGAAGAGGATCTATGACCTCTGGAAGCATCTCTTTTAGTAGTTTAGTCAGTATGGGGTCGAGCATACATGTTGTTGATTTTGATGATTTAACGAGTTTAGCCAATTCTTCTTCTCCTATAGCAGTGAATGAATGTAATTTTTCCTCAGTGACACTACAATGCACTGTCTGATGTGATACTGTAGTAGACGGCTGCATGGTTATAATTTTTTTCCTAATATTATCAATCTTACAAGTAAAGAAATTCATAAAGTCATTACTGCTGTGCTGTTTACAAACATCAGAAGGTGAAGCTTTATCTTTGGTTAATTTAGCCACTGTATCGAATAAATACCTAGGGTTGTGTTTGTTTTCTTCTAAGAGAGTCGAGAAATAAGCAGATCTAGCAGTTTTTAGGTCCTTTCTGTATGCAATCATGCTCTCTTTCCACGAACTGCGAAAAACTTCTAGTTTTGTTTTCTTCCAGCTGCGCTCCATTTTTCTGGCTGCTGTTTTAAGGGCCCGGGTGTGCTCGTTGTATCACGGCGTTGGACTATTTTCTTTAATCTTCTTTAAGTGCCGGGCAGCAACTGTGTCTAAAGTGCTGGAAAAGAGAGCGTCAATAGTTTCTGTTGCAACATCGAGTTCCTCTAGGCTATCTGGGATGCTGAGGAGATGAAACTGATGAGGAAGATTATTTACAAAGCAATCTTTAGTTGCAGCAGTGATAGTCCTGCCATATTTGAAGCGAGGGGACGGCTTTGCAGCCTTTGCTAAATTAAGTGTACATGATACTAGGTAATGATCTGAGATGTCATCGCTCTGCTGCAGAATTTCAATGGTATCAACATTTATTCCATGTGACAGTATTAGGTCTAAAGTATGATTACGGCGATGAGTGGGTCCTGACACGTGTTGCCTTACTCCAATAGAGTTTAGAATGTCTCTAAATGCCAATCCCAATGCGTCTTTTTCATTGTCTACATGGATATTAAAATCACCAACAATTAGGACTTTATCTGCAGCCAGTACTAACTCTGATAGAAAATCAGCAAATTCTCTGGTAAAGTCTGTATGGTGCCCTGGTGGCCTGTATACAGTAGCCAGCACAAATGTCAAACGGGATTTATCAATTTCACTACATAACGTTACATAAAGCACCAAAACTTCAAAGGAATTATATTTGAAACTAGACTTCTGAGTAATACCGATGATATTATTATAAATTACAGCAACACCTCCCCCTTTACCTTTCAGACGCGGCTCGTGTTTATAACAATAATCTTGGGGGGTGGACTCATTTAAAGTAATGTAATCGTCAGGTTTTAGCCAGGTTTCTGTCAAACACAGCACATCTAGGTTATGATCTGTAATCATATTATTAACAATAAGCACTTTTGAGGAAAGGGATCGAATATTCAGCAGCCCGAGCTTTATCATTTGATCATCTGTATTATATCTGTTGTTTATTTGTTGGACATAAATTAAATTTTTACCGTTGAATGGTTTTGACGGTTTTTTGTATTTACTAATTCGTGGAACAGACACAGTCTCTATGTGATAATATCTAGGTGAAAGAGTCTCTATGTGCTGGGATTTATCTGACTTCTGTGACGTGAGACAGCTAGCAGGCGGTCGGGTAAGCCAGTCCGTCTGCTTCCTGACCTGGGCCCCAGTTAGTCAAGGTTTAGCTCTAAGACTATGTGCCAAATTACTAGAGAGAAGAGCGGCACCATCCCAGGAAGGATGAATACCATCTTTTTTCAACAGGTCAGGTCTGCCCCAAAAGCTTTTCCAATTGTCTATGAACCCTATGTTATTTTGCGGACACCACTTAGACAACCAGCCACTGAGTGATGATAGTCTGCCAAGTATCTCATCACTCCTTTTAACGGGGAGGGGACCAGAGCAAAAAACGTCATCTGCCATCGTACTTGCGAGTTTACACACCTCTTTAATGTTAATTTTGGTGATCTCCGACTGGCGAAGTCGAACATCATTAGTGCCGACGTGAATAATAATCTTAGAGAATTTACGATTAGCATTAGAAAGCACTTTTAAATTTGCTTTGATGTCAGGCGCTCTGGCTCCCGGTAAACATGTGACTATGGTGGCTGGTGTCTCTATTTTCACGTTCCATGTAATAGAATCGCCAATAACTAGGGCACTTTCAACAGGATTCTCAGTGGGTGCGTCACTGAGTGGGGAGAACCTGTTTGATGTTCTAATCGGAACGGAAGAGTGTTTTTTTGATCCGCGACTATGCCGTCTCACCGTCACCCAGTTGCCCTGCTGCACAGGCTCTACAGCCGGAACTGAACAATGTACAGAGTTCACTAAGCTATTCGCATCCAAAGCAGTGTCTAAAGCTGTTACGTTCCCACTACTCTCAAATAAAGTCTGGATGCGTGTCTCTAATTCTCCGTCAGCCTGACTATCTCCTTACATTTATCACATGTGAAGCCCTGTTCGCCAACGGAGAAAGATATACTAAACATGAAACATGCAGTGCAAGTGACAATGACAGGAGAAGAAGACATGGCTTACCGTATTTGTTGATTTAATCCAATTTACCACAGTTGTTTGATGGAGTCTATTTACTAATCCAACTCACCACAGTTGTTTAATGAACTCAGAAAACAAGAGACCCGAGTGCAGAGATGGCAAGCTAACAGGCTAGCGAAATGCTAACGCGTGATAGTGATTTAGATTAAAAGCTAATGATGTCAGATTTAATGTGATAGGCAATATTATACAATATATGGTGATGGGTAAATTATATTTAGCAGTTTGAACAACAGGGAATGATATCAAATAAAGATTCAAAAGCAAGCAAAGCACACGCGAGCACAGCAGTCAGCAGGACAAAACCTGACCTGACCTGATACAGACCTTCTATTTTTGCCCCATCAAATGCTCCAACCAATATCAAATTAAATACAATAATAAAATGGCAGATTTAGTTCTTTTTGAACTGCTTCAGTTTGAGCAGAAGCTATTGGTGAATCTGTTTTTCACCTACAGATTTGGTTGTTTTTAGTTTTGAAGTGAATAATTGTAAAAAATGGCAATTAGTGATAATGCTATATAATATCCAGTATAAAATTAGTTAAAAGAACATATTTCTTTTTTGGAGTTGATAAAGAAGTGTCTGAGCCATACCGATGGTACAGTGTAAAACACAAACAAATTTCATTTCATGCAGGTTGTGCATCACATTTTTGTTTGTGGTTCTTTTCTCTGTGTATTGAATTTGACATTTGGATTAAATTTGATAAAGGGAATAAAGGCAAGGCAGAAGACCTTGCCAATGAAAGGCGTATTTAAATAAAGTCTTTTTGCAGTAAAGGGAAGCAATGACTGCAGACATTAACCAGAGCTGAATTTAAAATAGATGCTGATAGACCAAATTTTCCAGTGCACTGAAGCCTTTTTGAAAGCCATTCGTCTTATAAACCTGCTGTTGTTTTTCTAAAGATGGTTTCCCTACTACAAATGGCTTTTTGAGGAGATATTTTCTTCCTGCCCTTTTGTACTTTGATTTCTCAAAACTGAAAACTACTCTCAAAGATTTTCAGAAATGTTATTCAGACTTTTGATGTTGGTAAAGGCAGTTTAAGTTGTCTCACTGTAGACATGAGAAGGACGGAGGATCAAGACTCACCTCAGATGATCTAATGACTGTTTTACAGGATACCAGGTAGCTTACCGTATGGATTCTGGGGATCCCAACAAGTTCATCACAGTAGAGGTGGGTCCTGATTCCCGTCAGTTCACCGCCTCCAACCTGACCCCAGAGTCGGCCTACATCTTTCGCATCTCTGCCAAGACGGAGCAGGGCTGGGGAACACCTGCACAGGCTGTGGTCATAACTACTGAGATTAGAGGTGACACAAACACATATCTAAATACACAAAGCCCATATATATTTGACGTCGGAATTAAATATAAATTAACCCATCTATTTTCTAAATGTTATTGATCTTATTGCAAATGATTAATCTATGCATATGTTTCTTTTGGGATCCTTTTGAGCTCGTAATCTTTAATCAAAATATCATAACTCAATCTTCCGGTAAAATGACAGACTTCTCTCTGGTGACCTATGCTAGACTTCTCCAATCATTATTCTGCATAAACTTTGCCCCTTTCTTACAATCAACTGCAAGCATTCATTTAGATCCGCCATCATCCAAACAATAACCAATGTCCCCGTCCTACACTTTTCTTTTTCGATAATCCGTTTCACTCGGATGTCACAATATAGAAGAAAAGATCTGTTGCTAGTTCCATTACATTGCGACTTTAAACTCTACTTGATTTGCATTTGTAGGACATGATCCTGTATCAACATTCATATCATCCAATCATAGCCCATATCCTAACCCTATCCCTAAATTGATAGGATAGAGATTGGTAAATAAGAATAGGACATTGGTCCAAAAATGAGTCCTGCTTCAAAAAAATCATGTTAGACAAAATTAACATGAAATTATAATGGATACTATATACTTCCTTAATCAAAATAATTAATATTTTAGTATTGTATTAAAATATGTAATAATTTCCTCTTTTGAAATGGCTTTTCTTTTCACACATCACCTAGACCAGGAAATAATGTTAGATATTGTTTTTAAAATTTGTGCAATAGTTAACAGTAATTTAGTGCCGGTTAATGTTAACATAATAAAAGTTTGTTTTGTCAACAATAGAAAATAACAATACAATTTTAGTGGTAAACTTTTGGAATACACTGAATTGCTCTAAAGGATGAAATTGACTCTAAAGGAGGAAACTAGTTATTCACAATAGACTGGAAAATCACATTCAAGTCTGGCTGCGTTCTGAAACAGCTACTTTTCATGATCCCAACAATTCCCAGTGGATAAAAACTTTTGGTAACATTTTAGGGTAACACTTTAGAATACTGTTCCTTCATTAATGAATAACTACACAGGAACAAGTGAGTAATGCAATATTAACATTCTAGTAACTACTATTAACTAACAAGAAACTCTGATTAATGAATTAAGTAATAGCGCTCAGTTGAATGTGGTAGTTCACTATTAGCTAATCAATAACTACTATTTTTTTCATAACTCCCAGAGGACTAATAAGAACTACTATACAGGTTCATAATTAACATGAATAATGCATAATATATAATTAATTCTAAAGTGAAGGTAATGATAACCCACTAGTAATGACTCAAGTGTTTCTACCTCCTTCTAGTATCTACTTCTAGTTATTTGGATCAGTATTCTAAAGTGAAAAACATAATAACTCTGTAGTAATTACTGAAATCATTGTAAGCTTTTGACGTTTTTGTAAGGTCCTGGATAGTAACACTTGAGTAATTACTAGTGGGTTATCATGAACTTCACTTTAGAATACTGATCTAAACAACCAGTAATTCCTATAGAAATATGTAGTAACACTTGAGTCACTACTATCCAAAACCTTACAAAAACGTCAAAGGCTTACAATGATTTCAGTAATTACTACAGAGTTATTAGGTTTTTCACTTTAGAATACTGATCCAAATAATTAGTAGTTCCTTCTGAAGGATTTAGGAACACTTAAGTCATTACTAGTGGGTTACCATGATCTTCACTTTAGAATTAATTATACATTATGCATTATTCACATTAATTATGAACCTGTATATAGTAGTTCTTAGTAGTCCTCTGGGAGGTGTGAAAAAAAAATAGCAGTTATTGATTAGCTAGTAGTGAACTACCACATTTAACTAAGCACTATTACTTACTAATTTATTAATCAGAGTTTCTTGTTAGTTAATAGTAGTTACTAGAGACAGTAGTGTCAATACTGCATTACTCACTTGTTCTTGTGTAGTTATTCATTAATGATGGATCAGTATTCTGAAGCGTTACCAATTTTAGTTTAGGGTTTAATTCTCACTATTAACTAGTTGTTTATTAGCAGGCATATTTCTAGGATATTAACTGTTTATTAGTACTTATAAAGCACGTATTAATGCCTTATTCTGCATGACCATATTCTACATCCCTTAATCCTACCCATTACCTAAATTTATCAAGTACCTTACTAACTATTAATAAGCAGTAATTTGGAGTTTGAGGCAAAATTCATCGTTAATAGTTAGTTAATTGGATAATTTCCTATTTCACTCAGAAATCACATCACGTTACGGAAGTAAAATTGATTGTGAATGCAGTTTCCTTATGATTTTAAGCATATATTTAAGCTTAAATTCTCAGAAATGCATGCATGATCCATGTCGTTTTTTAGACACTTGTGATTTTTAGACTGCTAAAGAGCTATGATATACATCCCAACTGCTACACTGGTAATAAACTGATCAATTTCAAGACAGACAGATAGTTTGGGTTAAAGATGGAGAGTGATTGCATATCCTTTGACCTCGTGAAACTGCTCGATTGGTCCTTTTAAAAGCTGCACAGGCAAGGCCACTGCAATCATGGCTTTCGATAGTTTTCGTTGCGCATGATCTGCATCTTTAATGGCGGTCGATACGGTGCACCTTTAAATAAACAATTATGCCTCTCTGTATTGATTTCTCCCAATAAAATCGATGAGGTTATGCAGTTGCGTGTCACACAGGTGGGGAGGGGTGGAGAGGCCAGGGCAAGACCAGCTGACTGATGCACACATGAGTAGAAGAGTCCTGTCCCGTGATTAAGAACAGTCAGCAAGACCAGCCTGACCCCTGAACTCACACTTCACATCTATCTCTCCTCCATCAGAGCGACCGCAGCCTCCACGGCAGCTGCGAGTGCCACAGGACCACGTGCAGTCACGCAAACTGCAGCTCAACTGGGTGCCTGGTGGGGACGGCTCGTCACCCGTCCGTTACTTTACCCTACAGACGCGGGAGCTGCCCAACGGCGACTGGCTCACCCATTCCTCCACTATAAGCCACAATTATACCTCCTGGGAGGTGGACAGGTGAGCTCTTTTGGCATTTCCCAACCCCCACAATTCCACAAACAGCAGTACCAGTGGCTTTACCTAAAGACTGCCCTCGGATGACCCTCACGGAGTTGATTTCCACTGCTTCCCAGCCACATGTGTTCCCCTGCAGGGCTCATGGTGGCCGTGCAGTAAGGGCAGTATGGAGGGGGTGATATTAAATGCGTAGGAGCCTTTTTCCAGTGCAGCAATTTATGATACTCAATCCAATTTGAGAGAGTGAGAAACAATCAGTACCTTGGGCTACGGGTGCTCCAGCTTTTTGCATATGAGTTATGTTGGATCCGCAGTCATGATTATATGGGCAGTCGAATAGTATTTTATATGCATTCAGAGGGCCATCTCATCTTGATTATGATGGGTCCCTTTTCTCAGTTGAAAACTCTCTCAGCCATCAGCTTTTGAGTGCTTTTTTAAACAGCCAGATTGTTGCTAAATGGATTATTCAGGACTGATTTGTGTCTTTACCAGCTGGAGGCTTTTAGGAGTGGGGCATCATGGGAAAAATATTCCCTTTAACCAAGTAATACGAAGAGCGGAAAGCCCCCTCGTTTGGAAAGCACCGTGCAACTCATTTCAATCGAAAGAGATCGGTTATGAGACCTAAACGGCATGTTTAGTTAGGTAATGAGCCCAGTTGGCTTGTGCAGTGTGTTCTGGGTAAATAGGGAATGAAAAAATTAGAAATGTAAGCAAAGATTTTCCCTCATATTCCCTTTACTGTCAATTCCAGATGATTTTCAACACAAAATGATTGAAGAAGGCTAGGCAGTAGGGCTGTGCAATTATGACAAAAGTAGTAATTTTTTATTATTACCTTTGATATTGAATTGTGATTATTTGTTATTATAATCATATAAATTATTCATATATAATTAAAATAATATTAATATATTTTAATACAGTTGGCAGAAGGCGGCAATGTAGTAGGGCTGTGCAATTGTAACAACAGTAGTAATTGTTGATTATTTATTTATTTATATATATATATATATATATTTTTTTTTTTTTTAATTAGAATTAGCTGAAGAAGGTGAGCCAGTTTTGCTTTACTTTATAACATAAGTAGTATTTGTTGATTATCCTCTGAAATTGTGATTATGTATATAGTGTCACATTCAGTTTAGTTTTGTTCATGGCCTTCAGTTTTGGAATTTTTTTTTTTTTGTCGTTTTTTGTGCCACTCTCTTTTTTCTGTCCTCCGCCAAGCCTGCCACCCAGTCATCATTGTCCCCCATCAGTCCCTCCGTGTCACCACACCCTCCTCTCAGTGGTGCGGTTACACCGTGGACCTGCTGGGAGCCTACTCCTCCTGGGCGTGAGGAGCCCGTGGCTCCACCTCCAGTCTTGTGGCGCTCTGTCTCAACTCGACCTGTCGACCTGGCTCCTGAACCTATGCTCCTTCCTCCCTCGACTCCAGCGATTATTCGGCCTCACCGGGATCCCTCGGACCGTCGGCGCCACCTGAGTCAGACATCACCATACCTCAGCTGCGGACTTGTCCGTTGCTCTCTGGCCCTCCTTCGGCTTCAGCAAGCTCCGCCCTCCCTCAAGCTCCACCTCCGCCCTCAGTCACACCAGCTTGTCCTCAGCTCTCTGGATCTCCACTTCCGTCATGGGGGGGTCGTTGCTGCAGCTCCGTCGCGGCCGCCTAGGTCATCAGTGTCCCATCACTGCCTCGAACTTCCATCTGCGTGGTGGGCTCCACCTCCCAAGGCTCCGTCGCCGTCGGTCGACCCCCAGAGTTCATCACCATAATGGCTCCTACCACCGTTGACTCCGCATTGGACTATTGGCTTGGCTGAGCTCTGGGACGCATCCACCGGGCCACTCCTACCTTCACCATGGATGCTACCTCCTTCTGCCCCTCCCTGGTCGTCGTCCTCTGTCTGTCTGCCTGCCCCTTTCACCAGCCCTTTGCCACGTCCTCGTCCTCCTCCAGAACCACCGCCGTCTCTCCATCGGTCTGCACTCTTCTACTGCGCGAGGATGCGCCTTGCCGGGAGGGGCGCTATGTCACGTTCAGTTTAGTTTTGTTCATGGATCTTCAGTTTGCTTTTCTTGTCACATGTTTCTTTGTTCAGTTTCCCGCCACTTGTCTGTCTCCTTGGTTACCATCATTATGAGTTCATATGTATCAGCTGTGTTCCATTAATCACCCTCATTTGTGTTTGTTATAATAGTTTGTCCCTCACATTCATTTGCTGTCCGGTCACCGTTATGTTTAGATGTTTGCACTACCTGTCTGTATGCTATCTGGATCTACTATTAAACTTTGTTGTTTGGCATTACTGCCTACGTCTGTCTGTCAGCAAACACCTGTGTGACATATAGTTGATATTATTATAATATTAAAATATTATGTAACTCAAATAATGATAATACTTCTTTTGTGTGCCCTATTCTTTTTTCAGCTAATTGTGCAGCCCCACTAGGGTGCATTCACTGACATATTTTACCTGCATTGCAGTTGTTCATATTTCTGGGTTTATGAATTGGCACATATGCTGCGCTCATGTCTTTATATGAGCTCTCCAATAAGAAGTGTTTTGTATCTTATTTCCGTCCTCACCTCTCTGTCTCAAGTGCTTTAAGATAAAACTCTGTAATTGCCAGCGTGTGCCCTTGGGCTTCAATGGATTGTGTCCCTGACATTTATAGATACTAGCTCATACATGCACTGCTGAGCCACATCATTTGTGATGGGAAAGGTCTTTTTCCAATATGAGAGAGCTCACGAGTTGTTCAATCCCTCAGGCTGAAACCCTTCACTTCATACAAGCTGAGAATGATGGCGACTAATGACGTCGGAGACAGCAAGTACAGCCAAGAGACGGATGCAATTACCACTTTACAAGATGGTGAGTAATAATGAGCGTGTTGTATCCACTGGCTTTGGTTGATGCGCTATTGATTCAAATAAAAGTCATAGAAGAGCTACAGTCTTATCTGCGCCATTTACTTGGAAGCTGAAGTCTTAGAACTGATTTAATTCTGTCATTATTTACTCACCCTCATGTTATTCTAAACTTCTTTCTTCAGTGGAACACAAAGGGAGAATTTTTTTTTTTTTTTTTTTTTAAATATGCAGGTCACTTTTTTGTGCACTTACAATGAATGGGAACTGGTGGTTTTAGGCTTCAAAAAGGACACAAAAGCACCATAAAAGCACCCACAAGGGAGGTCTGTGGGAAAGCTCAGAGAAAAAGTAATACAAATAAAAAAGAATTTTACAGTATTAATGTTTCTTCTTTCAAAAGACTGATCAGAAGTCATGAGAATCATTTAATTCAAAGGTTAAGTCATGTTTCTCTTCAGGTTTATACAAACCCGATTCCAAAAAAGTTGGGACACTGTACAAATTGTGAATAAAAACAGAATGCAATGATGTGGAAGTTTCAAATTTCAATATTTTATTCAGAATACAACATAGATGACATATCAAATGTTTAAACTGAGAAAATGTATCATTTTAAGGGAAAAATAAGTTGATTTTAAATTTCATGGCATCAACACATCTCAAAAAAGTTGGGACAAGGCCATGTTTACCACTGTGTGGCATCCCCTCTTCTTTTTATAACAGTCTGCAAACGTCTGGGGACTGAGGAGACAAGTTGCTCAAGTTTAGGAATAGGAATGTTGTCCCATTCTTGTCTAATACAGGCTTCTAGTTGCTTAACTGTCTTAGGTCTTCTTTGTCGCATCTTCCTCTTTATGATGCGCCAAATGTTTTCTATGGGTGAAAGATCTGGACTGCAGGCTGGCCATTTCAGTACCCGGATCCTTCTTCTACGCAGCCATGATGTTGTAATTGATGCAGTATGTGGTCTGGCATTGTCATGTTGGAAAACGCAAGGTCTTCCCTGAAAGAGACGACGTCTGGATGGGAGCATATGTTGTTCTAGAACTTGGATATACCTTTCAGCATTGATGGTGCCTTTCCAGATGTGTAAGCTGCCCATGCCACACGCACTCATGCAACCCCATACCATCAGAGATGCAGGCTTCTGAACTGAGCGCTGATAACAACTTGGGTTGTCCTTGTCCTCTTTAGTCCGGATGACATGGCGTCCCAGTTTTCCAAAAAGAACTTCAAATTTTGATTCGTCTGACCACAGAACAGTTTTCCACTTTGCCACAGTCCATTTTAAATGAGCCTTGGCCCAGAGAAAACGCCTGCGCTTCTGGATCATGTTTAGATATGGCTTCTTTTTTGACCTATAGAGTTTTAGCCGGCAACGGCGAATGGCACGGTGGATTGTGTTCACCGACAATGTTTTCTGAAAGTATTCCTGAGCCCATGTTGTGATTTCCATTACAGTAGCATTCCTGTATGTGATGCAGTGCCGTCTAAGGGCCCGAAGATCACGGGCATCCAGTATGGTTTTCCAGCCTTGACCCTTATGCACAGAGATTGTTCCAGATTCTCTGAATCTTTGGATGATATTATGCACTGTAGACGATGATAACTTCAAACTCTTTGCAATTTTTCTCTGAGAAACTCCTTTCTGATATTGCTCCACTATTTTTGGCCGCAGCATTGGGGGAATTGGTGATCCTCTGCCCATCTTGACTTCTGAGAGACACTGCCACTCTGAGAGGCTCTTTTTATACCCAATCATGTTGCCAATTGACCTAATAAGTTGCAAACTGGTCCTCCAGCTGTTCCTTATATGTACATTTAACTTTTCCGGCCTCTTATTGCTACCTGTCCCAACTTTTTTGGAATGTGTAGCTCTCATGAAATCCAAAATGAGCCAATATTTGGCATGACATTTCAAAATGTCTCACTTTCAGTATTTGATATGTTATATATATTCTATTGTGAATAAAATATAAGTTTATGAGATTTGTAAATTATTGCATTCCTTTTTTATTCACAATTTGTACAGTGTCCCAACTTTTTTGGAATCGGGTTTGTACATCTAAAAGTAGAAAATAAGAATGTAGATACGAATGGGGATCATCTTCAGGGGTCCAGGGCATCAAAAAGATTGAAAATCCCTCATCCACATGACTCAAAACTTGCTGGAAGAGAAGATATTGGTAAATACAGCTTTTTGCCTGTTTCTCATAGAAAGCCATCATACAACATCTGTGGACTAAAGCACACAAGTGATATGATGAACCACTTTTATGGTGCTTTTTTGAGCTTGACACCACCAGTCCTCATTTACAGTGAAAACAACATTCTTCAAAAATCTTCCTTTTATGTTCCACAGAAGAAATAGCCAAACAGATTATTAGAATGAGATGACAGCGAGTAAATAATGACAGAATTTCCTTATCTAAGAACGCATCTAACCGGATTTCTCCTTGTATTTTACTGGAACTTATTATCAAATGTTTTTGTTTTTTTTCTGTACGTCCACAGTTCCTGATGAAGCGCCCACGATTCAAGCCGTGAAACCTTCCACAACAACATCCGTGCTGGTGCAGTGGCAGGTACGCTAATGCCAGCCCACCCCGGTTGAGTGAACTCCTGACCTCCATTAAGTTTATCTGATAGCCAGATAACAAACCGGCTCCAGTCTGAGAAGAATACCAGCATGTTGCAGGCTATCGCCAGTGAAATTACAGCCCTGTTCTGTTTAATGATCTGACTTTTGTCAATAGGTAGCCTCGTCTCGCCTCACTCTGAGCAGCCTGCCTTGCATCACTTAGTATTCCTTGTGCAGGTTAGCATAAATTAATGACATGCGGTATTGATACCCGCACATTTACAGAGCTCGCAGAGGGCTTTGGCAAGCCCAGGATAATTAATACCCATGCGCGACAGCAATCCTGCAATCTGAAGGGATATTAATTAGTAGCTGAACCTTTATTCACTGACCTATGAGTCCTGGATCTCACTGCTGTCTGTTTTATCAGCAGAACCGTAGGCTGAGTTGATTACACTCAGCTCGGAGCTTTGTTAATTACCCACTGACTGAATGGCTCAGAAATTAAATCCTCATCTTTTATTTATCTTATCCGTTTCGCGGCAAGCGTCGCGCACGGACACGCGATGGGAGATCAGTCAGCGCTGTCTGTCAGTTACAGCCAGTAAGGCTTTTTATCAGGGTGTGCTTTAATAAGGACCGTGAGAACAGCTAGTGGAATGTGACCTTTAATTTAATCTGTGCCTTTGCAGGCGCCCAAGGAGGAGAGTGTGAATGGGGTTCGGGTGGGCTATCGGCTCTACTACCGTGAGCTACAGTATGACAGCGCTCCGCAGGAGTCAAAGAGGCCCGTCAACAGCTCTTTGCTGCGCACCGAACTGACAGGTAACTAGCGGGAGGAGGCTCTCTTCTTGAACCAGAAATGTCTGCACGCAGGCGTGATTTATAGCTTGAGTGCTTCTTTGAACACTTTAACCCATGCAGTTATTGGAAAAATATATATTTCTCAAGGAATTCCTCAACGTTTTAAACTCACAGTTCTTTTGTGCAAAGATATTGTATTTCCCAGTTACTCTCTCAGAAGAGAAGGCAAGATTTAAAATGAAACTGGGACACAATCGGTGATGGCAAATTATAAAATCCACATTAATACGATGAATATTGCGCAAATTTGAACGTTATCAAAGCATTAGGGCGTGTGGTGGTTCTTCATCAAAAGCTAAGCATGTTTGAATATTATTTTGATTGGTAATCAATCATAATAATAATAATAGCATAATAATATCCCTATTAACTAAGAAAAGCTGGATCCATAATGACATCATCTTTGGTGGGAAAACCAAAAGCACAAACATAAGCAAAAATTAACAATGATTTTGATGAATTCTGTGATGTTTTGTGATATTAGTTGTTTTGTCTTACTTTACAATATTCCATGTTTGATAAAATGTCAAACTTAACTTGGCTAAATGTAATTTAAAGTTTACAGCATGTAAGCTAGTTTTCAATCCCTCACTGAGCTCTTTATTTCTGTTTGACGTGTGCTTTTGTGCACAAATATAGATTGTATTTCCTAGCTACACTCTTGGAAAGGAAGTCAAGTTTTAAATTGAAACTGGGACACAATCTGTGATGGCAAATTTCGAAATCCACATTAATATGATGAATATTGCGCAAATTTGAACGTTATCAAAGCGTTAGGACGCTTTTTCTCCCTGCAGTTAGAGAATATATTTCCGACGGATGGCTGAGCGTAGGTGAACTCATTACGCGCTCAGGCTGTGTGAGGTGCGGAATCATGAGTTTGAGCTCAAGTGTTCGACACCGTGCGCGCCAACGGGCTCTTTTTCCGCAGCCTGGATCCTGCTAAATCTCCTTTGACAAATTGGACTCAGCAGTGTTGACAGCATTTTAAATGCACAAGCCTGGAGCAGCTGAGCACGGAGGCATATTTAATTCCTTTCCCTATGTTCTGCACTGGTCAGGGCAGGAATGCAATATTTCTCTTCTGCTCTCCACTCATCTTACATGTTAAAATCTGAGGTCTGTTAAGTGCCGAATACACCTCCCTGCTGAAATCACCCTAAATGCCAAGAGGAAATTACCAGAGCTATGCTCTATTTGTTCAGGCTTAACAGCTTACATTGACAAGTTAGCAGGTACTCCAAAAGCTAACAAGGTCCCTGTCACTTTCTGGTCAGTCAGTTTCTGTTACTTTATATATGCCTATGATTGTTGTTCATAGTGTGTTGTCGGACAGATACAAAGATTTAGTTGTCCCTCTTATGCATTTCCCCTTATAAAATATTCAAATGACATTTTTAAATATTAATCAAATTTTTTTTTCATTATCAACTATTAAGTTTAAATAATTTTAAATCAATTTACAATGGATGTTGCTATGCAATTCTAACATGAAAAATGGTAATTTATAAGAAATATTCTAATTTCATCAAAAGCAAAACATGTTTAAATATTGTTTTTTAACTAAGAAAAACTGGATCCATAATTACATTATTTTTGGTGGGAAAACCAATAGCACAAACATGAGTTGTATTAGCAGAGGTTTTGATGAATTCTGTGATGTTTAGTTGTTTTGTCTTACTTTACAATATTCCATTTTTGATAAAATGACAGAAATCTGTATGGTAATTTCAAAATATGGTTCAAATATATCAAAGTTAACTTGGCTAAATTTAATTTAAAGTTTACAGGATATAAACTACTTTTCAATCCCTCACTGAGCTCTTTATTTCTGTCCCTTTAGGCATTTTGCAAATAGAGTTGAAGTGTCTGAGCTTGACCAGAAAATACTTCTAAAAGTCTGATATGCCCTTTTGTAGAAACCCTTTTCTAAACTACAAAGACATATTCATTTAAGTTACAGAGCTCAAAAGGAACTGTATAAAAGGATTGACCAGTGGGTTGCAGACATTCCGATTTTTCTTTAATTTTCCCCAAGTGATGCTGGATCAGTATATGTTTTAAAAATCTTATTAGGTCCCTAATGCACCCCAGCTTGTGATATAGTACTGTATATTGACTGTTTAATCATTAATCACTGACTCGCTTTGGTTTCTCGCGGGGTTTGATTGGAGCGCACGCAAAAGCGAGATGAGCATTGTGGAATTTCATCAATCTCTTGGAGAAGTGTGTGATGAGCAACTTTAAAAAGCAAAGATTTACTGCCATGATGAAATATCCCTTTGATTTGTGCTTTTCCATCTCCAGTAATGTATTCCTCATCGGTTGCTCTTTCTCCCTCCACAGCCAAAAGCACTGTGAAGACTGTCAGCAATCCTTCATTAACCGAATTCGAGCTAACGCGTAAGTTTCATTTAGCCATCTTTCTCATTTATGTCAGTCTGCTTTTGAAGTCCGAAATATTCGAACTCCCTTAAGCAAAGTGTGTAATCCCAAATACTCTTCCTGTTCAGAGAACAAGGTTTTTCCACTAATCCATCTACTCTGACCAGGAACATTCTGGCCCTGAGATATTCTCAAAAGTGAATCTCATTGCACACTGCTTGAGACCTGAGAAATGCATGTGCTCTCAGTCCTCTTGTGTAAGAGTTTGATTCCATTGCTTTCCATTATCACACCCAAACTAATCCGTATCCACACTATACGGAACAGTAGGTGGTTATCTGAGAGATGGTTTTGTTTGTACCAAGAAGAATTCTCATTCTTCTTATCTGGTGTCTCAAAGCCAAGATGCATTTGAGTACCCTTTCAAGTACCCTTATACCCTTCTGTTTGTACTTTTCTATTCTCATCAGAGCTGCAGAAATACAGGCGCTATGAAATTGTAATGACTGCCTACAACGTCATTGGTGAAAGCCCTCCAAGTGCTCCAGTAGAGGTGTTTGTTGGAGAAGCAGGTAAGCAATTGTGTGAAAATTAGGGTACTTTCCTCATAGATATTGCATATTTTTGCAATATTATCTGAAAAACTACACAGCCATGTAATTCCATAACAGCTATAAATTCATAGACACTTTTGCTGAATAGTGATAACATCCAGTTCCAACTGGCCCGAAACATCCAGGCCATCCTTATTGTTGAGTCTTGATGTTAAGGGAATTTTAACACAGTGTCTACGCTGGACACGACAGTTGTCGTGTGGTGCCGTGCCACAACATCTTGAGTCTGTCTACACTGGACGTGATAAAGCGAATGTCCCAAATCCACTTGTCCTTTGTGTCAGAAGTAGCAAAAGTGCTTGGAGTACATCTGAAATAGAACAGGCATCAGATTACAGTCAGGGATTTTTCATGCACCATGCCGCATCCAGTGTAGACAGCATCATTGATTATAATGGGGTTTATTGTCTTTTGTCTCGTTGCGTTGCGCCACTCGCATCCGGTATAGGAATCTTGTAAGGTATCTTGTATTTTCTAAACTTGCACAGTTTGAGAACATAACTCAGTGGTTATGTAGAGGACTGTGGGGGTTTTTTTCTAATACTGAGCAGACTTTTATCAAACCCAGACCAGTATGCTTTGCTGGCATCATCCCACCAGAGGACCAGTTTAACGAAAGAGCAAATTCTCAGAAAACATCTTTGCCGCTCCACCCTGACAGATGTGGTGATGACCACTGTCGATGGATGTTCTTTTTGAGATGGAGGCCTGTGCCGTAATGCTCTCTAGGAGCAGGACAGCATGCGCTCTGTCTCGAGTCCTTCAGGGAATAAGGCGGGACATGAGCTGACAGATATGAATTGTGTTCCCTTAGTGGAGTGGCATGTAGAAGTAACAACGACAGAGGCTAGAGCTATGGTGAGGTTCTGCTTAATGTGACAGAAACACAAACCCACCTAAAGGGATGGGCTTGGATCAATTTCTGTGTTTATATCAGTTAGCTTTTTCAGAAGCAATCGGGATTAGTACTGAAATTTTCTTTTCAGGGATCTGAGAGAGGTTTGGAAGAAAATTGGCTTATACTCCAAGCAAACCAAACTTTTAAGTTCACAGTTTAGTTTGCTGAATTGTGAACACAAAGCATTTTGGGTCACACTTCAGATTAGGGTCTAATTCTCACTATTAACTAACTATTAACAATGACTTTTGCCTCAATAAACTCCCAACTTACTGCTTATTAATAGTTAGTAATGTAGTTGTTAAGTTTAGGTGTTGGATAGGATTAAGGGATGTAGAACATGGTCATGCAGAATAAGACATTAATATGTGTATAAGTACTAATAAACAGCCAATACCCTAGTAATATGCATGCTAATAAACAACTAGTTAATAGTGAGAATTGAACCCTAAACTAAAGTGTTACCGCATTTTGTTTACCTTATTTTCACTTTTGCGTGAATCTTAAGATTCTATAAACATAAAATATGGCAAAAACAGATTACCGTACAAAGTGCTGCTTAGTCTGTGTCTATACAGATGATAGAATGAGATATTAAATATTAAAAACAATAGTGGACTGCCTTGCTGTCACATTGTCATGCTGTCATGTGCTGGCATATAAAGAAACACAAACTTCCTTTAGTTTTGATCCTGAAGATGGCAATATTCAAAATCCTTGTTTTTGTTTGAACATTTTTTGGTCCCCACGAGGAAAACAGCTTATAAATAATACCAAGTGATGTTTTTTAAAAATGTAAAAATGCAGAAGCTTTTCTGTTATGGGTCAGTTTAGGGGTAGGGTTAGTGTAAGGGGATAAAAATATAGTTTGTACAGTATAAAAACCATTATGTCTATAGAAAAATCCCCATAAAACATGGAAACCCAACGTGTGTGTGCATGTGTGCGTGTGTGTGCTTAAAATTATGATACATTTCATATTATAATGTGTGAATAGAAAATGAAATAAAAATCAGTCACAACTCAAATAGACCAAAATGAGATCCGAGAAAGCAGTTGTTTTTTACTTGTTAGTTGTTTTTTGCTGTTCACTTTTCTGTCCTGAATGTGGTTCTTTTAAGGACTTGAGGATAACATGCTAAGAGGACCACATGGATCTGGAGTGCTTGGAAATATGAAAAGATGGCTGAATAAGAGTGCTCAAAGATGTTTCGATGTTTTGTTTTGAGCTGTACTAAAGGCTGGTTTAGCTCTCTGTTCTCCCCTACCTCCCAATCAGGCTCCTGCCAGCTAGATTGTACTGCTGAATTGTAAAGTGCTTTTCAAGTTCAGTTCAAGTTGTTCTGTTACTAAAAACAATATATTTTTTTCCCGGTACATTTATTGACTTGAATAATATCCAGCTGCCTGGCTGAAGAGCCGAGCGCTCTGTCTGATGAGCTGCTAAAAGGGGAAGCACGGATATGATTCCTTGGGAAACTGATAATTGTTGTGCTGTTTTATTGGGTACACTACAAAAGAAAGGATGTTTATCTCCTACACAGCCCGAAACAAATCTATATTCATGTGGGGCATCTCATATGATCAATGAAAGGGCCTTTAGTGGGAAAATAATCCTCCCACCGCTAGCAAATAGATGCATTACGTCCGCATTTCAACCATACGCTTGAAAAGTATCGAACGCAGGCAAATTGCTACAAATGCGAACTGTCGTTTGTGCTGTTTAATTCCACTCCAGCCATGCTAACAGGCTGACACTGCACAGACAGGATGTTGTCAAGGCTCTTGCTCTCCACACAGTTTTGCATTTCACCTAATCATTGCCAAGATTATTTATGAAATTCTAAACAGCATTGCTCTAGTAGTGCCACAGTATTAATAAAAGCAGTCATGGTGAGAGTTTTGGCAGGACAGGCTGTGTGTGTGTGTGTGTGTGTGTGTGTGTGTGTGTGTGTGTGTGTGTGTGTGTGTGTGTGTGTGTGTGTGCATGTTGTTTTTTTTTTGTTTTTTTTTACCTCTTTCACCTTTTTGCAGCCTTTTTGGCCTCCTCTCATAAGGGGTTTAATGAAGCAGTAAATATGAATCTGTCATAAAGAACTCAAGCAGCTGGCGGAGCAGGCAGGGTTATCAACATCAGGTTATTAACAGCATCATTAGAAGGGGCCAGGCATGGAGATTACTCCCAGCAGCAGGAGGGGGGACAGCCAAACAAACAAATGAATTTCCCTCTGATTAACGTCAGGTTGCCTACATCTGAAGATAGTCTGAGAGGGATCAGAGAGTGGAGAGCTTGCTTGAAGGGTGCTTTGCCCTTAAAAGCCTTCTGCCATTCGACTGCCACGCTGGTGTTAAAATGCAAAAGCAACCGACGGTTTTAAACCCTATTGAGCTGCCCACCTAGAGAGCACTTTAAGGCATCATAGGCGCTCCTGATAGGAAGGTTGTTTCAAAAGGTGGGTAGCAACCTAATGCTTTTTTATAAGAGACCTTATTTTGGCCAAATTCTAAGGAAACATTACAATATCACAATGCACTGCCACAAACACAGTGAAAAAAAATAAACCACACTCTGAGAAATTTTTTTTGCAAAAATTCTACCTTTAGGGGTGCAACAAAAGTACACTCAAAAGGACATCTTAGTACATTATTTAGCACTAAAAGGTTCATAGTAGTTCTTAGGGGGACATAATACTACTAATATGCATATTTTAAGGGTAGATAAGGGACAACGTTAGACAGGGACAATGTCTCTACGAAAGAAAAACTGAATGAGAAAATAATACACAATGCAAAAGTAAAACAGCACAAATGACATTAAACTAGTGTATAAATCACTCGTTTTTCTAAAGTGACACTGTCAAACAACAGTTAAAGTTACAGCAGGAAGCATCATTGCTCTCTTGCTTGATGAGCCCATTGAGTTTTAACAGACACCCTAAAATGTGTCGTGGGTTTGGCGGGGGGTAATTGAGAATGAAAGGGGAAAAGTCATGTGAGAGCAGGCAGTGCCTCCATCGTGCTATGACTGTGCTTTTTACGCGATAAATCCTGACTCTTGTTTTCGTACTCTTTCCACATCTGTAAATCGATCTGAATGAATAAATAATGGTGTTAATGAAAAGTGATTCAAACTTCAAAATTGTAAGATATAAAAACATGATCTGTGAGGGTTTTTAGTGAACAACCAACTTGGTGAAATTATAGTTACATCTCCGTATCGATGACCATCATGACACCTTCGGTTTTTACCGAGCTTTGATAACTGATCATCTGAAAATAAGTTTACTATTAAAAACACCAGCTGAACATCAGTTGACAAAAAAATATGCATGAAATCTGAAATGTGTTAATGCGTTCTTATAGTTATTATGGAATAAATAAAATTGCTTAAAACCACTAACTTAAAATAAGTAGAACATTAATTAGATTGTTAATGTAAAATGACAAAATAGAGATGTATTGGATTTTTTTTTTTGATAGCATAATTGTTTATTTAACCTGGAAAAAAACAGCAATTATGATTTTTATACTATATAATGCTCAAACCAGCCTAAGCTGGTTTTCTGGTCTTTCCTGGTTTAAACTGGCCTCAACTGGCTCTTTAGTTTTTTAGCTGGTTTCTCAGCCCAGATTAATTTATTTAAAGATTGATGATTTCACCCAGTGCACAAATCCCCTAGAACCAGCCTGCAGACCAACATAGGAGACCAACAAACCAACTTAGGCTGGTTTAAGTTTTTTTTTTTTCAGCAGGGCACCGACAGAATAGTTAAATTTATTTAAATGTACTATTTTACCCAATATTTGTGTGCTATGCATTTTATACTTTTATATTATAGAGTATTGTGTTCTTTGTGTGGCATATGAAGCTGTTCATATAGAGTACAACTGTCGGGTTCCGGAAGTAAAAACTCAATTCAATTTCTCCATAGGGAAACAGATTTTTGACAGTAATTTATAAACCTTTAAAGACAGCCTTACTGTGAGGTACGAGGTTGTTAATCAACAGTATTTGCTTCTGTTGAAGCTTTTTGCCAGCATTATAAAAGGCCACTCTAAAATGTGCAGTTTTACTGTATTGGGGGGTCCAGGGGGGGTCTGGGATGGGGGGGGTCCCGGGGGGTCCAAAAAAAAGTCAATATCTGGTGCGACCACCATTTGCCTCACGCAGTGCAACACATCTCCTTCGCATAGAGTTGATCAGGTTGTTGATTGTGGCCTGTGGAATGTTGGTCCACTCCTCTTCAATGGCTGTGCGAAGTTGCTGGATATTGGCAGGAACTGGAACACGCTGTCGTATACACTGATCCAGAGCATCTCAAACATGCTCAATGGGTGACATGTCCGGTGAGTATGCTGGCCATGCAAGAACTGGGATGTTTTCAGCTTCCAGGAATTGTGTACAGATCCTTGCAACATGGGGCCGTGCGTTATCATATTATAACCAAAGAATTTCTGCACAAACTGTCAGAAACCGTCTCAGGGAAGCTCATCTGCATGCTCGTCGTCCTCGACCTGACTGCAGTTCGTCATCGTAACCGACTTGAGTGGGCAAATGCTCACATTCGATTGCGTCTGGCACTTTGGAGAGGTGTTCTCTTCACGGATGAATCCCGGTTTTCACTGTACAGGGCAGATGGCAGACAGCGTGTATGGCGTCGTGTGAGTGAGCGGTTTGCTGAACCAGATGGCCCATGGTGGCGGTGGGGTTATGGCATGGGCAGGCGTATGTTATGGACAACGAACACAGGTGCATTTTATTGATGGCATTTTGAATGCACAGAGATACCGTGACGAGATCCTGAGGCCCATTGTTGTGCCATTCATCCACGACCATCACCTCATGTTGCAGCATGATAATGCACGGCCCCATGTTGCAAGGATCTGTACACAATTCCTGGAATCTGAAAACATCCGAGTTCTTGCATGGCCAGCATACTCACCGGACATGTCACCCATTGAGCATGTTTGGGATGCTCTGGATCGGCATATACAACAGCGTGTTCCAGTTCCTGCCAATATCTAGCAACTTCGCACAGCCATTGAAGAGGAGTGGACCAAACAGGCCACAATCAACAACCTGATCAACTCTATGCGAAGGAGATGTGTTGCACTGCGTGAGGCAGATGGTGGTCGCACCAGATATTGACTTTTTTTTTTGGACCCCTCGGATTGCATTTTTTTCTTATTCTAAATGTGATCAACGTTGTGTAAGTTGATGTGTTGGGGGATTTGGCCATTATATATAACATTTTTAATGTGTTGGGAAATTTGGTTACTAACATGTAACATTTTAATTATATTCTGCTGAAATGAACGAAATGACTCAGAAAAAGGATTCGTTCATTTTGATGAACGAGATTCAAATATCCAAGTCAGTAAAATTATCCGAACTTGGATGTAGGAGTATCGCAAGCTTTGACGCCTCTCGCGGTTCAAACAAATAGGGCTGGGCAACAAACTCAAGCCTCTCTTCTCTTATATCGGAATCCTCCAGCATTTCTCTTTAAAAATTCTCGTTTTAGACTTCTAATTTATGACCGGTGTTTTGTTTTGCTCTCCTCTGTGCTTCCGCGTTTGTCAATACGTCATGCATCAGGTGTTACTCTTTCGCCGTAAATCGATGCGTACGGCTGTCTGCCGGAAGCTAGTTATTTTAGTTTATAAAGTTTTAAATATGGATAGTTTTCTTACACAAATGCATCGCTTCGCTTCAGAAGGCCTTTATTAACCCCCTGGAGCCGTGTGGAGCACTTTTATGATGGATAAATGCACTTTTATAGACAGGAACAGCCATTCACTGCCATTACAAAGCTTGGAAGAGCCAGGACATTTTTAAATATAACTCAGATTATATTTGTCTGAAAGAAGAATGCCATATACACCTAGGATGACTTGAGGGTGAGTAAATCATGGGCTAATTTTCATTTTTGGGTGAACTATCCCTTTAATAACACAGTTGTGTACCTTTTGTATTTTTGTCCGATTTTCAAATAATTTTTTGCGTTGTGTTTAGTTATAATTCTCCTCGTAGCTGCCTGGCTTGGTTTATGGCTTATAATGCTTTAACAAAGATTTTTTGAAATCCCTATGGGAGAAATTAATAAAAACAAAATTCAAGAACCAGTGCCTCTGAAAAAGTGGGCAGGCACTATTGCACTCCCTATAGAGTGTTCCAAATCACTCAAAATGTTTTAGTTAGAATGCTGCTATGTAGACAGCAAGACAGCTCACTTAGATGCTGGAACAGAGCTTTTCTGTGCTTTATTATAACAGCTCATTCAGTCAAGTCTCTCGAACCCCATTGTCCACAGCTGTAATTCATTCACGCTCATAAATGATTCAGCCCGCTTTACTACACGTAAACTCAACTTTGGAGCCCCTGATATAGACGAGCTGTCATGCTCTCAGAGTTAGCTCTGCTTTCAGGTTTGGTTTTATTAAATTTGCTTTTTTTTATTATTATTGCTGTCTGGGGTAGCTGCATCTGTTGCTGTGATTTATGATGGATAGGGCTTATGTATTCCTCGCCTCTTTAATGAATGACATTTAACGGAGACACAACAGAGGGCGGCAGTCATGCTGGAGTCGGTGTTCATCTGATATCACTTTTCCCACCGGTACTGGTTCTAATTCAGTAACTGATGCTAGCCGGGTTTCCACTTCGTGTTTACACAGACTTAAAAGGGTTCATCAATTACTTACCCTCATGTCGTTCCAAATCCATAAGACTTCCGTTTATCTTCAGAGCACAAATGAAGATATTTTCAATGAAATCTGAGAGATTTCTGGCCCTCCATTGAAAGTCTATTCACCTAAATCAGCTTTTATTCATATATAAACATTGATCAGCGAACGTACATAGAGCACTCAAATTTGGTAAAGAAACTGAAGATCAACGAAAGTCTTGCAGGTTTGGAACGACATGAGGGTGAGTTATTTTAGTTATTACAAAATATTTTTTGTTTTGGACCAGAGTTAAAGAGATCATGCAATCTCTCATCATATACTCCAAACCTGCATGGCTTTCTTTTTTCTGTGGATCACAAAAGAAGATATTTTGTAAAAAATGTTCAGAGCAAGTGGAAACATTGGGAACGGATTAGGCACAAGCCCCAAAGCAGCATGAGCACATCTTTTTTGCAGGGCACAGTCGATGTCTTTTGTAGTGGTTAGCTGGAGGAATTGAGTATGATGTGTTTACAGTATCTCCTCTGCTCTTTCGTAGCCCCCTCTGTGGCCCCTCAGAACATCCAGATCAACACTTTGTCATCCACACAGCTGGAGGTTCAGTGGGAGCCGCCCCCTGCTGAGACCCAAAATGGCATCATTCAGGGATATAAGGTGACACCCCCAAACCACCCACCTCGTCCAATCTCTCTCATACTCTTATTATCTGTCCTCTTTTTCTCCTCCCCTCTTACTCTACTGTCATTTCAAGCTCTCCAGGGTGGAAGAATAGCTACAATCTCTTTCTTTCATCTTCATTTTCTTTCCTTGTATTCTCCACAGATTTACTGTATCAGATTATGGTGTTAGACAGTGTGTTTTATAGAACCCATGAATTAATGATCATGGGTGAGGGTTAAGTGAAGATCTGCTGAAATATATATGAAGTTGATAGAGTATTTAAAAATGTCCTGGCAGTAATATGGGATATGCATGTTAATCAGAAATCCTTGTTGTTTTCATTGAATACTTCAGTTCTGCATGATCCATGAAGAAACTATAAACCCACTGCTCATTTCATCTCTTCATTAAAGAGTTTGTATGGCCATTTGTTTAATATAACTATAGCAGATGATATAAATTAGATTTTTAAACAGATGGTTGTGGTACTGAATGCTGATTGGTCAATACAGCATTTCAGCTGTGTCAAAATATACAATTTAATATACAATATAGTCGAATCTATGACAAAAACAAAACATGTTCACATAAAAACTAAATATCTACCTACTTCCCAGGGGTCCCAGACAGATGAAACATAAGATTTTAATTATATAAACATTTTTTACACAGTGGTACACCAGTGCTATTAATAAAAGTTATTATGATTATTACTATCTGTCTATGTATCTGTCTGTCTGTCTGTCTGTCTATCTATCTATGGCTAAGAATCTGAATGAGGTCCAAAGTTGAAAACCCTTGATGTAATGCAGTGTAGCTTAAGTGTCCAAGTACTTTTAGGGCCACTATACATTGTGAATACAGTCACGGCTGAAAGGCTTTCAGGATGCAGTGCTTTGTGCCAGACAAAGCTTAATTCTATACACTGTGTCTATGTCTTCGTTGCCTGTAGATTCTTTACTGGGAAATGGACAGTCAGAATGAAACAGAGAGAGTTAAGATTCTCTTCCGGCCTGAAACCAACATGAGACTGAAGAACCTGACCAGCTACACGTACTATATGGTCAAGCTGTCTGCCTTCAATGCTGCGGGAGATGGTCCGTTCAGTGAGCCCAGAAGGGGGCGCACTCTTCAGGCAGGTGAGCATCTGCACAAATCATCCTAATCGCCATTAAACTCCCATTCAGAACTGACCACATAGCCCCCCTCTGACCTGAGCACAAACCATTACACCTTTAAAGGCTAACCTATAAATTTGACCGCAGACAGCACGCCAAGGGCAACATGTCCACTTCCATATTGTGTTCTTCTCCATGCATGAAAACCAGGTCGACACCTGATCATATTTTAGAGCGTGTGGCGTTATATCACAGTTGCATCATTCACATTAGCAATTCATGTGTTCTGCATTAAATCATTCACTCTATAAATGTTGTCAGAATGAATTACACACAAGCGGGGAATGATTTGACCTCAGGCTCCACCTCACTGAAATGATGGGGAGGGGTTCGTTACCCACGGGTCACCTAAAAAAAAAAACAATTTGAAAATTATTCAAATGGTCTTGATGTGACCTTTGTTCAAACAGAGGAAACTCGCCACCTCTGCCTCACTTTGACATTTCCTAAAGAAAGAAGGACAGGACTTTGTGTAAGAGGACAGATTTGCATAGCGAAATCTCAGAGGGAGTGGGATATAGTCATTTTTATCTATTTTATTAAACATGTTAAATCCGACTCTAAAATCGAAATTAGATGAGCCACATTCAAAGCTGTTGCAAAGCTACTGTTTTTTTTAGTTTATTTGTTTCAAAATGTTGCCAAAAGTTGATTGCACTTTTTTGACAACTTTAAATGTAATTATTGATGGAATTTTTACAGCAATAATTAAATTCAAAGTAGTCCAAAAAGTGCAATGAACATTTGGAGAGGGATGACTCAAAAAAAAAAAAGACGAATTATCATGAGTTAAATGGACAAAAACAGGTTTTAAGTTATAAAACAACTATCTTTATCAAATTGCTTTTTTATACAAACAATAAGCCTTTCTGAAGAGATATTTTAGATATTTGTCAGTAATTTAATGATCTGTCAAGAGAGAAAATATCCTTTCCATAGATATTAAAAGTAAGTTCAGAAAAATTGTGTTTCTAAAATAATTTGATTTATAATTAAAGTGATTTGAAACTGTAATTGTCACAAATTCTGAAAGGGAGGACCCAGATGCAGAATGAGTAGGGGGTGATGTTTATTAACAAAGCACAGCACAAGAAAGGGTGAGGCAGGAACAGTCCAAACAGAAGGCCCAACAAGAAACAGTGACAGGACAGCTGAGGGTGACTGCTGGAACCAGCTCCGGAAGACAACAGGTCAAAGAACTGCTGAGGACTTGACCGGGCCAGGCAGATGGTTGTGGTGAAGACAGGGCAGGGCAGGGCACAATGAATTAGAGATCTGATACTTGCAGCACACAGACTCTGAACCAGTCTAGCTGCCAGGCAGAAGGAACCAGCAGGCAGGGAATCTCAGGGAGTAGACAGGAACCAACACGAGACAACACACAAGACTCAAGACAAGACAACAAGAGATAACAAAACAAATAAAAACTGGCCAAACTAGATCACCAGAAAACAAAATAAGAAACTAAATATAACTGGAGCTAGCAAAGGGGAAAATAAATAAATAAAATAAAGTCTATAAATAATAACAATCAGGAACAAAGAAAAAAAATTAAAAAATAATAAAATAAATGCAAAGCTAGAACTGACAGAGAAACTAAATCTAGCACTGATTGACAAGATAAGCGAGTGACAGGGTTTCCGCGGGGTCTTAAAGTCTAAAATTTCAAAAATCTAAATTTTAGGCCTGAAAAAGTCTTAAATTCGCTGAAGTTCTAGGTCTTAAATAATTTTAAACAGGTCTTAATTTTCTTACGTCCATGTAACGCTACCTCTATTGCTCTTTGAAATGCTCCCGCAGCGCTTTAGAGTGTGTGTGTGTGTGTGTGTGTGTGTGTGTGTGTTTGTGTGTGTGTTTATTCCGGGGTGTTGTAGTTCTTTCTTTCGCTAGTCCAAATATAATTCGCTGTATTACGACTACAAATGAGACCAACGTGCATCTTATATTGCAGCCAATCAGCTTTCGTGTTATTGGCGCGAGTCTCTTTTGGATTGTACCACAGACGCATAAAACTGATTTTATTCTTCAACTAGCAGTTCTCCAGTTCTTCCAGTTCCGCGATTGTGAAAGCGAAGGCGAATCTTTCTCACCTGCCGTCTCGCATAAGCGCCAAGGACCGGGCGAAGCGATTACGCAAGGTGGATGAATGACCAAATAAAAAGTATGATACGCCTGATAGCACTAAAAATAGTTAATAAAAGCGATGTAAACCACGAACTCAGTTCGGTACTGACACACACACGGATTCTGTGCACGCGTTTGCCGCCTGTCAGTGCTCGCGCGAGTATAACTAATGTGTTCTATTTCTAGGCTCATTACTCTTGAACGATCAAATACACACATAATTGACGGTTATGTCTTGAGCAAACAAGTTTGGGACGTGTGTCAGTATCTCCTTTTTTACTGTAGGTCTTAAAGTGAAAACAACCTAATATAGCCTATAGCGCTCCTGTCTGTGTCCTTAATATTAATCAAACAACAAAAATAACGGGAAAAGTATTTAAATTTAAAGCAGTGTTTGTATCTGTATCTTTATGTTGTATTATTTGTCCTATTGTCATTTGTGTACAAATTCTTATTTTATTACTGACCGTTTACTTGATTACTTAAGAACGTTTTCTTATATTAAGCAAATGCTTATTGCTTTGGTTTACTTGTAAGATTTTGGTCATATTTCCCACTCTAAGCGATCATGTTATTAAATATCATGTTACTAGATAGCACTGGACTAGCCTTTTTTGTAAGATACCAAACAAGATTTATGCATTTTGTTTGTTTTATTGTCATGTGTGACTATTGTCCATCTAACACAATAATATTTATGTGGCATCCTAATTATGGAGAAAAAAAAAAAAAAAAATGCAAATTTCTGGAAATTACCACCACAAAATCATTTTGATCTCACAAATCACCTATATATATATATACACACATATATATATATATATATATATATATATATATATAGTGAAATCCTGGTGGGATTGAGCTATGGGGAAGTGCAAGTTTATTGATACTTTGTAATGTAAGTAATTTTGTGATTCTGCATTTCCTTTGTACGTTTTTTTATTGCGTGATATAGGCTAGGTCTTAAATTGTATTCATAATGGTCTTAAAAAGTCTTAAATTTGACTTGGTGAAATCTGCAGATACCCTGTGTGAATCGTCATCAGTCGCTGCCGAAGTACTGTTCCAATTCAAAGTTCACATCTAGCCAAGTACAGTTCAAATCCCCGGATGTGTCCTTGATCCTCCCCTTTTATCGAGGATGCATCGAGAGGTGACTTGTGCGGACTTGAGACAGCCAGATATCCCAGAATGCATCTTGCACTAACCAGCAAGCGTCAACAGCGGATGAGAAAACCCACGTAATTTAAAAATACAACTGTTATTGTGTCACGAAATGTAGTTTTAAGAGATTTTCAGGCAAGAATGTACTTCAAATCTGTGGTTTATTTATAAAGAGCGCACTTATTTAAAAAAAAATGTGATCTGGCGTTTTCGGAGTTGTGAGATCCAGTCGATCACCGGGCGCTCAGCGCTCAGTCCTTCTGACGTCTGCCGCTGGCTCTGATGTCTCTGTAGTGGTTAAACATGAGATATAATTTGTCTTGTGTAGATCTAACGGGCGATCTTTGGTCTCATGAATCTATAATTTGTTCCCTGGCAAATCGTTTTGGCTGAGTGCAAAGTGAAGTTTCATAACTTTAAATATTTAGGCTATTTAACTTTTCCGTTATAGCGCTGACTTTGTATGTTTGACTGAATTGTTTGCTTTATTTCTTATTGCATAGCTTTATATCTTTTACTTATACTTTTATAATGGACATTATTGATCATTAAAACTGACATTTAACAAAAAGAGACAGGGATTATTGATCATTAAAACTGACATTTAACAGAAAGAGACAGGGTTGTGTTTTATGTCATATATTTAATTTTATTACAGTGAAGATAATCATATATATATATTAGTGGGGAGAACAAGTATTTGATACACTGCCGATTTTGCAGGTTTTCCTACTTACAAAGCATGTAGAGGTCTGTAATTTTTATCATAGGTACTCTTCAACTGTGAGAGACAGAATCTAAAACAAAAATCCAGAAAATCACATTGTATGATTTTTAAATAATTAATTTGCATTTTATTGCATGACATAAGTATTTGATCACCTACCAACCAATAAGAATTCCGGCTCTCACAGACCTGTTAGCTTTTCTTTAAGAAGCCCTCCTGTTCTCCACTCATTACCTGTATTAACTGCACCTGTTTGAACTCGTTACCTGTATAAAAGACACCTGTCCACACACTCAATCAAACAGACTCCAACCTCTCCACAATGGCCAAGACCAGAGAGCTGTGTAAGGACATCAGGGATAAAATTGTAGACCTGCACAAGGCTGGGATGGGCTACAGGACAATAGGAAAGCAGCTTGGTAAGAAGGCAACAACTGTTGGCGCAATTATTAGAAAATGGAAGAAGTTCAAGATGACGGTCAGTCTCCCTCGGTCTGGGGCACCATGCAAGATCTCATCTCGTGGGGCATCAATGATCATGAGGAAGGTGAGGGATCAGCCCAGAACTACACTGCAGGACCTGGTCAATGACCTGAAGAGAACTGGGACCACAGTCTCAAAGAAAACCATTAGTAACACACTACGCTGTCATAGATTAAAATCCTGCAGCGCACGCAAGGTCCCCCTGCTCAAGCCAGCGCATGTCCAGGCCCGTCTGAAGTTTGCCAATGACCATCTGGATGATCCAGAGGAGGAATGGGAGAAGGTCATGTGATCTGATGAGACAAAAATAGAGCTTTTTGGTCTAAACTCCACTCGCCGTGTTTGAAGGAAGAAGGATGAGTACAACCCCAAGAACACCATCCCAACCGTGAAGCATGGAGGTGGAAACATCATTCTTTGGGGATGCTTTTCTGCAAAGGGGACAGGACGACTGCACCGTATTGAGGGGAGGATGGATGGGGCCATGTATCGTGAGATCTTGGCCAACAACCTCCTTCCCTCAGTAAGAGCATTGAAGATGGGTCGTGGCTGGGTCTTCCAGCATGACAACGGCCCGAAACACACAGCCAGGGCAACTAAGGAGTGGCTCCGTAAGAAGCATCTCAAGGTCCTGGAGTGGCCTAGCCAGTCTCCAGACCTGAACCCAATAGAAAATCTTTGGAGGGAGCTGAAAGACCGTATTGCCCAGCGACAGCCCTGAAACCTGAAGGATCTGGAAATGGTCTGTATGGAGGAGTGGGCCAAAATCCCTGCTGCAGTGTGTGCAAACCTGGTCAAGAACTACAGGAAACGTATGATCTCTGTAATTGCAAACAAAGGTTTCTGTACCAAATATTAAGTTCTGCTTTTCTGAAGTATCAAATACTTATGTCATGCAATAAAATCCAAATTAATTACTTAAAAATCATACAATGTGATTTTCTGGATTTTTGTTTTAGATTCCGTCACTCACAGTTGAAGAGTACCTATGATAAAAATTACAGACTTCTACATGCTTTGTAAGTGGGCAAACCTGCAAAATCGGCAGTGTATCAAATACTTGTTCTCCCCACTGTGTGTGTGTGTGTATGTATATATATACACTCACCTAAAGGATTATTAGGAACACCATACTAATACTGTGTTTGACCCCCTTTCGCCTTCAGAACTGCCTTAATTCTACGTGGCATTGATTCAACAAGGTGCTGAAAGCATTCTTTAGAAATGTTGGCCCATATTGATAGGATAGCATCTTGCAGTTGATGGAGATTTGTGGGATGCACATCCAGGGCACGAAGCTCCCGTTCCACCACATCCCAAAGATGCTCTATTGGGTTGAGATCTGGTGACTGTGGGGGCCATTTTAGTGCAGTGAACTCATTGTCATGTTCAAGAAACCAATTTGAAATGATTCGAGCTTTGTGACATGGTGCATTATCCTGCTGGAAGTAGCCATCAGAGGATGGGTACATGGTGGTCATAAAGGGATGGACATGGTCAGAAACAATGCTCAGGTAGGCCGTGGCATTTAAACGATGCCCAATTGGCACTAAGGGGCCTAAAGTGTGCCAAGAAAACATCCCCCACACCATTACACCACCACCACCAGCCTGCACAGTGGTAACAAGGCATGATGGATCCATGTTCTCATTCTGTTTACGCCAAATTCTGACTCTACCATCTGAATGTCTCAACAGAAATCGAGACTCATCAGACCAGGCAACATTTTTCCAGTCTTCAACTGTCCAATTTTGGTGAGCTCGTGCAAATTGTAGCCTCTTTTTCCTATTTGTAGTGGAGATGAGTGGTACCCGGTGGGGTCTTCTGCTGTTGTAGCCCATCCGCCTCAAGGTTGTGCGTGTTGTGGCTTCACAAATGCTTTGCTGCATACCTCGGTTGTAACGAGTGGTTATTTCAGTCAAAGTTGCTCTTCTATCAGCTTGAATCAGTCGGCCCATTCTCCTCTGACCTCTAGCATCAACAAGCATTTTCGCCCACAGGACTGCCGCATACTGGATGTTTTTCCCTTTTCACACCATTCTTTGTAAACTCTAGAAATGGTTGTGCGTGAAAATCCCAGTAACTGAGCAGATTGTGAAATACTCAGACCGGCCCGTCTGGCACCAACAACCATGCCACGCTCAAAATTGCTTAAATCACCTTTCTTCCCCATTCTGACATTCAGTTTGGAGTTCAGGAGATTGTCTTGACCAGGACCACACCCCTAAATGCATTGAAGCAACTGCCATGTGATTGGTTGATTAGATAATTGCATTAATGAGAAATTGAACAGGTGTTCCTAATAATCCTTTAGGTGAGTGTGTATATATATATATATATATACACACACAGTGGGGAGAACAAGTATTTGATACACTGCCGATTTATGCATTTTATTGCATGACATAAATATTTGATACATCAGAAAAGCAGAACTTAATATTTGGTACAGAAACCTTTGTTTGCAATTACAGAGATCATACGTTTCCTGTAGTTCTTGACCAGGTTTGCACACACTGCAGCAGGGATTTTGGCCCACTCCTCTATACAGACCTTCTCCAGATCCTTCAGGTTTCGGGGCTGTCGCTGGGCAATACGGACTTTCAGCTCCCTCCAAAGATTTTCTATTGGGTTCAGGTCTGGAGACTGGCTAGGCCACTCCAGGACCTTGAGATGCTTCTTACGGAGCCACTCCTTAGTTGCCCTGGCTGTGTGTTTCGGGTCGTTGTCATGCTGGAAGACCCAGCCACGACCCATCTTCAATGCTCTTACTGAGGGAAGGAGGTTGTTGGCCAAGATCTCGCGATACATGGCCCCATCCATCCTCCCCTCAATACGGTGCAGTCGTCCTGTCCCCTTTGCTGAAAAGCATCCCCAAAGAATGATGTTTCCACCTCCATGCTTCACGGTTGGGATAGTGTTCTTGGATTGTACTCATCCTTCTTCTTCCTCCAAACACGGCGAGTGGAGTTTAAACCAAAAAGCTCTATTTTTGTCTCATCAGACCACATGACCTTCTCCCATTCCTCCTCTGGATCATCCAGATGGTCATTGGCAAACTTCAGACGGGCCTGGACATGCGCTGGCTTGAGCAGGGGGACCTTGCGTGCGCTGCAGGATTTTAATCCATGACGGCGTAGTGTGTTACTAATGGTTTTCTTTGAGACTGTGGTCACAGCTCTCTTCAGGTCATTGACCAGGTCCTGCCGTGTAGTTCTGGGCAGATCCCTCACCTTCCTCATGATCATTGATGCCCCACGAGGTGAGATCTTGCATGGTGCCCCAGACCGAGGGAGACTGACCGTCATCTTGAACTTCTTCCATTTTCTAATAATTGCGCCAACAGTTGTTGCCTTCTCACCAAGCTGCTTGCCTATTGTCCTGTAGCCCATCCCAGCCTTGTGCAGGTCTACAATTTTATCCCTGATGTCCTTACACAGCTCTCTGGTCTTGGCCATTGTGGAGAGGTTGGAGTCTGTTTGATTGAGTGTGTGGACAGGTGTCTTTTATACAGGTAACAAGTTCAAACAGGTGCAGTTAATACAGGTAATGAGTGGAGAACAGGAGGGCTTCTTAAAGAAAAACTAATAGGTCTGTGAGAGCCGGAATTCTTACTGGTTGGTAGGTGATCAAATACTTATGTCATGCAATAAAATGCAAATTAATTATTTAAAAATCATACAATGTGATTTTCTGGATTTTTGTTTTAGATTCCGTCTCTCACAGTTGAAGTGTACCTATGATAAAAATTACAGACCTCTACATGCTTTGTAAGTAGGAAAACCTGCAAAATCGGCAGTGTATCAAATACTTGTTCTCCCCACTGCATATATATATATGAACACATTGCCTGAACCACATATTGATATGCTAAATAGTTTTAAAATGTAAACGAAAATAGGCAGGGTTGTGTTTTATATTTCGTTTTGTTATAAATTATATACATGCAGTGAAGATAATCAATGTACGCATTGCGTGAACCACATTTGTGTGGCTATTAATGTGTTTAAGATTTTTTTTATGAAAATGAAAAGAGGCAGAGTGGTGTTTTATAACATATTTCGTTGTATTGTAGCCTAAAATATACATACAGAGATAACCGGAGTAGCCAGCGCGAGCTGAGTGACACTGTCAAGAATGCTGCTGTTCCATTTGCAGAATCACCGGACTTGCGTCCTGCCGTCCTCGGGAGTTCGTTCTCCTGAGTCGAACTTGGCAAGTCCAAACTGCAAAGGACGCAAGTCCGAAGTTTGCGTACTTGGTATTGAGAAGTGGCCAAGGACAAAACAAGGGGGCGTGACATGAGGAGCACATGGCAAACACAAAGAAAGACAGAGCCATGTGCTGACACACAACACAAACACAGAGACAAAGACAACACAGACAAGGCTGCCAGGGGAGAACCCTGACAGTAATGTGCTCAAGACCTTCATGTGGTTACATTGTGCATAAGAACACTGCTTAAAGGTGTAGTGTGTAGTATTTATGAGGATCTATTGACAGAAATGCAATATAATATACATAACTATGTTTTCAGTGGTGTATAAAGACCTTACATAATGAACCTTTATGTTTTTAGTACCTTAGAATGAGCCATTTCTATCTACATACACCGCGGGTCCCCTTACAGTGAAATTGCCATTTTGCGCCATCATGTTTCTACAGTAGCCCTAAACGGACAAACTTCTCTACAGAGCGCTAGTCACTCTCTGCTCTCTCCGACGACAACATTTTTGTTCTGTGTCGGCCACCGTAGCTTCTCTTTGTGTTTCAAAAGGAAGTGGTGAGCTTTGGGCGGTTGTAATTCACAACCTCATCGCTAAATGCCGCTAAAATTCACACACTGCACCTTTAATCATGGCAAAATCACTGTATTGCACGCACAGCCTCAAGTGGCTTATTGCTTTAATCTAGTGTATCTGCCTATACGACACATTTTTTTTTTTTTTTTTCACGACAGGAGTGAAAGTCTATATTTGTTGCATTTATCAAACTATACCATTCTTGCAGCCCCCAGCGCTCCCAGCTTCATCAGTTTCTCTGAGGTGACCAGCAGCACTCTGAATGTGTCCTGGGGTTTCCCACTGTCCCCTAACGGTGTGGTGGAAGGCTACAGGGTGGTATATGAGCCCACCGCCCCTATTCAAGGTCAGTCAGTGGTAGAGGTGCACAATTAATCGTTAACAGTTTGCAGTCTCCATTTAAACACCCACACTATCTTATTCCTAAATGACAATGATTCGGCAATGTCTATTAAGCCTTTGACAAGTACGATCACGACGGAGCATTCAAATCTACGCTGCCGCTGACCTAAAGAGAGCATATGTATACAGTGCATCCGGAAAGTATTCACAGGGCTTCACTTTTTCCACATTTTATGTTACAGCCTTATTCCAAATTGGATTAAATTCATTATTTTTTTCCTCAGTTCTACAAACAATACCCCATAATGACAACGTGAAAGAAGTTTGTTTGAAATCTTAGCAAATTTATTAAAAATCAAAAACGACAAATATCACATGTACATAAGTATTCACAGCCTTTGCTCGATACTTTGTTGAAGCACCTTTGGCAATAATTACAGCCTTAAGTCTTTTTGAGTATGATGCTACAAGCTTGGCACACCTATTTTTGGGCAGTTTCTCCCATTCTTCTTTGCAGGACCTCTCAAGCTCCATCAGGTTGGATGGGGAGTGTCAGTGCACAGCCATTTTCAGATCTCCAGAGATGTTCAATCGGGTTCAAGTCTGGACTCTGGCTGGGCCACTCAGGGACATTCACAGAGTTGTCCCGTAGCCACTCCTTTGTTATCTTGGCTGTGTGCTTAGGGTCGCTGTCCTGTTGGAAGAGGAACCTTCACCCCAGTCTGAGGTCCAGAGTGCTCTGGAGCAGGTTTTCATCAAGGATGTCTCTGTACATTGCTGCATTCATCTTTCCCTCGATCCTGACTAGTCTCCCAGTTCCTGCCGCTGAAAAACATCCCCACAGCATGATGCTGCCACCACCATGCTTCACTGTAGGGATGGTATTGGCCAGGTGATGAGCGGTGCCTGGTTTCCTCCAGACATGACGCTTGCCATTCAGGCCAAAGAGTTCAATCTTTGTTTCATCAGACCAGTGAATTTTGTTTCTCGTGGTCTGAGAGTCCTTCAGGTGCCTTTTGGCAAACTCCAGGCGGCCTTTTACTGAGGAGAGGCTTCCGTCTGGACACTCTACCATACAGGCCTGATTGGTGGAGTGCTGCAGAGATGGTTGTTCTTCTGGAAGGTTCTCCTTTCTCCACAGAGAAATGCTGGAGCTCTGTCAGAGTGACCATCGGGTTCTTGGTCACCTCCCTGACTAAGGCCCTTCTCCCCCGATTGCTCAGTTTGGCCAGACGGCCAGCTCTAGGAAGAGTCCTGGTGGTTCCAAACTTCTTCTGTTTATGGATGATGGAGGGCACTGTGCTCATTGGGACCTTCAATGCTGCAGAAATTTTTCTGTACCCTTCCCCAGATCTGTGCCTCGATACAATCCTGTCTTGGAGGTCTACAGACAATTCCTTGGACTTCATGGCTTGGTTTGTGCTCTGACATGCACTGTTAACTGTGGGACCTTATTTAGACAGGTGTGTGCCTTTCCAAATCATGTTCATTCAACTGAATTTACCACAGGTGGACTCCAATCAAGTTGTAGAAACGTCTCAAGGATGATCAATGGAAACAGGATGCGCCTGAGCTCAATTTTGAGTGTCATGGCAAAGGCTGTGAATATTTATGTACATGTGGTTGTTTTTTTTTTGTTTTTTGTTTTTTGTTTTTTTTAATACATTTGCAAAGATTTCAAACAAACTTCTTTCATGTTGTCATTATGGGGTATTGTTTGTAGAATTGAGGAAAAAAATAATGAATTTAATCCATTTTGAAATAAGGCTGTAACATAACAAAATGTGGAAAAAGTGAAGCCCTGTGAATACTTTCCGGATGCACTGTAGGTATGAAACAGCTTCACAAACAGTCTTTTCAACCAAACAGTATCATTATTTCTGTTACAATAATTCAAATTATCACAGAAGTACTGGGTATAGTTCGAATATAAACACTGATGTCTACGGTAGCGATCAAAATACAGTAAATCACCTATTGAAAATACCTTGATGCTTCAAATAAAGATTGTATCAGTTACATTGTTACAGCAGTTGGTGGCGACTTAAAAAATGTATTTGTTATTGAACCATTCAAGAGATTTGTTCAAAAACGTCTTTTTGACTGAGTCGTTGAATAATTAATTCGGTCATGCTTTTAGATAAGGGTCTAATTCTCACTATTAACTAACTATTAACGATGACTTTTGCCTCAATAAACTCCTAATTACTGCTTAATAGTTAGTAAGGTAGTTATGTTTCGGTATTGGGTAGGATTAAGGGATGTAGAATATTGTCATGCAGAATAAGGCATTAATATGTGATTTATAAGTACTAATAAACAGACAACATCCTAGTAATATGCATGATAATAAGCAACTAGTTAATAGTGAGAATTGGACCCTAGTGTTACCATTCAAACTGATTTTTTAAAATAAATAGTTTTTTAAATAGCCTACAAAATTAACATTTTGTCAGAACCTCTAGTAAATTACTTTTTGTTCAGTTGCCAGAGCTAGTTCAGAATTGTGGGAGAATCGTGATCTCTATTTTAAACAATAAAATTGTGATTCTCAATTAATCCAGAATCGTGCCGCTCTAGTTTATCGCATGTTTTCACTGTATCAGTCTGTTTTCATAATGTTCTTGTTCTAACGGGCTTTTTTTTAACATCGCTAGTAGTGTTTTGCTGTTTGATGATGATGTGATGAGTTGTTTACATAAAACTCATTTTCTTGTTATTGTTTCCATGGCTCTGTGTTAGATTTTATCAAACACAGGAGCGAAAAACGACTGACTTTAAAAATATTTCTTAATGTCAATGTTTATAGTTCATAGTACATAACTAGAGTAATTGATTTTGAGATTAACACACTGTTCCTAAGTAGGAAGATACTGTAGCATTGTAATGTTTGTTTGAATAAATGTTTCCAAAGGAGTCCGTTCTTGTGCTGTAGTGTGTAATCTGTGTGTGTATGTGCACATTAGGTGTGACTAAAGTGGTAACAGTGGATATCCGTGGCAGCTGGCAGCGCTGGCTGAAGGTGCGTGACCTGACCAAGGGCGTGACCTATTGCTTCCGCGTGCAGGCCAAGACTATTGCCTACGGGCCTGAGGCAGAGGCCAACATCACAGCAGGTCCTGTCAAAGGTGAGCTACACAACCACAACCAAACAAACACACCAACAAACAGATCAGCAAAACTCTCAGGGTCGCTGAGCACAGCTTACATTACCCACTCCTCAGCGAGAGGTGTCAGAAATCCAGGCTGTGAAAAAACACCTGCTGGATCAATATCTCACAGTGGTGTAGGCGTTTGGTTTAGCTTTAGTCCTGTTCTCACAAGGGTCGGATTGCTCGCCTGTTCCTCTCAGTTCACTGCATGCTCTCCTCTCTGTTTAGGATCTCCTGGATCACCTGTAGAAATGTCAGTCACAAAGACAGGGTCTATGCTCAACATCCAATGGACACCAGGGGAAACAGGAGCAGGACATGTGACCGGCTATGTGATTGAAGCGCGGCCCTCAGGTACAGCACTCAAATCTTTTCGGGTTTTTTTGTGAGAAACCTGTGGCTACATATCAGTACTACCAAGTAATGGACCAGGTTTCTGTTTCAAGTTACTTGGCAAAAGCTAAGTTATATTACTTTATAACTTGGCGGGAAAGTTATCTGATTATTACTATTAATACATTAAATTTGAATACACTGAACATTCACTATACATATTTCAGCCCACTAAAAGCTAAAACTTAAATTGAAAGTAGCAATTAAACTTTTAAGGAAAATCAAAAGTTCTTTGCACTTTTTCAACCAGTGTGACTTTCATTACTGATGAAGAAAATCAGGTTGAAACTTTTGAAATTCATTTAGTTTTACTAATTAAAAGTGAAATGGATCACTGTTAAAAATGTAAACGGGAATTAGAAATATTGCCATGGCAGCTAACGGAAATAAGTTTAAGTGAACTAAAAAAAAAAAATTTAAATACAAATAATTAAAGCTAAATTTAGCTAAAAATTTATAAAAATGTTGAAGCACTAAAATTACTAAAACTTTAAAGTTAAAGTGAAAACTGAAAAGTTAATTCAAAATATTAATAAAAACTATAATAGTACATAAATAATACTAAAACAACACAAATAGATAGTGATGTTAAAAAACATTTATTTAGTGTTTTTAATCCTATTGCTTTTATATATGTTAATATTTGTATAATATACTGTATATAGTAATTACTTTCATAGAGCATCATTAGATTTTAGATTTGACCAGGAATCATAAGGATAAATGCTTCTTTATTACAGTCAAGTTTCAACTTTTTGCCACACCTGTAAGTCTGATAATTTACCAACCATTTCTTACCAGACACCTGTATTTTGCATTTTTTTTTTTTTCAATATTGTTGTCGCTATAACAAATTATTTATGTTTCCTTATAAGTCTTTGCATCATTTGCAGTATCATTTAAAAGAAGAGCCAATAAACTGCACTTGTCGCACATCAACACGTAATATTGTTCCATTTTTTGTATTTCCATTTTGGAGTTATAGAGAAAAAAAACAGAACCTCTGAATTTTTTTTCACTGAGGTAAAAATCACTAGAATACGTGCAAGTCCCAGTTCAAACCATCGAATGTTGCAGTTCCTTTTAAAATTAGCAGCTAATTTATACTCACATTTGAGGCTTGGCGAAAGTGTTAGTTTAGAAGCCTGATTGCTGGTCTGAAATCATCTACTGAACATTTACTTGTCATTGTTGCTGGGATACATTCATATAACTGCCCTTTCCAAGTCATCATGATTATTCACATTGAACAACATTGCTTGTCGTGCAATGAAACAGCTGTTAGCTGCTCTTGATTTCAGCATCTGCTAAGTGTTAATGGGACACAGTAATGAACTTGGTGCTTCCAAGTGCATGATGTCATTTTCACTGTAAGTGACCTTGCTCTCCGCAGATGAGGGCGTGTGGGATACGTTTGTGCGGCACCTGCCTCCCACCAGCACCTCTCACTCTGTGACTCTGGACCGTCTGCGGCAAGGCATCAGCTACCAGTTCAGAGTGCTGGCGGTCAATGAGTTAGGCTACGGTGAGCCGAGTGCGCCCTCTGCTGCCATGTCAGGTAATAATGTCAGGGCCTCCTTTACTGTGATGAGTCATCAAAGAGATTTTGACAGGGTGTTGCATCAGTTACTGTTGATATTATTTAGTTCTAATGTGACTTTTACACCCACATGAACTGTACGCACCATGTATACCCAGAAAAGCTGCTCTTTCTTGGCTCACAAGGCTTAATGTAGTTAATCAGACATGTTTCATTTCAACCTCGCCTTAGATGTTTCTACTAAAATTCTGTAGGAAAAATAAAAATGCACAAAAATGAGATAATTGTAGAAATATAGTAAGAGTATAGGGCTATAAAATGAATATGAGAAGCATAGCTCAGATGAGAAATTATTGAGTTCATGTTGAGTTCTCTGATTTGATTGCACACTTTATCTTGGCACAGTTTGAGACAATTTGAAAAGCAGGAGACTTTTCTAAGCCTTCTCCATTTAATTTCATTACTGTCTGAGAATGAGTTAAGGAAGAGATCACACTGCAAAAAAAAATATTTGGCAACACTTCAGAATATCATTCAGTCATTAATTAATAACACAGGAACAAATGAGTAACGCAATATCAACATTCTAACATCAGTAACTACTTTTTTTTTCATACCTCCCAGAGGACTACTAAAAACTACTATATGCAGTTTCAAAATGAATGAGAGTAATGCACAATGTATAATTAATTCTAAAGTAAAGATGGTAGCATTTATTTTACAGTCCTGTTCCCCATGTACATACTAATTATTATATAATTGCAATAACTGGGTAATAACTAGGTACTAACCCTGAACCTACCCCTAAACCTACCCTTAATCCATGTAGTTACCTTATATTACCCAGTACTTTCTTAGGTAAGTACACGTAAATGCACGTACTGTAAATTAAAGTGTAACCGTAAAGATAATGGTAACCTACTAGTAATGACTCAAGTGTTACCAAATCCTTCAGGTATTCAATTCATTATTTGGAACAGTATTCTAAAGTGAAAAGCATGATAACTCCATATTAATGACTGAAGTCATTGTAAGCTTTTGAGGTTTTAATAAATTTTATATACTATATATAAATTCTTAAAACAAGAAAAAATATACACCGATCAGGCATAACATTATGAAACGGACAGGTGAAGTGAATAACACTGATTATCTCTTCATCATGGCACCTGTTAGTGGGTGGGATATATTAGGCAGCAAGTGAACATTTTGTCCTCAAAGTTGATGTGTTAGAAGCAGGAAAAATGGGCAAGCGTAAGTATTTGAGCGAGTTTGGCAAGGGCCAAATTGTGATGGCTAGACGACTGGGTCAGAGCATCTCCAAAACTGCAGCTCTTGTGGGGTGTTCCCGGCCGCAGTGGTCATTATCTATCAAAACTGGTCAAAGAAAGGAACAGTGGTGAACCGGTGACAGGGTCATGGGCGGCCAAGGCTCATTGATGCACGTGGGGAGCGAAGGCTGGCCCATGTGGTCCGATCAAACAGACTAGCTACTGTAGCTCAAATTGCTCAAGAAGTTAATGCTGGTTCTGATAGAAAGGTGTCAGAATAACACAGTGCATCGCAGTTTGTTGCGTATGGGGCTGCATAGCCGCAATGGAGCAATGGAAGAAGGTGGCCTGGTCTGATGAATCACGTTTTCTTTTACATCACGTGGATGGCCGGGTACGTGTGCGTCGCTTACCTGGGGAACACATGGCACCAGGCTGCACTATGGGAAGAAGGCAAGCCGGTGGAGGCAGTGTGATGCTTTGGGCAATGTTCTGCTGGGAAACCTTGGGTCCTGCCATCCATGTGGATGTTACTTTGAGACGTACCACCTACCTAAGCATTGTTGCAGACCATGCACACCCTTTCATGGAAACAGTTTTCCCTGGTGGCTGTGGCCTCTTTCAGCAGGATAATGCGCCCTGCCACAAAGCAAAAATGGTTAAGGAATGGTTTGAGGAGCACAACAACGAGTTTGAGGTGTTGACTTGGCCTCCAAATTCCCCAGATCTCAATCCAATCGAGCATCTGTGGGATGTGCTGAACAAACAAATCCGATCCATGGAGGCCCCACCACGCAATTTACAGAACTTAAAGAATCTGCTGCTAACATCTTGGTGCCAGATACAACAGCACACCTTCAGGGGTCTAGTGGAGTCCATGCCTCGACGAGTCAGGGCTGTTTTGGCAGCAAAACGGGGACCAACACAATATTAGGACAATATTAGGTCATAATGTTATGCCTGATCGGTGTATATCTACCAATGATCTAAAATGAATAAACTTAATTCAGAGGGAAAGCAAAATTACATTTCTTACCCCATTGGCAGATTTTTTTATTATAATTTTCAACAAAACTCAATTTTGATACATTTCTCAGAAAACAAAACTTAATAGATTATGTCATTTTGCTTCTTAACTAAATGTATCTTGATTTAAGAATGTTTAGATAGTTGTACTGGAAAACATGACAATACTTGGACAATAATTTTTGCAGTGCATTTGTGATTTACAGGTTTGTCTTTTCTTTAGACTCTTTTGCTATTATAAATGTTTACACATTGAGATTGCCTTGTTTTCATGTGTTTTCCTGTGGTTGAGCAACCACATCCTCAATTTGTAACACAAATAGTAGACTCTGAACTACCAGTCTGCTCCCTTATCACAGATAATACAACCAATTATTGTCCTATTGCTTTCAAAGGAAAGTTAATCAATGAAACTGAGGTCATATAGAGGCCAATGCCTTAAAAGGAACCTGAAGCAAGATTTGTGTGTTGAAGAAATATAGTCAAGACCTTTGTATCTCTGAATATTATATCTGAGATATAATCATAAATCTGTCTGTGGTCTTTTATTTTTGCTTTAACCTTGACAAGAGTGCCGTCAGTAACAAAGCATGGATTTCAATGATACCCTACTAAAGTTATGCAAAGAAAGCTTTCAGAAAAAAAATATGAAGCTGTCAAAGATGAGAGCTTTCTTCTCCGTCTCATTCAGTCTTTGTTTGGCCATTGGCTAGTGCTTTCAAGAAAAACTGCTATGTTGCCTCAGCAAGTAATTAATGCAGTGTTGTGCAAGTCCTAGAGGTCTGTTTGTAAATGAAAAGCAAAGTATGTTATCAACATCTCACGTGTCATGGGACTGAAATATTCATACCACAGGCATGCTCCAATCTGTCTGTGAGTTGATGTCACTACAGCTCAGTATTGCTGTCAGTGCAGTCCATCAGCGGCTGTCAGATATGACTGGAGAGTTCTGGCACATTTGGGCCATGCTCTCCTTTGAGCATTAGAGATAAGACACAGGCCAATAAACATGCGTCACTGCTGCTCTAAATATGTAGATGGTCACTGCTGCTTCTCTCAAGTAAGAAAATATCTTATCAAGTTGCCAAGTATTGCTATTAAACTCAAGGTTAGTCATTATGTCAATAAACAACACCAAGTTTGAAATTACGTAATTGAAATAAAGTGATCACACTTTAGCCTAGCAGGCAATATAACAGGCGAAAGAAATGGCATTGAGTGATCGAGAGACCTATTTAGAGGCTGGAATACACTATATGACAGAATTTAAAACACTAAGCATCATACACTAAACGACTAAAGCCTCGTTCAGACTGTCAGTCCAAATCTGATTTTTGTGCATATCCGATTGATATCCGATCAGATATAGAAAGTCTGAACAGCCAAAAATCGCATGAAATCCTATTTTTACAAATCCGTTTTGAGCTACATTCATATGTAGTTTGAAATCCTATTCAAATAGCATTTCTGGAAATCCGTTTCAGTCTGACCGCTCTGATCGGATATACGTGGTTTATGTGACTTTCTCATGCCGCGTAAAACGTAAACGCCAGACGTTGTCATAGAAAACATGCTGAAAGTCGCTTCAGAAACAAGGCTGTGATAGCGGAAGACATGTTTTGAAACCGGCGGAAATGACAGCGCGGAATAAAGCCACACATACTAGCCTCATACGGTTCTGCCTCTGCCTCAGAAGACGCAGTAGTCCTGTGCGCGGCGGCTACACAATGTCATGTTGTAAATAAGACAACAATTGCAAACCCCTCTATGTTGCGGTTGTTGTTGCTGTTTTTGGCTTATGCCTACCAACGCAACGTCGTTGCCATAGAAACCAGTGCAGATATTCCGGAAAACGAAAGAGCTGCATGGACACACAAATCGGATCTGAACAGTTGCGATACACAGTGTGGACAGTCAAATATTAGATCAGATTCCAATCGGATTTGCATAAAAATCAGATTTGGACTGACAGTCTGACCGAGGCTTAAGGATCACACACTACCAGACTTTCAAGTTGTTCAGAACACGGCAAACTCACACAGAAACGTGTTTCGAAACATGGCAAATGAAAACAACATGCATTCTAAAATTGGCTCAAAATATCAAACATGTTTGATATCCGCCGACTGGACAGAATTGTAGTCTAAAAAGCTAAATAAAAACAAGAGTCTGTACCCATTATACACTACGCAAAGTTCCTTCAACTCCGACTGGCCAATACCTGCAGTCTGACTTCCGGAAAGTAGCTTCTGTCAACTCGTCTGTAAATGGGGGAAAAGTCTGGTCAAAAGTCACATAGTTTATTCTAGAATCCAACTAGAATAACCACCCACAATCATTGTGCCAGCAAGTTTTGCACTTCAAAAATATAAACAGTCTACTTCTATATCTTTCATATGTTTATATTTCATTTTTCTTTGTCATAAACAGCCCAACTGGACACCCCGTTTTATGAGGAGTGGTGGTTTCTCATCGTGTTGGCATTGTGCGGTCTGATTCTGCTGTTGCTGGTGGTATTTGGTCTCGTCTTGCATGGACAGAACAGGAAGTACAAGAGCTGTGGAACAGGTGACCTAAACCAAACCTCTTCAGCCTTCTCATGACACATCCATCCATCCTCCCTCACATAATCATTATGTGCTGTAAATCCGCATACATATTCATCCAGATAAACACGTCCGCCCACTCAGACTCCCACACCGTCCAGCAAACAGTGATTTAAAGTTTGACCCAGGTGATGTTTTTGCTGTGATGATGATATGCTGACTGCTGTAGGTAAAGCTGTGTCCACGGTGGAGGAGACGGTCACACTGGACAATGGAGGCTTTACGGCTCTAGAGCTCAACAGCAGGCCCATTCATGTCAAGGGTGTCTTCCTGAGGAAAAATGGCACCAGGTACTGTAAAGAGCGCAGCTTACGTTTGTCATCTGATAAATCTGAGCGAGCAAATTCACTAGAGAGTTATGCATTTCAGCACGAAAACCTGTTTAAACAGTCGCTAAATTAGGTCACTGTCATTTTTTATTTCAGACCAAACATGCCTCCATTCTAGTTAGGCTAATTGTAGATTTCATGACATTTTCCACTGTATTTTATCAAATGATGGAGAACAGTTATAAATACTACTACAAGCCTGTAACCAACCATGTCTTTAACTTTGAAAGACATTGTTAACTTTGGATAACAATACCTTTTGGGTCTTTTTATGTAAAGGGACTTAAGGGACTAATGAAAAGAAATATATAATGGTAAAAGAACTATTTCCAAAAAATATTTTTATTTTAGTAAAAGGCTTCCAGGAAAGCCAGGTAACTGCATTCATTCACATTGTGCACACATTAACTCTTTCTCTTTTGCCTAATATGCTAAAAACATCTCCGTGTTTTTTGCATCACCATATTAAATTATGATTTACATCAGCAAGTATCATGCAAATTGTCATATTTTCAATTCAAAACAGCAAAATATGGGGGAAAAAGATAGAGTAGTTTGTATCCCTGAATATTGTCGTTTAACATTTCTATCAAAAAAAATGTCAAATATTAAATGTTAAAAGGTTAAAATGTTAAAACAGTTACTAAATATACCTGGCAAGATTTCATAAAACAGACACACAGCAACAAAATTGTAATAATTGTTTGATAAATAATAATTCAACGATGTTTAAAACTATTTTAAAAATCAAAGTTTACTTACCCTCATGTCATTCAAACCTGTATGATTGACTTGCTGTGGAACATAAAATAAGATATTTTGAGAAATGTCTGAGATTTTGTTTTTTGGTACATACAGTGGAGGTCAGTGGTCACCAAAATTACCAACATTCCAAATATTCCATTCCACATTCCAAAATATTCTGCAGAAGAAAGAAAGTCATACAGATCTGGAACAACATGAGGATGAGTAAATGATAGAATTTTTGGTTACACTTTATTTTAAGGTGTCATTGTTACAGTGTAATTACATACTTAAGTACTGAGTAATATTAATTAACAACATGTTAAGTTAGGTTGAGGGCATGTAATTATGCATAATTTACTGTTATTACCATGGTAAGTACATGTAACATATGTAACAAGGACACTGTAAAATAAAGTGTTATTTTTGTGTGAACTAACCCTTTAAGGTGCAGTCACATTTACTGTTTTTCAGCAAATGTTTGTGGGCAAAGTCCAGTCGTTTCAATACAAATTTATGTCAATATCGCGTGATATTGGTCACGCGGATTCACCACATTGACCAACAGAAAGCAACATTGTCGCATCGTGCCGCAACAGGTTGAGGCTGTCTACACCAGATGTGACAAAGCGACTGTTTCAAATTAATTTGTCCTTCTGTCAGAAGTAGCGCTAGGTGTGTGGAGTGCACAAGCAGCAACCTCCCGCAGTCTCTCTTGAAGCCAACACGGAAGTGACTTAAACTGCAATTCATCGACTGGCCGCTAGAGACAGGCTCCAAAAGGGAGTCAAATCTGTATCTCCTCCATTTTAAAATGCCCAACTTTACAGCAGAAGTAAAAAAAAAAGTGGTTTTGTTCTATACAGCAAATTTTGCCCTTCATGACAACTGTGAGGGGGGTGATTTTTTTTTTTTTTTTTTAAATAACTCATCTGTCTAAATTATATTAAGCCTTAAAGTTCTGCATAATTAAGGGCATGGCCACTTAAGTGACAGGTGGATTGCCACTATGGTCGAGCTAGACGGGCGTTGTTTCAGCAACCAAGCACCTCAGCTCCACCCACCTTCCACTTAAGGCTTCAAAAATGCTCTTCAGAAACCTGTCGTGCCGTACTGCATCGTGCAGACAGTATCAGTATTATAATGGTTATTTTGTCTCATTGTGCCACTTGCATCCCTGTGGACACGGTGTTAGTTGTTACAGCATCTAGGGACGCTTAGGGTTAGAGGCAGGCTGGCAAACAAATGTTTTAAATTGGCTGGCATCACACATGCCCTTAGCACTTTCTTTTCTCTTTAAGCAGGTCCCCTCCCCGACCCAATCCAGCTGGACTGCACTATTCCGATGAAGACATCTGTAGCAACTACAACGGCGTGGTTTCCACAGAGAGCACCGCACTGACAGAGAGGCCTGCAGAGATGTCCGAGTCTGAGGTGGAGTGATGCTTATTCACTCTATTGGTGGTTATTTTGACTGGAAGACCGTACATAATCTTTTGAATACAGTAAAATACAATACAAATCTTCCAGATGTGTGATTTCCTCTGTCGTATTTCCATCATCAGGCCACAGACAGCGAGTGCGAAGAGGAGCCCATCAAACACTCGTTTGTGAACCACTACATGAGCGACCCGTCGTACTTCAACTCATGGAAGCGGCAGCAGAAGGGGCTAAAGCAGACGCTGGCCTGTTCCTACGAGGAGTGTGCCAGCGGGGACACCGAGTCCTACTATCAGACAGTGGTCACGCAGCACAGCGTGGGCGGGGTCTACACCCCTGCCGGCCAGCCCGCGCCTGGCTCACGGACTCCCGTCACAGGCTTCTCCTCATTCGTGTGACGCACAGAAGGATCCGGACCCCTCTTTGTGGCTCAGACAACATAGTTGCAGAGGAAATTCTCTGATTTCGCACAGTACTATCACCACGAGCACTATAAGAGACAACACATGTGAACCGCTCATCGAGTTGCTGGATCCTGAATGTACTCGATTAGTGATCGTGATTATTATTAAGGGGAGAAGAGATTTAAAAAAGAAAAAAGATTTTTATACGCCAATACCGAAGAGTTACTGTACGTGTCCCTCCTGTTTGCAGCCTTGGATGTGAAAGATGCATAAATGTCTGTGGGTTTCAATAAGCAGGACGCAACAGAAAACGCCTGTAGATGTGACAAGACATTGCCGCTCACATATTCACACGTAACATTTCTGCCCTTACCACATTAAAAAGAACATAAGGAAAAAGCTAAGTGAAAAACACGCTGTAATTACTGTATACTCTTGTCTGAATAATCTCATCTCACCTTCAGGGTCGCTATATATCCATGTTGCACTCGAGATCGTAAAGGTCATGAAATGTAAATCTTCTCTAATGGATTTGATTCACGTTCACGCTGCCTGGATAATGAAGCACGGATGTTTCCAGTATATTCTCTGTAGACTCACCAGCAAGAAACCTACGGAGGCTATTAGGAGAAGCCAGACAGCTCTGGTTCCCTGCCTCTGTGTGATCAGACGGTGAGACAGTGCCAGATGTGTTGTGATTTGTGCCATTGCTCATTCTCACACATATCAAACATTCAAGTTTTTTTTTTTTTTTTTTTTTTTTGTTCCTGTCTGTTTGGCCTCGCTTAGGAACTGCAAACACTCACTTGAAATTATTTAATGAATGAATGTATGAATTGAATGCGAGGAGATCAGTATGTGGTTGCTTTACACAATGTTCTGCACTCTTGAGCCATAAATACTTCGTTTTCCTTCTTTTCTTCGAAATATGATCGAATCTTTGTTTTCTTTTTTACAGGCTTGTAAAAAGTGTAATTTTACAGTGCGATTTTAGAATTAATTTGTATGGATTTTATTGTTCGCTGTAGTGTTCTTCAGAAGTGACGTACAGTAGTTCTGGTGTATTTTCATAAGTATGAATTTTTGCAGTTCTTGAAAATCCCAACACAACAAATACAGTAATCAAACAAGAGTGTACTGTTATGGAAATGTTTGTTTCAATCCCACCCAGTGTTTTAGCACAAGTGTATGTCATGGACGTTCATGAAGTAAAGATTTTTTTTATGATAAATTAAATGCTGCTTGTTGACTTTAATGCCTCCAACTACAGAGATGTCGGTAACACTTTAGTTTAGGGTTCAATTCTGACTAACTAGTTGCTTATTAGCTTGCATATTACTAGGGTATTGGCTGTTTATTTTACTTATAAAGCACATATTAATGTCTTATTCTGAATGACCATATTCTACATCCCTTATTCCTGCCCAATACCTAAATATAACAACTACCTTACTAACTATTAATAAGCAGTAATTAGGAGTTTATTGAGGCAAAAGTCATAGTTAATAGTGAGAATTGAACCCTAAAGTAAAGTGTGACCGAGATGTCTTGTTATCACTTCAACATGCACCCAACACTCAGAGGTGGACAGTAATGAAGTACATTTACTTGTGTACTCTACTTAAGTACACTTTTTGAGTATCTGTACTTGAGTATTATTTTTTTCTGGAAACTTATGACTTTAACTTTACTACATTTGAAAGACAAATATTGTACTTTTCACTACACTGCATTTCTATCAAGGTCCTCGAAGTCGAAAGTCGTTTCTATGTAGCCGCTTTGAAAGTCAGTGGATGATTTTTTTTTTTCTTAAAACGTGATTGGGTTTTTTGGCAGACAGCCGATCAGTAATCACTCTTGTAGGGTCACATGAAGTTCAATGATTTCCCAGCATTTTTTGAACACTGATCAGTTAATGGCTAAATAGAAGGCGGTTCCTCTGCGCAGTGCACACACTTATGGTCATAGTATGTTTTAGTTTTCTGAAAAGATTAAAGATTAGTTTTGTTTAAAATATTTGCTTTGTTTGCCTAAAACGAACCATATCACAGCCTTCAAAAACTCACTGTCCAACCTGTGGAAGTATATTGAGGTATGTAACTTTTAATTTCTGGTGAAAGCTTGAAATGGAAATAATCTGTGCTTTTAGAGCTAAAGTTTCAGTATGAAGCAGTGTTAATTTTGTTGACGAATAATTTTTGTCAACATTTTTTCACTGACAAAAACGAGACAACTAAATAAACCAGTTTTGAATAACAAAAACTGACAAAAATCTATTGACATTTTCGTCAACGAATAAAAATGAGACGAAGAATTTAGGGAGGGACGATTTGGGAAGAGATCCAGTCAGAATGATGATACATGGCCCCATTCATCATTTTCTTTGAGACTGTGGTCCCAGCTCTCTTCAGGTCATTGACCAGGTCCTGCCGTGTAGTTCTGGGCTGATCCCTCACCTTCCTCATGATCGTTGATGCCCCACGAGGTGAGATCTTGCATGGTGCCCCAGACCGAGGGAGATTGACCGTCATCTTGAACTTCTTCCATTTTCTAATAATTGCGCCAACAGTTGTTGCCTTCTCACCAAGCTGCTTGCCTATTGTCCTGTAGCCCATCCCAGCCTTGTGCAGGTCTACAATTATCCCTGATGTCCTTACACAGCTCTCTTGTCTTGGCCATTGTGGAGAGGTTGGAGTCTGTTTGATTGAGTGTGTGGACAGGTGTCTTTTATACAGGTAACGAGTTCAAACAGGTGCAGTTAATACAGGTAATGAGTGGAGAACAGGAGGGCTTCTTAAAGAAAAACTAACAGGTCTGTGAGAGCCGGAATTCTTACTGGTTGGTAGGTGATCAAATACTTATGTCATGCAGTAAAATGCAAATTAATTATTTAAAAATCATACAATGTGATTTTCTGGATTTTTGTTTTAGATTCCGTCACATCACAGTTGAAGTGTACCTATGATAAAAATTACAGACCTCTACATGCTTTGTAAGTAGGAAAACCTGCAAAATCGGCAGTGTATCAAATAATTGTTCTCCCCACTGTAAGTTTGCATACACTTGCTGCATGTCTTATAAAACGTTATATAAATGCATATAACAATGTAAACGTCTGGGAGAAAGAGAAGAGCAGACATATGGATAAGCTCAATTCAGTCCGGTTTTCTGTGCGCACACAGAAAGCTGCCTCTCAGACAGTGCACGAGTACTGATTTGAGCTCTCTTTCGTGTCTTTTTGCACTTGAACAGACAAATACACACAAAATTGGATGTGGAGAATATTGGATGTGTATCAGTGTATTGGATCTGTGCATTCGACTTTAAAGTGACAGTAGTCTAATAAACCTGCTGCTGTCCATCATTAATGTAATCAACATAAGAATAAGAGAAAAATCACTCAATGTTCTTGAATGAATAACCTTAATAGCTTTCATAAAGGTTAATCTATATTTAATTTATAAATGTACTTCGTTAACCACAGGCTTAAACCACCATGATGGCACAGTGTGCATTCATCCAACAATGCAACAATAATAAAACAATGACATAAAGGAAATTTACTTTTGATACTTAAGTACTTTTAAAAGCAAATACAGTACTTCTGTACTTTTACTTCAGTAAAAATCTGTCTTTACAACTTTCACTTGTAACGGAGTAATATTTGACCAGTAGTACTTTTACTCAAGTAATGGAGTTCGGTACTTTGTCCACCTCTGCCAACACTAAATCATGACAGCTCTTAAAGTCAGCATGAAACGGAAGTTGCAATTCTTTTCTTCCTATTGTGACGTATATCCAAGTGAAACGGATTCTCGCGCAAGAAAAAAAAAAATGTAGGACGGGGCTTGATTTTTTTTATTTTTATTAAATAAACCCTTTCATTACAGAATAGACCGTAGCTGTATTTTGTATCACTGTCCTGACTGACTGCTGAAAGTTGGGGAGTTCATGGACATTTAATTTATTATTGTTAGACTGTGAATAAAGGAGAAAAGTGTGAAGCGTAATGTGCAAAATCTTTTCAGCAAAATTTAAACAGTAAAACAATTCATGAAACATGAATGTAAAGGTAACATACAAAAACAACAATGAATATTGTGCAAACAAATACTGTAATCAATGTGTAAGGCCCGCCCAATCGTCCCAATGACGACTTACGATTGGTGGGTGAAGGTTTCTTGCGCGTTCGGTCTTTTCAGCAGGGCAAAGTAATTTAATTTCAATTTATCTGACTCCATTTTTATCATGACCTCGAATTTAGGTTGGAATGCCAATTGGTTATTAGGTCATTTGTATAACAATTTAACTACACATTTGATTATTCTATTTAACTCTTTACTCTTATTGAACTCGTTCATTCAGTTCTCAGAGTCGCACAGGGTCCTCGCACAGTGCGACTGCATAACAACTTAGTTAAAGTCGAGCAGTTAGTCAGAAATCTAGGATCTCGCCAGATGTGCCCCATGCTTCATACAATCCGAGATCTAGTATGTACTTAACCCTGGTCGCAGATTTGCGGTAACAAAGGATACATCATAATGCACTAAAATCAATAATTTCAGAGTAAATCAGAATAAATCCAAATGTAACAATTTATTAACAGTCAGGTAAATGTATACGCCAATTACATAGATAATCAATTCAAAGATAGTCAATACATAACATCAAATGCTCTGAGATAAAGAGTCAAAGATGCATACCTGATCTGAAAATACATGAGGCTGAGTGTCACTCAGACACTCAGCCTCACGGGCTGATTTAAGCTACAAATCGCCGAACCTCCTGTCTCCTTAAATCTCCTTAAGATTTAAATCTCCTTACATCTCCTTAAATACTAGACCAAGACAGAAACCTCTTTTAAATGGAAACATGTGTTAACAATGGGAATTTACATTAATCACTGTCCCAGACGTGGGTATTTTACACCTTACTGGGGACAGATGATGATTTGCATGATCCACTGCAAGCCAAATATCTCTAAACTCTTAAAACCTTCATTACCTTTTGGTTTACTTCTGTGGGGATGAGACCTTTGTACCAATCACACTGAGACATTTTAAATGATACCAAACATGTATAATAGCTACTGTATGATACTTGTTCACATTAAACCATATAGATTTTGGGTGAATTTTAGGTGATCTCAGCATGAGAGAGAGTAGGAGTGGCGGAGAGGGGATGATACTGAGGTGAGATTTGCGTCTCGAATGGTGATGCTAATTTCGTAAAATACAGCTGTTAATTTCCAGAAAGTGTCCTCTGTCTTCTCGGGGAGTGATCGTTCCTCAATCAGACAGCCCGGCATTTGCTAGTT